>CM023481.1:322391971-322796156 GCA_013339685.2 Hyalomma asiaticum
CTTGACCGCACGAAACTCTCAGCGGCACACTCACCTGCGTTTCTTACGAAGCTTGCACTTATAGGGCTTGCACACAACGGGTGGCTCTGATGCTGTAGCAGCACGGCGGCCGTCGTAGTCGCACTCGAAAAAAGGCGCGAAATGTGCTCGTTTTTTTTCGAGCCAGCACGAGCAAAGACTAATGTGCGTTCGAGAGTATGGATTTAAAAAAAGCAAAAAATAAGCAACAGTGCAACGTCACATCCGGCAACAGAGAGCAATCCTCCTCTGTTTCCTCCTCGCAGCTCGCGCATGCGCAGAGGCTACGGAGCCCTCAGGGGCGAAGCTCAGGTTAGCACACCTCCCAAGTGGCGTCGCCTGCCAAAAATATTTTCGTTTCGTTTCTGACAGACGCCAGGCGTAGCCACCAGGCGTAGCCACCAGGCTCGCCTCGCTCGCTGTGCACCCCCTTTCCTGCTGTTAGCGGCGTTGCCCGGTGGCTGTGCACGACCTCCTCTGTGCTCCATGAGGAGACTTCAGCGAGGGGTGCGATGTATTGGAGTGTCCGTGTAAAATTAACAGATTGTTCAGCGTAGCTTATTTGTCATCGGATTCCCGTCGTGTGCGGAAAGTGCCTGTAGTGAGTAAGTTGTTGTTTACTTCGTATAGTCAGACATTCGGCTGAAAGCGGTGCAGTCGCCGCGCGCTTGCGCACCGCCATGTCTGCAAGGGCAGCTTTAACGTAACCTGATCTGTGGACTCGGCGAAGGCCACTGAGGTGCCTTTATATCGCGAGGAAAATGCGTGTGTTTGCCTAATTGTAATTACCAGTAATTTAGATGTTCACGGTATGTTTACATCCATGTGGTTATGTTTTATAACGCCCGTGGAGCCTAACAGCGCGAAGGTCGCCCTTCGTTCAGCGAGGTAACTGATATGCTTGCTGTTTCTTTCGTTAAAGCACAATGGTGAAGTTCTATGAGAGGAAGGACACGTTCAAGTTTTCGTGGGACCAAGTTGCTCAAGGCTTCTGGGCGAGGTACCCCAATCCATATAGGTAACTATATGAGAATCCTGTATTCAACATAGTATACACATTTTCACTATGGCATCTCATTTCATTGCCTTCATGTGTTTTGATGTCGCAGGTTGAGGGGTTGAAGCAGCGTTTAGTGTGTTGAACTTTGCTTTGCCACAATGACGCTAAGCGCGAGCACCTCTGTCGACCTCTACGCACGCTTAGCAAAATCATAGGCCGTGTTGATGCGGGCGCAGCGGAAACAGAGTGTCCAGTTTACTGCAGGATGTGAGCAGTGTAAAATATTCTGTAATGGTAAAAATTTGATCATGTCCGTAAAGGGTTGCCACCTTTCCCAGAAAAAAAAAATAAGAAAAAGGGGGGGGGGGGGGGTACAATAACTTGAAGTTGTGTTGAACGAAAAGAAAAAACTGCATGAGAAATGTTCGACAAGCACTGACACTTATTGCACGCTTCAATATCATGTCCACGTACATACATACGCAGAACTGAGCAAACCAACTAGTCTGCTGGCTAGTGCATAAATGCCACGAGTCTTCCAATGTTTGCACCCAAAGTCAAATGAGTGTTAAAGGGATACTGAACAAAATGTTTGCCGCCGAGGTTTTCAGTGAAACTAAGGTATTGGAAACTGAAATCCGTAGACAGAATCTTCATTTCAGACAGAAGCTAGCGGAAAATGATGAACTTCATGCATTTTTCACAAACCACCACGCCTTGAACTAGCGTGCCTTGAACTTCCTTAAACGGCTCTGGCATCCCACAATCCTATCCGTCACTGTGTCTCAACCCGCTCAGCCCCCACTACAGTTCCTAAAACCACTATGAACCTGCAGCGAACAATAATGTTCGTTGCGGGTGAATAACTCGGATGGGATAAAGCCCCTAAAAGAGTAACGTCTCGGCGCCTTTTATGAAGGGGGAGAGCAAAATATCAAGAAGAGGTGGAAAAAGGGAAGTACCAAACATGCACACGTGCACTGTTGATCTGCTGCAAAAAAAAAAAAAAAAAAATTATCGGAATACGACAAGCAAAAAGCCAGCCAATGACGGCTGGTCTTCAGTTCAGTTCAGTTTAATACCTTAAAGACCCCCAAGGGGGTATTACATAAGGGGTGGTTACAAGAAAAAAAATACAAAATGTTCTTTATACAATGTAATAAATTTCTTATTGTAAAGTGTTCTTAGTACATCACCATAACCTTTATTGCGTTTCGTTAGTTTCGAGATATCCCGTAAGACGTTGCATGAACAGAGTTGGGCAGGTGGTGGCAATGATTTCCTCGGGAAGGCCGTTCCAATCTGAGGCAGTTCGAAAAAAGAACGAAGATGAAAAAGTAGTGGTTCGCGCACGTGGACGCGAGACTTGACGAGAGTGACCTAGGCGACTGGCCCGTTGTCTAAAAAACTGGCCAGGTGGCAACCCTATGTCCGTACCATGGCGAAAAATGGCTCAGACAAGGGGGCAAGAACAAAGTGCTCGTCCCCTCGTCAGCGCTGTTTTTCGCCATTCAGAGTCGTGCTTTCTCCAACATAACGGCCACCGCGCTTATTTAAGCTTTATATATGCTTAGGGTTATTTGTTTTCGGGTGAAACCCGAAAGCAAACAACCTGATTGATGTCGCCTTATTCCTGCTCCCTGAACATGTTTGAGGAAAATCGGTTAAATGCGATTTCAGCCCTAATATCAGAACCACATGCCCGCCTTTTTTTTTTCTGGAGCTCGCGGTGCACACGCGTTAGTTACCCTACATCCTGTTGGATGAAGTGGATTGCAGTAGATTTCGCAAGCCACGTGCAGCACTGTGGATACTACACCACTCTCAGTCAACCATCCAACATGCTAATGGAAGCCGTGGTGCTGAGAGAACTTTTTTTCACCAGAGACATGTTCAAAGATGTGACGGGTCTCAGACAGAGGCCGACATGTTGCATATGCAGATGATAATGTATGTTAGCAAAGATATATAAAATATTGATCAGTTTTTTTATTAATACAGTGTTTAATTTCCTAAAGGCTATGCATGCCCATTACTGTCATGATTACTTATGAATTTCCAAACAAATGCTAAACTTAAGAGCAATATTAGAAAGCCCTGATGCCATCCTGATTGTACTGGCTTAAAGAGATCTCTTCATAACGTGCTGATGTTATCAAGCCTGTGATACCGTCCAGTTAAAGAAGTAATGTGTCACCTGGTTCATTTGCAAATTTAATCTGATAAAATTCAACTTTCGTAAAAGTTCCACAAAAAAAACCTGATTTCTCCTCTATTATTAGTTTGAAAGCTAGCACCATATTTTTGCCCCACAAATTATATATATATATATATTTTGTTGTTGTTGTTGTTGTTAGGACGCGGCATTAGACGCCGCTCTCTGTGTGACGAGACGCAAGTGAGCCACATGCAAATGACGTCACCTGTGTGCCACTATATATGGAGATGAGCAATAAACCTTCTGTTCTGTTGCTGAGCGTCTGCCTCCAAGTCACATCCATTACAGTTGGCAACGAAGACAGGCAGCGAACCAACGCAGGCCCGAACGAGACATGCAGTGAAATGTCGGTCATCGGCATCGGGGAGTACCGTCTGGGTACAAATGCGTCATGGGACGAGTACGTGGAGCGTCTGGAAATGTACTGCAAAGCGAACAAGCTTTCCTAGGATGAACAAAAGCGTG
Organism: Hyalomma asiaticum; assembly: GCA_013339685.2. Classification (NCBI taxonomy): domain Eukaryota; kingdom Metazoa; phylum Arthropoda; class Arachnida; order Ixodida; family Ixodidae; genus Hyalomma; species Hyalomma asiaticum. The sequence continues at coordinate 322,395,673 of CM023481.1, forward strand.
CGGTTTTACTCAGCTCCTGTGGAGAGTGCAGCGGTGGCGTAGAGGTAGAGCATCCGCCTCGCGTGCAAAAGGGCCGTGGTTCGAATCCCGGTTCCGGGCGATTCTCCACCGAATTAAAAAAAAAAAAAAATCCGCGTGTTGATCGAATTGCATAAGGAGGCTTGGGGTGCGGCCGGATCCCGGCGACCATAGCCGGTAAGGCACTCCCTCACCAGAGCAGGATTGGCCACCCTGGTGCAGTAACGGCCACAACCTCCCATGAATACGCCAATTAACCCTTGGCCCTCAGTCCCCAGTGGCTGCGAAGCAACTGACCATGGCGGCGGTCAGACCTGTGATGCAGCAAAGGGTGCTAAGAATCTCTGGGTCCGGACAGGCCGCCACTGGAATCTGACCCTGGCAACGTTTAACGCAAGAACTTTATCTAGCGAGGGAAGTCTAGAGGTACTGTTTGAGAAATTAGCGGGCATTAAATGGGAGGTTATAGGGCTCAGTGAGGTTAGGAGGACGGGGGAAGCCTTTACACTGCTGAAAAATGGGCACATCCTATGTTATCGTGGCCTAGAAGACAAAAGAGAACTAGGAGTGGGATTTCTAGTCAACAAGACAATTACTGGCTACATAGTAGAATACTATAGCATTAACGAGAGGGTAGCAGGTCTTGTAATTAAGCTTAATAAGAGGTACAAATTGAAGGTGGTGCAGGGCTATGCACCAACATCCAGCCATGACGACCAGCTAGTTGAACGCTTCTATGAAGATGTGGAATCTGCAATGGCTAAAGTAAAGACACAGTACACTATTGTGATAGGAGACTTCAATGCTAACGTAGGCAGGAGACAAGGCAGTTGGGAACTATGGCTTGGGTTGTAGGAATGACAGAGGGGACTTATTAGTAGAGTTCGCCAAACGGAATAATCTGCATATCATGAACACGTTCTTCCGTAAACGGGAGAATCGGAAGTGGACGTGGAAAAGCCCGAATGGCGAGCATAAAAATGAAATAGACTACATACTATGCGAGAACCCTGGCGTCGTGCAGGATGTGGAAGTGCTGGGTAGAGTTAGGTGCAGTGACCACAGGATGGTGAGATCTTGAATTGGGCTAGACTTGAGGAGGGACCGCAATAAGCTAGTACAAAAGACGCCGATCAATGAGCTAACTGTAAGACGGAAAGTCGAGGAATTCCAGATAGCACTGCAGAACAGATATTCAGCTCTAACAGACCAAGCAGACAATCGCGTTCAGGAAGTAAGCGATAATCTCGCGCGGATTGTCAAGGAATGTGCAACAGAAGTAGGAGGTACGATCGGTAGAGAGATTATTAGCAAACTTTCCCAGGAGACGAAAGACTTGATTAGAAAGCGGCAAGGCATGACAGTATCAAATGCAATTGACAGAATAGAACTAGCGGAGCTTTCGAAGTTAATCAATAAGTGTAAGACAGTCGACATACGAAAGTATAATATGGAGCGGATTGAGAATGCTGTAAAGAACGGAAGGAGCCTGAAAGCGGCGAAGAGACGTCTAGGCATAGTAGAAATCAGATGTATGCATTACGGGACAGGCAAGGCAATGTGATCACGAATAGGGATGAGATAGTGATAATCGCCGAGGAGTTTTACAGAGATCTCTACAGTAGTCGTGATAACCAGAATAGTGAACAGGGAAGCAGTTTAGAAGAGGCTGACATTCCACCAGTACTGACAGAGGAAGTAATGAAAGCTTTGAAAGAGATGCAAGCGGGAAAGGCACCCGGTGAAGATCATATACCTGTTTAATACCTGTACCTGTTTAATTGCGCTGCACTATTAATTATTTAGAAATTTTCTGTTATAAACCACATAGCAGCGTTTTTTAAATCACTTACTGCATTGTTAAGCACTATTGTACGCGTTGTGGTTGTTCGATACACATGTTGTATTGTATGATTGTAACTCGAATTGTTTTAAGTTCAACTTTAGTAGCTGTGAAACATACATTAATATATTGCTGTGTAACAAGGACTGTTGTATTCCTGTGTATTACTGTAACCCACCCCTGTAACGGCCTGAGGGCCAACAGTATTCTGAAATAAATATAACAGCAGAACTGTTAAAGGATGGTGGGCAGATTATACTGGAAAAACTGGCAAGCCTGTATACGCAATGCCTAATGACTGCGAGCATACCGGAATCTTGGAAGAATGCTCACATCATCCTAATCCATAAGAAAGGCGACACAAAGGACTTGAAAAATTACAGGCCGATTAGCTTACTGTCAGTCGTTTACAAGGTATTTACCAAGTTAATCACTAACAGAATTTGTGCCACCTTAGATTTCAGTCAACCTAAGGAACAAGCAGGGTTTCGTAAAGGCTACTCAACAGTAGACCATATTCACACTATCACTCAGGTGATAGAGAAATGCGCGGAGTATAATCAACCCCTATATATAGCCTTCATAGATTACGAGAAGGCATTTGATTCGGTCGATACCTCAGCAGTCATGCGGACATTGCGGAATCGGGGCGTAGACGAGCACTACGTAAAACTACTGGAAGGCATCTACAACGACTCCACAGCCACCATAGCCCTCCATAAGAAGAGCAGCAAAATACCTATAAAGAAAGGAGTAAGACAAGGGGACACAATCTCTCCAATGTTATTCACAGCATGTTTACAAGAAGTATTTAGAACGCTGGATTGGGAACAGGTGGGTGTAAGGGTTAATGGGGAATACCTCAGTAACCTCCGATTTGCTGATGACATTGCCTTGCTAAGTAACGCGGGAGATGAATTACAAAGCATGATTACTGACCTTAACTGGCAGAGTATAACAGTGGGCCTGAAAATTAATATGCAGAAAACTAAAGTAATGTTCAATAGCCTTGGGCGAGTACAGCGATTTCAGATAGCTGGCGAGGCACTGGAAGTAGTAAGTGAATATGTCTACTTAGGCCAGGTAGTGACCCCTCATCCGAGTCATGAGGCTGAGGTAATTAGGAGGATTAGAATGGGGTGGAGTACATTCGGCAAGCATTATCAGATAATGAATGGTAGCTTACCATTGTCTCTGAAGAGGAAAGTGTATAAGAGCTGCATCTTACCGCTACTCACCTACGGGGCGGAAACTTGGAGGTTAACTAAGAGGGTTCAGCTTAAATTGAGGACGACGCAGCGAGCTATGGAACGGAAAATGGTAGGTGTAACGTTAAGGGACAATAAGAGAGCGGTGTGGGTTAGGGAACAAACGCGTGTTAGGGACATACTAATAGAAATTAAGAAGAAGAAATGGGCCTGCGCGGGCCATGTAATGCGAAGACAAGACAACCGTTGGTCATTAAGGGTAACGGAGTGGATTCCTAGAGAAGGCAAGCGTAGCAGGGGGCGGCAGAAAGTTAGGTGGGCAGATGAGATCAGGAAGTTTGCGGGGATAAATTGGGCCCAGTTAGCACAGGACAGGGATAATTGGAGATCCATGGGAGAGGCCTTTGCCCTGCAGTGGGCGTAGACAGGCTGATGATGATGATGATGATGTGGAGAAGAAACTTAGTCTCATCGTGACGCTGCTCAAACCCGACAGGTCTACAGCTGCAGCCTACAAGCAAATCAAGAAAGCGGTTCAAGAACACATGCATCCCAAGCCATCAGTGCTGTACGGAAGATTTTTGTTTTACAAGCATAACCAAGCGCAAGGCGAAAGCGTCGCAGACTACGTGACAGTGCTGAGAAAGTTGGCTGAAAACTGCGGCTTTGGAGACAACACGCTTCATATGGACGAGATGATGCGCGACCGTTTCGTCTTCGGCATCAGCAACGACGCGATGCAACAGCGTCTACTAGCAGAAAGGAACCTGACATTTACTGTGGCGTACGACATGGCTGTGACTGCGGAAGCAACTCAACGACAGCAACGAGAAATTAGGACACAGAGCCGCAGAGACGCTAACTGCCCAGGCGACGCGTCTGTCCACGAAACACGCCCAAAGGAACCAGCTGCGTCCAGAAATGGCGTCTGCTATCGCTACAACGGTGAGCACAGTTCTAAAACTTGCAAATTTCGTTATGAGACATGCCACTACTGCAAGAAAAAAGGCCATATCGCTAGAGCTTGTCGCTTGAGATAAGAATTGCCGTCAAGGCAAAATCAAACTCCGGCTCAGAAGCCAGGTAAAAATCAGGCACGAAAGCAAAGTCAGGCAAGCAGACCGCTGCACGAAGTGGAAGAGCTTTACTCTGTTTGCGAAGTTCACGAGTCTGAAAAGTTTAGCGCCACTGTGCTGATCCAAGGGAAAGAGATGCAAATGGAAGTAGACTCAGGAGCATCTCATTCACTGGTTAGTGAAGGAACGTGGCGAGAGATTGAAGGACGCACAGGCAAAATTCCACTAGTCAGTACCGGAACGCATCTTGTTACTTGGACGAAAGAGCCACTTGAGATGATGGGAAAAGCAGTAGTCGAAGTGCGTTTCAAAGAAAAATGTGCAAAGTTGCCGTTACTAGTGGTGTACAAGCAAGGCAGTAGTCTCCTCGGAAGAAGCTGGTTTAGGGCTTTAGGAATTAAAATTCAAGGGATAAAAAAAGTATATGAGGAGTCAGAAATGCTTGAGCAATTTCAAGAAGTCTTTGCAAATGATCTTCCCGGATGTACTCAAGACCCAGTGCACATTGATCTAGAAAATGAAGCACAGCCGGTGCTTTTAAAGAGCAGAGCAGTGCCGTTTGCCCTTCGAGATGATGTGGCAGCAGAGATAGACAGCCTTGTTAAACAAGGTGTGTGGGAACCAGTTCAGTCTTCTACATGGGCAACCCCCATCGTAGTCGCGAAAAAGCGAAATGGTTCCATACGCTTCTGCGGCGATTATCGCAGCACGGTGAACAAGGCCATTCAAAGTAGCGTCTATCTCTTGCCCACAACTGATGAAATGCTGGCAACGCTGGGGCCAAGCAAATATTTCACGAAGCTGGATTTGGCTCAAGCCTACCAACAGCTTGTTGTGGACGACGTATCAGCTGAAGTCCTCACTGTAAACACAATGAAAGGCTTGTTTAAATTACGAAGACTTCCTTTTGGCATTTCCGTAGCGCCGTGGTTGTTTCAGCGCACTATGGACACGTTGCTGGTAGGAATATCGGGAGTCAAATTCTATCTCGATGATATCGTAATATCAGGAGAGTTGCTCAAACAGCACGCTGAACGCCTGGAGACAGTGCTCACCCGGCTAAAGAACGCACGTCTACGGGTAAACAAAGAAAAGTGTGAATTCCGCAAGACAAGCGTTGAGTTTTTGGGTCATGTGATTGAGGTCACAGGCATTCATCCGTCTACGAGCAAAGTGGACGCGATCCTGAACGCACCGACGCCGTCATCAAAGAAGGAATTGCAATCGTTCCTTGGGCTCATTAATTTTTATAGCTGCTTCTTAAAGGGAAAAGCTGAGGTGGCGGAACCACTTCACCGCTTGCTGGACAAGAATGGTGGTTGGAGCTGGAATAGCCAACACGACCAGGCCTTTGTTGCCCTAAAGAACTTGGTGTCGTCGGAAGCAGTTCTTATTTCGTATGACCCGAAGCAACCGATTGTTCTGTCATGCGATGCATCACCTGTTGGAATTGGAGCCATCCTGGCTCACTGGTTACAAGATGGCACAGAACGCCCAATTGCATATGCATCTAAAACGCTTGGATCGAGCGAGCGAAAATATGCGCAAATTGACAAGGAGGGGTTAGCCATCGTGTATGGTGTAAAAAGTTTCACCAGTATTTGGCTGGACGTAACTTCATAATCACGACTGATCACCAGCCTCTGCTGGGATTGTTTAACAGAGAGAAATGCATTCCAGAAGTGGTTTCCCCAAGAATGCTTCGTTGGATTCTACTTTTGGCTGCATATGACTACACCTTGGAATATCAACCAGGTCCCCGCTACAGCAACGCTGATGCATTAAGCCGTCTTCCAGTACCGGGACGCGAGGACGAGTCGCAACCACCCGGTGACGTGCTGCTGTTGGACGCTGTGGAGCATCCACCCTTACAAGCGTCTGACATCGCGGAACTTACGAAAAGGGACCATATTTTGTCTACAGTGAAGAATTACATTCTCTCTGGTTGGCCGACATATTATGAGAATGATTTTGCAGCTTTTGCAATGAGGAAGACTGAGTTATCTCGGTATTGCATCCTCTGGGGCAATTGAGTGGTCATACCTCAAGAAGCAAGAGATTATGTTCTTCATTTGCTGCACGCAAATCATCCTGGCATGACAGCTATGAAGAGCCAAGCAAGATCGCTGATGTCGTGGCCAAAAATGGACAAGGAAATCGAGGATTTTGTTCTTCACTGCAACAGATGCCAAGTAAACCGTCAAAGTGATCCAAAAGCACCAGTTCACTTCTGGGTTAAACCAGATCAGCCATGGAGCCGGTTGCACATAGACTTTGCTGGACCAGTACAAGGCGAAGTTTTTCTCGTCGTGGTGGACGCATTCTCCAACTGGGTGGAAGTGGAGATTATGCCGTCCATGAAGACTTCTGCTGTAATCTCAGCTCTGTGCGCACTGTTTGCCACTCGCGGTGTTCCAGATGTTATCGTTTCCGACAACGGAACTGCATTCACGAGCGATGAGATGCAAGCGTTCCTCAAGCTTAACGGCATCCGCTCTGTGTTTACAGCGCTTTACCACACTGCTAGTAATGGAAGAGCAGAACGAATGGTGAGCGAGGTAAAAGAAGCGTTGAAGAAATTGTCTCGAAACGACACTCGGTGCAAGATATCCCGCTTCTTGTTCTAGCAACATACCACCCCCCATTCAGTGACTGGAAGGAGCCCGGCGGAGATTATGATAGGCAGAAAATTACGCTCAGTGTAAGACAAGCTGCACCCAGTCCGTCAGCGCACTACGTCTGACGTGGTCGTGAAAGGATTCAGAGTAGGGGATTCGGTCTATGCCCGAAACTTCGCTGCAGGACCTCGATGAAAGAGGGCTGAAGTTATCAAAGTGAAGGGTCCTGTTTCCTACATTGTTCGGGTGGCCAATGGCGACGTGCACCACAGACATCGCAACCAACTGAGGCGCGCATGGACGACAGAGAAGCCTTCAGAACATGATGACCACTTCCGGCTTCCTCTGGTACGAGGACCTGTCGACGTGGAGCCCGGCATTGCTAGCCCAAGTCCTCTCCGCACACCCGAGGAACCGCAGCTGAGAAGATCTACTCGAACTTGTAGACAAGTCGTTCGCTTTGACTCTACGGTTTAGAGACAATGTAATATATTTTAACTTAAAAAGGGAGGAATGTTAGGACGCAGCATCAGACGCCGCTCTCTGTGTGATGAGACAAGTGAGCCACGTGCAAGTGATGTCCCCTGTGTGCCACTATATATGGAGATGCGCAATAAACCTTCTGTTCTGTTGCTGAGCGTCTGCCTCCGAGTCACGTCCATTACAATATATATAAACTAAACAAACAACCCTATGACCCCGCCACAGTTATCTAGTGGCTATGGCACTTGTCTGCTGATCCGAAGGTTGCACGATCAAATCCTGGCTGCCACAGCTGCATTTCGATGGAGGTGAAATGTTAAGGCCCGTGTACTGTGTAATGTCAATGCATGTTAAAGAACCCCAGGTGGTTGATATTTCTGGAGCCCTCCGCTATCTATGGCACCTGTCATAATCATATTATGGTTTTGGGATGAAAGACCCCACATATTATTAAACAACCCTCTGTATGCTCTGTTTATTCACTATGTCCATGTGCAACCAAATAATCGTAATTATTGCTTGTTTTGTTTGCCTGTTTGTCACGTAGCACCCCATTCTTGCACTTTCGTTTAGTGCTTGGTGTTCTTGTTTGCAGCACGCACGTCTTGACAGAAGACATCGTTTCACGATATGTAGAAGGTGGAAAACTGTTCACAAAGCGCTTACTCACCAAGACCAATCCTATGAACCGACTACCAAAATGGGGAGAGCGCTTTGTCAGTTCCAAGTCTGTTCGCATTGTTGAAGAATCTGTTGTGGATCCACGCACGAGGACATTGGTGACCTATACACGCAATATTGGCCTCCAGCATATTATGGTAAGCTTTAGTCTAACTTATGCTCACCGTTCAGTAACTACCGTAAAGTACGAAGCAAGCCCCCCTCCCTTGATGCGAGGATAGTTCAGGGAATGTTCGGAAGGGGCCTCTTGCGTGGAACTGCCCCAAATTAAAGCTTCCGTTTGAACGCATTAGTGAGCCCACTACTTAGCTGGCAATGTAATGTGGTACCGGTGAACACTTGGTGTTCCTCCTGGGATCAAATGCTGTCGTAATGTGGGACCGTCTCCCTGTTTCATTTGACGCCACTGTAAGCCAGTTCAGTGTCATCATTGCTTAACTGTTGCATAACGAATTGCCTTAAGTCATGCAGGCTTATTACTGCATTTCATTTGCTGAGCATTGTATACTTTAACATCAATATAATAAATGCGGATGTAATACACTATTAGATATAACTGAGTAAATAAGTAAACTTGCTTGTCGATATCATCGTGGAACAAATATGCATTGTTACAGGGTATCAAGTAAAATGAAAGCATATAGTATCAGGTAGGACTCTAAGCAATGATTGTAATGCAAATAGCCAAGAATCAAGGGAACAACTTGAAGTAAAATAAGTTTGGGCTTGTTGGCATTCCATAACTACCTTCTCGCACACAACAAAAGACAAGGACCGAATGAAAAAGGTGCTTGTCTTCGTCTTTTTCATTTGGTCATTCTCTTTCGTTGTGCACTAGAAGGTAGTTAAGGAAGCTACAAGTGATGTTTTTAGGTGCTTTTTTAAATGAAAGGAAATTAAACTTGCTGTGAACTACATAGTTCTTGCGTTGATTATAAAAGTACTATGTAGTTCCTGCAGCAGTAAAGAAAAACTATGTAACATTTGATTGGCTACATCCATTTATTGAAACGAGTCACACTAGCCCCGGTTGGAAGGTAAGTGGAAGTGGAGGAGGATAAAAGAATGGAGGAAAATTTCATGTATGGTTTCTTAGGTTACTTATCTCACCCACTGCAGAGCCTCCCCCTGCCAAGTGAACAGGCATAAAAACAGTGATCATTTAAAGTTACCGGTTGATTGCTGCAGAATTTTACTTTTATTGGCAGCCTTTGGCAGGTGTATTATGGGCACGGAACCGTATGTGCAGGGTTGCTCCTAGTGTGCCCTGTTCTCTGTAGATTGATTCCACTTGCACAGTGCATAAAGGTTTCTTCGAGTCTGTCTGTTTGCTCAATATTTGGTGCTTGCCTGGTTGTGTAAATTGTGCGATATTCTTTTATGTTGATTTATGTTGTTGATTTATGTTTTAATGTTTTATGTTTATGTTGATTGTATATTGCTTCATGGCAGATGTGTCAGTTTTCTCAGCATGTAGGGCTGCACTGTAAGTTGATTTGAGGAAGAATATATTTATACACTGAAGACAAAAGTACTTGCAAGGACAGTGAGTGTGCTGTGTATTAATTGAATAATATATATTCATTTTTTAGCTAATGGCAAGAAACATTGCTTGCCAGTATAAACATTACTAGCGTAAAGCAGTGTTCATGCATATGGTGCTTTAGAATGCAAACAGCTTCTGCGATTCAACTTTAAACTTATCATGAAACTCAGGTTTGTCGTAATTTTTTCTACACTCCCAGATGAAATGACGAGCCACTACTAAACATCGAATTCCGTGGCACTTTACCCTCCTGTTTCACTGCTATTCATGCAAAATGAGACTTGTGTGTACCATTCGGTTTGTAATATCACAGTTCCCATGCGAAATTTTGTGCAGTTTCCAAGATGTTTTAAAGTCATGCACATTGCACTTGCTTCCAATTGGAATGCTTTCTTATAGGTTTATAAGATGGCAGGGATAATACATAATTCCATGGAAATGTGTTATTAAACTTGACACAGTCTTTGTTGGATGTTAACACAATAAAAAAATCCATTCGAATCAAACATGTTTCCAAATGCTTTTTGCCGTGGTATACACTGCAGAGCTCGTAAGCTACTTTTGCTGTTTACTTTTTACTTTTGTGTCTGTAGCTTGTCAGAGGGTTTTTGTGCTGTATTGACATTTATGCCATGTTCTTTTGCAGTCAGTAGAGGAGAAATGCATCTACAAGCCTGCTGCTGACAACCCTAAACATACTGTGGTAGAGCGACGAGCGTGGGTTTCATCTTCCATTCTTGGTTTCTCCTGCGCCATCCAAGCCTTTGGTGTAGAACGTTTCAAACAGAATGCTGCCAAGGCATCCAAAGGATTTACGTATGTCCTGGAGCGCATGTTCCCTGGGACCCATCCAGCAGAGAAGGAGCGCCTTCGTTCCAAGCTGGCTACTGAGCTGGCCAAAGCCAAGGCTGTGCCATTGGTGGCTGCAGCCAGTTGCAGCAACTAGTGACCGGGTGTCAGCGTTGACTTAACACTGCCACATAGTGCTCCCATGTTATACAGATGACCGCACTCAGGTGCACATTGTTAAGGTTGTTGGCAAGGCTTTTCTCTGCCATGAAACGTCTTTTTCCTGCACTTTTTCATTTTTTTCTCCTTTTTTGGGTGCCAAGTAGTAGTATATAGCATTCCAGTGGAACTGTAACAGTCCATGTTAACTGCCACAGCAGTTTCATGGGGAGCTTCATATTTTATTGAAATTGATGCTTATATATGGCACTGGGTGGAGACAGCGGGCAAGTGTTTTGTTTCAACTTTGTTTGTACCATGTTTGTTACTGAGACTACTGTATATAGTAGCCATGTAAAATAAAATTTCTGTATTTTACCAGTTTGAACCGTTCAGCGATCCATTTTTACTTTGCTTGATAATTTCTTCCTTTTGTCTCTAAAGCTACACCGTAACTGATGCAGGGCCACTCTTGTTTGTTTTATTCTCGGATACCTTGGCAGTACACTAGATTGACAAGTGATGTGAGGCTTAAAATTTGACTGAAATTATCACTTTGTGCAGGCTGTTGTTCTGTCGTGTGCCGGTATGTTTAAGCTCAGTTTAGCATGTATGTGTTCATTTCTAAATGTGATGTGCAGTGGAAGATGTCCGTAATACTTAGAACTGCTAATTCTTGTGCCTGTATTGTGATGTCCAACTACAAAATTGATAGCCTGTAAATAGCAGCTCTTGAGTGACATCTGGCCCTTGCACCAACAAAACTCGAAGCATCAGCGTAATGATCAGTCCTTCAGTAACCTTTGACCTCATCAAACCAAATTTCATAATTTTAAACTATGTAATACCCCAGTCACACGGGCATACCAAAGCTCCTTTGAGGTAAAGGAGCATAGCGACTTCAAAGGAACATTAGCTCAAGGGAGCTGAGTCGGTGCTACACGGTTTCCGTTGAAGCTTTTAGCAAAAGCCACAACGTACGCTTGGCGCTCCTATCGCTCCGAAATGAGAAAAATAATATGGCTCCAATGCCCCCATAAATTAGTTGTGCGTGCTTTTTTTCTTTTTTGCTTTTTCTTATCTTTTTTTTTTTTTTTTTGCACTGATAAAACAACACCTAAGAGTAATGGAAATAATCCACCAAACACGGGTGTAGTGGTAGCAGTGCGCCGCCGTGTACACCGTATATTGCCGGCTTCGGCAAAATACGGCGTACACTTCGGCAAAATATGCGTGCTTCGATTCCGTTTTTGTTGCTGTTCTTGATTGTTTTTCAATCGCAACATCTCCAAAGATGTGCGACGAGACACTCAGCGTGTGAGGATCAAATATTCATCGCAGCGCCCAGTTTAGCGCCATGTGCCGATCTGAAGAAAAAAATGGTCTCTGGTATCACCTTACGCCGAAAACAACGTTCAGTTGCTTAGCTGACGTTTGCCCAACGGCTAGAAACGCACGGGCACACAACATATGTTCTCGAATTTGCAGTAGAAAAACGTGTCGCCGTTGGTGCGAAAAAGATATGCCGAAGACACCCCAGCCTGCAGCAGACATCTTGACACCCAGGCCCCGCTAGCCACGCTACCTCAGCTGCTGACCACAACGTCACCGCTACAGTGCACCTGCCATCAAGCTGTGCGATTTTCGGGCGACAAATGACAAACTGTGTCTATCAGCAGAGATTTTATGGTTTATAACTTCTAAGTTTCCGTGAAAAGTGTTTTTTTAATAAATAAAAGCGCGTTGGATTGGCTCCAAGGTAAAACATGTTTTTCGTCTACCACCTGCGAACGAGGGTAGTCCTTTAGAGCCTCAAAGGACAAGCGCGGACTCCCTCAGCTCGAAGCTCCTTTCAACTAATGCTCCTTCCGTGCGCCCGTGTGACAGCGCGCCCGCTCCTTTCAAGTAAAGAAGCTTTAGTTCAAAGGACCTTGAAAGCGCCCGTGTGACAGGGGTATAAGTGCATTAACCATGGACCATCTTTTAAATACATTGGTGACGATAAATTTCCAAGCTACCATTCTTACAAGTATGTACAGTAGAACCTCGTTATAACTAAACCGGATATAACGAACTCTCGGATATAACGAAGCAATCGCCATTCCCCTTGAAATTCCTATAGATGAAACTGATATTGGTTATAACGAACTAATGGTTATAACAAAGTAATTACCACTCCCCCGTCAACTTTGTTATAACGAGGTTTTACTGTATTGGTAATTTACCTTTGTAAGAAAAATTTTAGAGTAAAGCATGAAATCTATTCTTGCAAAACATGTCCACCATCCACTTGTGCAAAGTCGTGTTTTTCCAACATGCAGCTAAGGTTGACGCAATATCTGAAGCAGGAGAAAAAGACAACCTTGTAAATTGCCACTGGGTGCTTTTGCTGGACATTTCCAAAGAACTGTAACAATAATTTATGGGTTTACACATGCATAACCAGCTATGAATGTGAGGCACACCGAGTAGTGAAGGGTAATTTTGACCACCTGGGGTTTTCTTTATGTGCACCTAAATTGAGTACGTGAGTGTTTTTTGCACTTCACTTCGGTCGAAATGTGGCCACCATGGCTTACATTCAATCCCGTGACCTCATGCTTGCCAAGTCGGCACCATAGCCACTAAGCTGCCATGGCAGCTCCCGAGGAACTGTTGGAACAGTGCTAGAATTTGTCTTGTTGTACCTTCTGCCTCATTACAAGATATTAAGATTCAGAAAAATATGTAAATTTTTAACAGTGAAGTTATATTGGGAAATATAAAAAAAAGGCATTCAACATTAGTGTCCTAATTAAACCTTGGTGGGGCACTTAATCATGTAAATTATGAATTACTAAAATTAATGTGCACTCTTGGACTCTCCCATGCTTTAGTAGCATTGCACTAGGACTTGTGCAGTACTGCCTGACTGTGAAATATAAGGTAATGACTTGTCATAGATAAAATTCTTGTAAAAGGGTTGAAGTTTGCTTGATAAGAGACAACCTAGTGAATAAGATATGTCCTTCAAGCTGTACATGCGTGCGTGAAGTGCCTACATGGCTATGTATTCCTTTTCCCATATCAAAACATGGCAGCAAAGAAGTCCAACTGTAGTCTGTATAGGTATGTCCTGGAATGGACATGTAGAGAATGACTAGATCACGTCTGTTTAAAAAGCGTTTGTTTAAAATGTAGGCATTTGTTAAGTCCCAGAACCACAATATGATTGTACAAGACAACAGAGTGGACATCTTCGGAAATTTTCACCACCTGGGGTTCTTTAACATGCACTGGCCTATCACAGTACACAGGCCTCTAGCATTTCACCTCCATTGAAATGTGGCTGCCGCGGCCGAGACCTGATCCCTGAGCCTTTAGGTCAGCAGTCAAGTGCCATTAGCCACTAGACCACTGCGGCAGGTTTGTTTATTTATTTAACTATACTGGCGATCCCTGATGGGAATATGACAGGAAGGGCAAGAAGAAAATGCTAACAGTTGTGAATTGTCACATTCAAAATACTAGTACATCAAACAAGCATTAGTGTTTTAACGCCTTGCTGACACAAAGAAAGCACACGAGTACAGATACGAATTTGGGTTAGGACATATGCATGGCTATATATTGCACAAATAGCCAAGATACAAGTGGCAAACATACCTATAGGCTATAAATATACTGTATAAATATGTTATAAATACAGGTTTTGTTTGTGTGGCCATATAGTTACAAAAACCTTTGTGCCACTAGAAGAGCACGCACAGGTAGCATTCAGGTACAATATCGGATGCTAAAGCCTCTAAAAAAGGAAGAAGAGGAAACAAAATAAAACAAAGCAGTAATAAAGAAAGACCACACGAGAACAGTTTCAGGTTTATATAAGGAGATCAGTGCTGTGAGGCAAGCAGATTGCTTTCTAATGTACTGGTAAATACTTCTACTGAGCAGCTGCTAACAATAGAATCTATGAGGTTATTCCACTCACTTATCGCTAAAGGAAAGAATGATTTTTTTGAGGCAGTCAGTATGACATCGATATTCTTTGAGTGAATCTGTGTGTGTGGGATGGCCGGGTCTCACTTCTTGAGATGTACCGGGAAATATCAATGTTAATTTTTTTGTGTAGACGCTGGTATATGAATTTAGGGCGGGCTGGTACTGCACGGTTTTGTAGGGTTAGGATGCATGCTTTCTTGAGTAGCTCGGTGGCAGAATCAGTTTGCTTGTACTTATTGTATGCAAACCTGAGCGCTTTTCTTTGTACACCTTCTAGTTTTCTAATGAGTTGCTTAGTGTACGGGGACCAAATAACATTTGCGTATTCAAGGACTGACCTGATGGAAGTTTTACAAGCTAAAATTTTTATTTCGGGCGTCGCTTGTCGGAGGTGTCGTTGAAGAAAGAAAAGCCTTTTCAATGCGGTGGATGTTACATTATGGACATGATCATCGTCATTATCATCATCATCATCGTTAACACATGATTTGAGACAGAACTATCATGGACATGATAGTTCCATCTCAAATCATGTGTTACTGTTAATCCAAGGTATTTATGTTCCTGAACTTGCACCAGTGGAGTGCTGTTTACGGTTGCTAATATAAAGAAGGAACAAGATTGATACGTCAAACTCTATTCTTTATGATTGCACAATTTGAGCAAACTGGCAATACTTCAATAACAAACATTCGCCTTGCCATTGTGGTCTAGTAGCTATGGTACTCGGCTGCTGATCCAAAGGTCGCGGGATCAAATCCTGGCTGCGGCCGCTGCATTACGATGGAGGTGAAATGTTGAGGCCCACATACTGTGCGATGTCAGTGCACGTTAAAGAACCCCAGGTGGTCAAAATTTTTGGAGCGCTCCTCTGCGGCGTCTTTCATAATCATATTGTGGTTTTGGGACCTAAAACTCCAAAAACCAATCAGTAAAGAACATTCAGGGATATTCCCTTCCTCGAATGCATGAATTTTTCATGTGACAATGTCATGAATGCTGATGTCTGCAATTTGGTACTGTCCTGAATTAGTGCAAATTTTTGAAGTGTCCTTCTGTCTGCAGACATGGCATTGATAACTTCAAAGCCTAGGCATGATAAATGTGAAGAAAGGATATGTTTTATCATCTGCTTGTTAGCACATGCATCATTTAGAAAGGAAGAAAGAGGATTGTGAAAATAATAAAGCTTTTAAAAGTAAAATAATTTCTTTGTGCACAATATATGTACCTTCCGGTGTTGTGCGAGGCTAGACAGAAAGAATAAACCCTAATTATGCTCAAAGCCCCATAGAAATGTTTTCAAACAGGACTTAGCTTTTGTTTTGTACACATTTAACTGAGGAAAATGCACCACTAAAAGACAGCGCACGAAAGATACTGCACGCCGGAAGTATGATTGCCCAGTGTTGTGTCTTGTTTTTATATTTGTGCTGCATTTTCCTCGGTTAGCCCATGGAAAGCAAGCCTTCACCAGGTGATAGGCGAATATCAGCCCGGATGCAAGAGGGCAAAGTCTAGGACTGATCATGACGAGCTGTATTGAAGCTGTCACCAAGGTCAGCTATGTACACCACTGTCTTGAAAGCTCCTGTGACGCCCAGAGTCAACATGCTAATAGATTCAGACAAGCTAGAACAAGATGGCAGGCAGTATAGGGGCAGTGTCATGGGAGGCACCTGCACAACGTGATTCCACATATTAGTCTTTGCCTTGGCGCATCGTTTACAGACACTACATAGCACACTTCGCACATTCGGGAGCGCAATATAATCACTGTAAGATTTCTTTTCCAAAAGGACATTGAACTGTCCTGAAGGCCCAGCCAACTACCGTCTACATCCTAAGCTCTTAACCCAGTGAGGGAGGCACCCAGCTCCCCATACCACATGGTAAGTTTTGAGGGTGGATGCGAAATTACTGATTTGGATTTGTCTAGTACGGAATAATGTTTATTTGTTGGGGGGCTGGGGGAGGAATGCGTTTGAGACGTCTTAAGGAGCGGAGGGGGTTACAAATGCCTGGCACGGGCACAGCCCACCTAAACATCGTATGGGACTAGCCATCAAAGATGCAACCGTTTAGCAGTGATAGGTGCAGCTGGCCCAGCTGGCGTGAACCGACCTTGAGAAATAGGTGGGCAAGGCCGGCAATGCGCGGCGCACGCCTGATCCTTATGTCATTACACGGTAAACGATAAACTGTGTTATATGTCCGTGCGACCCTTGTTTTCCTGAGATGTGAATAAAATATTTGAACGTTGGGTGAAATTGTATCCGGAAGTTTGGAAAGGGCACAGGAGAATCGTCGAAACGTAGGGAAGTGTTCAAATCACTGAGCAAGGAAGTGTTGTGAGCGTTGCACACGGATATAATAACCACAATGTTCACTCTGTGTGTGTGTGTGTGTATGTGTGAGAAACGACTGAAGGGCAACGCCAACCGAATCAGCCGAAACGCCACCGACATCATTTCCAACGAAGGTGGCGATTGTGGCGACGCGCACTGCTCGCTCTTGATGTTGACGTCAACGTCACGCAAGTTTCGGGAGAGGTTTCCTCTCGCTGTTTGCCGCGTTTGAAGTAACCGGTAATTTTTCTTGGTGCGGTGAGTTGTCATAGAATGTAAGCATAGTGTCCACGTAACAACGAGCCACCGTCGCGCAAGGCTGCAGTGTCAGTCATGTCTCTCAACATACGCGATAAGCAGATCGCTGCACTGAAGCAGATGCTCAACTTCAACGTTCCGCAACCAAAGGGCTCGTTTTCAGAGCCTGTCTGGAAACTTTTGGTGTACGATCGTTGTGGACAAGACATAATATCGCCTCTTCTGTCAGTGAAAGAGCTGCGTGACATGGGCATCACATTGCACATGCTCCTGCACTCGGACAGAGATCCCATACCGGAGGTGCCTGCAATTTACTTCGTTGCACCTACTGACGAAAACATTACGCGGATATCTCAGGACTTTAGGAATGAGTTGTACGACCAGTACTACCTGAACTTCGTGTCACCCGTGTCGCGCCAACACCTTGAAGATCTGGCTTCAGCAGCTCTGCAAGCGAACTCGGTCGCCAACGTGTCGAAAGTGTTTGATCAGTACCTCAACTTCATCACGCTGGAAAATGATCTGTTCTTACTGAAGCATAACGATCGTCATACCGTTTCCTATTATGCCATTAACCGCGGCGACGTGAAGGACACAGAAATTGAGTCAATCATGGATAACATCGTCGACTGCCTGTTTTCTGTTTTTGCAACTCTAGGTACAGTGCCAATTATCCGTTGCCCCAAAGGAAACGCTGCCGAAATGGTTGCAGAGAAACTTGACAAAAGAATGCGCGAGAATCTTCGCGACTCTCGAAACAGCCTGTTTCTGGATTCCGCTCATGGCAGTGGCCAGTTCAGTTTTCAAAGGCCTCTGCTAGTTGTACTTGATCGCAACATGGACATGGCAACACCGTTGCACCACACTTGGACTTACCAGGCCCTGGCACATGACGTGCTTGGCCTGAGCTTGAACCGTGTTACCTTGGAAGAACCTGTCACGTCATCCCCATCAGCTGAGCATGTGGGCGCAAAGCCAAGGAAAAAGACCAAAACATTTGATTTAACTCAAGCAGACAAGTTCTGGCAGCAGCACAAAGGAAGCCCATTTCCCACTGTGGCTGAAGCTGTACAAGAAGAACTAGAAGCATACCGTGCACAGGAAGATGAGGTGAAGAAACTGAAGGCTGCCATGGGTTTGGAAGGAGATCGAACAGATGAAGCTATCACCATGCTCTCTGACAACACAGCAAAGTTGACATCAGCTGTCAGCTCACTACCAGAGCTGCTTGAGCGCAAGCGGCTTATTGATATGCATACCAGCATAGCCACTGCAATTCTTGAACACATCAAAGCTCGAAAACTTGATCTATATTTCGAGACTGAAGAAAAATTGCTTGGCAGACAAGCTTTAGATCGTTCTCTCCTGGACCTAATAAATGACCCAGAGGCAGGCACTGCAGAAGACAAGCTGAGGTTGATCTTAATAGCATATGTGCTTGGACTAGATGGAGCCCTGGAGTATGAGGATGCCTTGCAGCGCGCAGGCTGTGACCTGAATCCTCTGCGGTATTTACGCCGTTGGAAGGACTATACCCGTGTCACAGCTCCACAACCAGTGGGCTCCTATGGTGGTGGCCCTCGCACTGTGGGCATGTTCTCCAAGCTGATGAGCCAGGGCTCGCAATTTGTTATGGAAGGTGTCAAGAATTTGGTTGTCAAAAAGCACAAACTTCCCATCACACGGCTGGTGGACGCTCTGATGGAGTTAAAATCGTTGCCTGAAACTGATGACTTCCGGTACTTGGACCCAAAACTTCTTGGACGGGCTGAACCGCGTGTCCAGGCACCATTCCAGGAGGCAGTTGTGTTTGTTTTGGGGGGTGGCAATTATATTGAGTACCAGAATCTTCTGGACTACACAAAAGGGAAATCAAAGAAAGTTGTTTATGGTTGTACACAGCTCGCCAATGCTGCTCAATTTCTGGAGCAGCTCTCCCAGCTTGGCGCAGAAATTAAGTAATCCACACCTCGTGTCACTTGTGACATCATGTTGCAAGCCAAGCCAGGAACCATATTTGTAGCTCTGGGCACAAAAGGCAAATAAAGCCACTGGTGTTATGAAATCACGGGAAAGCCAGTTCGATTTTTAAAGGTAGCCTTGCTTCTTGCATTGTGACTTTTTTCTACTTTTATTTGTTGAAATTTCCTTGTGCAAATATCAGTCCGAATACTTGAGTATGTATGATGTGTTACAATATCAGTGGCAGGTGATATGTTGATTCTTTGTAAAAAGAAAACCTGAAGGCCAGGCTTGTGTAGCATTTATTTGTACCCACCAACTTCAGTCAGTTCTCTACTGAGTGCTTTCATGTTACTTAGGATGTTTGGAGTGTCAACTCAATAGATAATCATAGAAAAACTAAAACAAAATTTGCACTGTGTGCCACGCCCATAGCCAGGGGGGGTGCCCTAGGGTCCCAGGCCCCTCCCGAAATTTTGGTTGTGGGGTAGTGTTAAAGGGAACCGACAACTGGCCGTTATGTATGAGCAGATCTTTGTGCATTTCAAAAGAACTTGAATTATAGTGATGGAATCGAGCACCCTTTTCGCGATTTGAACAGGATTTGTATTCTTACATTGAGCTTAAAAATCGCAGCAACTGAAACATAACGTAGCTTGGTGGAGATGCCTTGGTAATGCTATTTAGAGTCTTTGAATCGCTGTACGTCACTTGCTGGTTTTCATACGACCGTAACTTGGCTTTAAAGTTGCAGTGGGCACATAAAAATGCATCTCCGCCCTACTATTTGCTTTCTGCGGTGTAAAAGGAGTCTACGCCGAGAAGCGGTGCTGCCTTCGCAGCAACCGAAAACCTGATTTTAACCTCGGCGCATGCACCCAGTGGCTCCCAGGCTTAGCATGCATGCGTTCTGTGGAGGCTTAGCCTGGCGCGAACACATCCAACGGCTGTCAGCCACTGTTTGCAACATGTGTTGCACGTAAGACTCCATTGGCAAAAAACTCTGATAAAAAATGTTTCACTACATTTTCCCCGTTGTTGCGTGACAGGACACTCTGACTGGTAAGCTTTCCATTGGAGTAAAGAAAACAGGTACCTTAAAAATTGGTTGTCGGCACCTTTAATGACATGGTATTGTGCTAATAACATAAAATTTAAGCCTATTAACATAGCATTTAAAACACATTATTGTACATACTTTGATTTTTACCGGAAACAAATAATTAAGATAGATGTCTTTCTCAAACAGTGAAGGCCTTCAGCGATTCGGCCCCTCCAGGAAAAAATTCCTGCCTACAGGCCTGCTGTGTGCAATATGTACTTATGTCACTTCATGTGTAACTACTGCATGTTTGTGATCTTGTAATATTCATGGATAAATGTTTAAATTACTTTACTTAATCCGAACGGTGACACACATTGGGTTTGCTGCACATTGGGTTTTCTAAAAAAATTATTTCCAGAATGCTTGGAATCATTTTTTTTTAAGAACATGCTGTTGCAAAGTGAGAAAGCCTGTAAAGCAGAAAACCTTAGGTAGACAGTCATATGCAGCCTTGCATGCTTGAGTTAGGTCATGTATTGCTGCTTGTATTGTATTGCTACTTGTTGCTGGTCTAGTTAGGTCATACTTCTTACAATGTATGGGAAGAAAAAAAAAAAAAGTGAATTAAGGCCAGGACAGGAAAGAGTGTGAACACGCCCTTTTCTGTCCTACTTAATTTCACTTCCAATCACATCATGGTGATGTCATTTGCAAATTTGATGCACTCATGTTTTCTGGGGAACTTAGGCTGCTTGTACCAGCACATACACAATTATTTCAGCTAGATCAACCCCAACCAGTAACTTCGTATCCACACCCTGCTTTCTGGTAGCTCCCCCTTCTGCAAAATTGAAATTCTGGATAAACCCCTGGCATGAAGCAAAGGAGGCTAATAGCTACAGCAAAGAATTCTTGACAATGCAAACTGTCATATTAACAGTTATTTAGTTTGAATAAGCACATGGAATTTGAGCTATGAGAAAGCGTAAATGGTGAAACTTATGATTACAAGGAATTGATAAAGAAAACAGCATATTATATTTGCTTTAACTAATACAGCTTTTTCTAGAGAGGTGCCAACTTCCTATATTTACACCTTATATGTAAATATAAAGAATCTCATTCCACTGTGTGAAAGAATGCATAATTGCTCATATTCCTTGTACTGTGGCATTTGCAGCGCAAGGATATAACACTCCTTGTAAGGGCTTTGTTCAATTAGAACCTTCTCAGGACCTAGCGGTGGGAGGTTCTTGCAGTTTTCTAGGGATGCAACATGTAAAGCGATAATGTAGTATGCATGTCTTGAGTTTTGCAGTTATGTATTCTAGGAGGTTCACGAAATAGCTTAAGGTCAATTAGTTGTACATTTGGAATCAGCAGTGGTAGTTTTGGTACTTGTATAAACTTTATTGATTTTAGGGTTTTTGAACAAGTGGATTGGAGTCATCAGTTCAGGGCTCCACTTACCTTTGCAGCTCACTGGGCTTGATTGAGCATAGCCGACTGGTTTTATCAATCCCTGCTAAGAAGCCATGTTTGTCGCTACCATTTTCGATGTGTTGTTTCAAAAGAGGAGAATTGATTTCCTGGGGGCACAATTAGCATTTTTTCCTAATGTGAGCGAGGGTTTGCTGCTTTCACCACCACAAACAGATGCCCGCACACATTGTGGGGCTTATGTAGTGTTACTTTTGTAGATTGGTGAATGTGGCTAGTTGGTACTTGATACCAATCTTTCACCTGTTCTCCGGTGAGGTCCAGGTATATGTAGCTCTACTTTTGTCGTACTCCTCTTTGTTATGTTGCTTGGAGTTCTGCAGATTTCCTTCAGGGTTGCAGCCACTGCCCAGTTGTTACTTTCACAAGCAAGCCAGTTAGCCCTTTTGTTACCTTCCAGTCCTGCATGTATGGGGCATCTAATCATTGAATGTGGATTTAGTACTTTACCTGCAATTCTCAATGTTGCTGGAAGCTAAATCCTAGAAAACATGGCTAGAATGAAGCTTAAATTTTTCTAGCACATCTGTGCAGCATGGAACTGTCTTGAGCCACTACATTGGCCAAATGGGTACAGGTGCGAGCAAAAGTATAAGGACCACGCCAAACTGGCTTTCCACTCCACCTTGCGGAACACCGCCGTAACGGCCACCGGAGAGCTCCGCCGGAAATTAGTCTACTCGCTAGCGTGTAAATTTTTGAATACCATGCACCGCATTGTTAGTTTGCTGTTTCCATGCACAGCACTCGTCGGGAATAAGAACGCCACATATCTGCCTTGATAGCGGTATCACAGCTGTCACGGCCTGCATCGACCGGTGTGCCAATGAAGAGATATCAGTTTCACGAAACACTATCGTTGTATAAACCCGTGGATTCAGATACCGAAGAACGCTTCGTGTTAGAAAGAGAGAGGTGAAAAATACTTGTTCACAGTTGGAAAAACAGACAGGCCCTAGATTTAAGGAGGGATGCTTCTTGCACATAATGCTGCTGTCGATCGCAGCTGACGTGATGGAAGTGTCGCAAATAGCCGGTGAGCCATGCGATACCATGGTCCGTATACTTTTGCTCGCGCC
Organism: Hyalomma asiaticum; assembly: GCA_013339685.2. Lineage (NCBI taxonomy): Eukaryota > Metazoa > Arthropoda > Arachnida > Ixodida > Ixodidae > Hyalomma > Hyalomma asiaticum. The sequence goes on from CM023481.1 coordinate 322,418,267, forward strand.
TGTACATTGCGGCTATACAACTTGGTTGCTACCTGTATGCCTAGACCGTGAAAAAAATATTGTGGCATGTGCTGTCGCAACACTTTTGTTGAGGACCGTACATGGACAAAGGCACACCCACACCACAAAACGACAGTTTTTCTGTACATCATTGTCACTGTAAGATTCTAGTGTCTCAATCAACATTTACGGGACAGCTTGCGGTTCGCAAGAACAGTACAAACACCGAAGAAAGAGCTACTTGCTGCAGTGTTATGACAGGCAGCTTTCACTGAGTTGCCTATTATCGAGGCATGGAGTTTGTTGCTCGAGGATTCCCTCAATGCAATGTCCATGCACTTTGTATGACTCCCTGACTGATAGATCTTGAAATTCGTGTCTTCTAACACTCAAGTGTACCTCTCAAGCAAACTACACACCAAACATAGTAGGGTTTGCTTGTTCCAACATTTTTGGAAGTGGAAGAGCATGAAACACAGTGTAGGTGCATAAACATAGTATGTATGTGTCCCCCTACTGTGTCGTGCATTATCATACCATTTTGTTTTTGAAATTCTGTGCAGTGTCCTTATAAGTTGCCAAGCATGACAAAAGTGTCACAAGCAATGTTGCTGTACCGATTGTCGTAAAAAGTGCCTCCTCTTCACAAGTGCCTATTGATAGTGTCAGCACATGGAAGCAGGGCAAATCCCAGCAAAATTCTGCCAGGTAACATTTGTTGCACAGCAATTGCCATCTGCATGAAAAAGCCATTCCTTCTTGTGTTTGTGGATTTCATTATTGTAATGGCATTTATTTTTACACAAGCCAGTGTAAGGCAGTACAAGCAATAATCATGATGTTCAGCCATTTGTGTAATCACAATCCTTTGTCACCCTGCTTTTTACATAGTGCCTGTAAATGTAGAAATAGTGACTGTCATATTTAGTCTGCACCTAAGTACAAATTTTTCAACAATATTTTGACGTGGGGACAAAAAAAAAAGCAAGGAAAAAAAAATAAAGGGAGACATTGGTGGTATAGGGCATTTTCAGTGAGCAAGTACCGCTTAGACTGGGAAATTCAGATGACTTCTATTTTCAGTGCCAGATACTACAACAGTAAAGTGTTTAATATTGCACAACTGTTTTAACTTGGTACTTCCATATGCAAGATGATGTTCATATTTACAATTCACAATGTTCCTGATATAAGCAGCCATCAGCTGAAGATAAAATAGACTATATACAGAAAAATGTGCCATGAGAGGACTGCCAAACTGTACACATGGGTAATGTTGGCACCAAAAGCATACATGCATTCCACAACAAAGCCCAGCTCCTCCTCTGTAGTGCATAAACATAAACATAGCTATTAGGTGTTTTATCATGCAGACACTTCACCATGCCACTTTACACACATTGGAGAAATTTTGATTTCGACAAGAGATGCGAAGGAGTGACTGGCTGCTTGTTTTTAACCAAAATGACATTGACAAACCACAAAACAAATTGTAAAAGCAGCAACTCAAGGTTCCATTAGTGCTTGAATATGTGCAGCACCCCTCTGTACAAGTTGCAGCAGAGTGGCCAAGGCCAAAAACCCAGAGCCGACACAGTAGCACTGGTACCAGTAATCAAAACAATGTTTACTTTACTGATTTCTTGCTATGCCATCATTGTTGTAACTACTGACACCACTTTGACCATGTACAACATGTGGCAACTCAGTAGGTGTGAGTGTGCAAGCAGTACACACAAATTCAAGTGGGCTGTGATAAAAGAGAAAACTCGCATCCATTCATTTTTAGCACAAAGCTACAAACGGGCGAATGCCAATTTTTCCTTTCTTAGAGTTACACCTTGTGAAATTCTGTAGATCTGTCAAGTGAAATGTCCATGTGCAGTGCCTCTGAAAGGGTGTAAGCTACCAAGGGCCCTGATAATGCACGGAAAGAATACATACAGGGGCTAGATGTCAATAGCCTTGCAGTAATAACTTTATGGCATGCACACCTTTATGCTGCTATAATGCTAACAAATACGTAGCAGTATACTGAGCATGATAATTTGCTGAAATGTCTAAAGTTTACACACTGTCTGAGTGTCTTACACAATGCATCTAAAATCAATTATACAAGATAAGAAAAAAAAAAGGTCTTCAGCTGTCATGTTCAAATTAAGGCTCAGCACATAGTTAAGGACCAGAAGCAACTACACTTGCTTTGTCCTCTTGGCAGGTGTTGGTTCTTCATTCTCTTGGAAAACTGGCTTGGGCTGCGTTGCTGCGTAAGCCGGTGTCACCCAGTAAGGGTTTTCAGCTGCTTCCTTGGCATACTTCAATATAGCCTCACGTGGGTCCACGTTGTCATCAACACGCTTTGTGGTACCCAGGTTGCGCACAATATAGGAAGAAAGTGTGTTTCCCGCTGAAGCAATGCGGCCTCCTTGGCCTGGACCTGTTACAGGGAGATCAGGCCTTTGAGACAATACAGGATCTTTGCGTGCCTTTTCCAACCGCTTACGCGTACTACGTGGCCGCTCTTCTCGGAACAGTGGAAGTGCATGTGGCGTCAGAACCTGTGCTTGGGTGAGCCCTTGCGGCGATGGTTTGGCCCGCGAGGCCTTGGACACACATAGCAGTGCACCATGGTGGCTGTATGCTGTATCATACATCAGGCGCACTTCACCGCATGCTAGCCCAGCCAAAATTTGATTAAGCCGGGCATGCCAAATTATCCTAGCCACTGGGGCTGGCATTCGAAGTCGCATCACTTCCTGCAATGTGTCGCGTTCAAAAAACACCAGTTGACCGTCACCAGAGCTCTTCGATGTGGCTGTGTAGATGACCCGGTCATCAGGGCTAAAGCCGCAGTCCGTAGCAGGGTACAGGTTGTCGAGGGCTGCAAACGTGTGCAGAGCCGATGGCCGCAATGCGCGTAAGTCCCACAGCTTCATCGTGTCATCGCAGGATCGCGTGGCAAGCTGGCGGCCGTCCTGCGCAAATGCTACACAAGTTACGTCAACGCCCCGTCGGTGCGCTTCGCGTACCGTGTGACTCGGATGCACTAAGGTGCGTCGCTGATCCCAAAACTGGAGCGAGCCATCCTGGCAACCAGCGACCAGTAGCTGGCCGTCTCTGCTGAAGCGGCAAGTAGACGGTATTGCTCGGAGGCCGCCCTGTTGCTTGGTCTTTACCAACGCTTTATGACAGTTGGGTTTGTCTACATTCCACAACCGCAGTGTGCCGTCGTTGGCACACGTGAGGAAGTCCTCGCGGCTGCGTGGGTGCCAGCAGCCGTAATTCAGCATAGCCACATGACCTTTGGTTCGGGCCATGTCAGTTATATACTGATCTCCCTTAACACACTCCATCACCTCGAACCCGTCCCGATCAAGCACTTTGGCCTGGGCGTTTCCGGACACCACGAGAAATGAGTCGCCCGTGCAGCTGTATTCTAGATTTCTGATCTGATGACACTCACAAGGGCGAAGCGAACGGAACGGCTGCAGGGATAAATCCATGCCAGCGAAGTCGAACAAAGTTATATCAAAGTCATACCCGCCGGTGACAAGACGTGCTCCATTGGGATCCAGAGCCAGTGCAGACACAATTTTTGAACCGTGCCGCAACGTGATGTCTTCTTTCACCGGGATAGCCCGATATGCACCATTACGCTCACTTTCCTCGTCATCATCGTCCACCGAGTCAAGTCCGTCATCATCATTTGTCTGAGCTGACAGCGAAATCGGAGGACCCACAAGCTCGTCTTCGCTGTCTTCTTTGCTCGGTTCACCCTCAGGCACAGGATCGCTTTTCCTTGGAGCTTCGTCTTCGGCGCTACTTTCAAGGTGGCTGGCGCACGGTTTTGGGTCTTCCGCGAGTTTTGCATCCTTGCTTCTACTTATAGCCGTTTTCCTAGCTTCCTCAAAAATGGCATTTAAGTCAAACACGCGAGCTTTCTTGCCCGAGTTGGGAAGAGCCGCGCGTTCACCTTCGCCATTCGCTGCCATCTTGAAATTGTAACGCAACACAAATCCAGGCAAGCATCTATTTGTCGTACATCCCACCTTTTGTTATGAGCTTCTAGGTACCTAGGGACAGAATGTCTAGGGATTTTCGACAGTGGCGCCGTCACTTGTTGGCGGCGCTTTAGCGTACTAGAATTTCTCTTGCGCGCTTGTAAACGCCCAGCGTCCATGTGCGCATTAATTTTGGCCGGTGTTGGCCGCTTCTGCTGTAAACTTGCCGTCAGTCGCTGACGACGGGTTGCTCTTTGTACGGCGACCGATGCCGATCGCGCGTCGTTCAGCTTTATCGGCATTTGGCCACGTAGTATGCGAAATGCTTGCCCGTAGCGACTTCGCTATGTATACGCCGCGATGTGCCACCTTGCCACAACACGTAAGTAATGTTCACTCTTTATTTGGATCGTTGCCCTCTACGAGCGAGAGCACTTGACATCAGCCATGCTATCATTCTATTGCGACTGCGGAGCCTGGTGTTGAGGCACACTGACGATAGCTGGGGAGAAATTAGCTGCGAGTGTAGCGATCGTGTGTGTGCCTCTCGTTCTGTTGTGCTAGGTGTTTAAGCACGACCGGTCGACATGGTTAGCGTGTATATCAATAGCTACTGATTTAACATTCGGTTCTGTCTGAGCGAGACTTCCCACTTGTGCCGGTTGATCAACTAGAGGGAGTAATTTCTCGCAAATTGGGCTTGAGCAAAATCACTGCGAGTCGTTGTGGAGCAGGATAAGGACGTGGTTATGAATGACATTACCGGCAGGAATGAACGAAGGTTAGCTCAAGCGACCAGTGAGCCCGCAGTCCGGAGGCCTGTGGTTTCCTGAGCATGCCTGGCATTGCACTCCTATTGACGCACTCAAAGCTGCTTATATAACGAACTTTTAGTTGGCCAGACAGTGGTCCTGGGTTCACCATCTACAAGAACAACACGACAAACTGCTTGCTTTTTTGTGAGCAAACGTTCTTTCTGTGTCACCTGAAAACAGGATTACAACATGCTTTGCAACTTTGTGACACAGCACGGTTACCATGCAGAATGCAGTGCCTTGCCGATAGTTGTTCAAAGGTGCATGCCTAGAGGTGGTGTTATTGGCACTTTGCTCAGAGCAAGCTGCGAGGAACGTGGTGAAAATGTTTTTAAAAAATTGTGCAGCCATCTTTAATTTCCTTGGAAATTGCTAGGGCCGAGGCTTGGGCTAGTTGTTTCATGTTTACACAATGCCAAATTTTTCAAAAGACACAAATCAAGTTGTCCTAAGTTGTCCCATGTGTGGACTGCACCTATTCGGCTGGGTTCAAATCTGCACAGGCATGGAGTTTATCATTGTAAGCAATGGCTGTTAATGACAAACGCAGGGACAGCGGACATTGTTGTTACCAAGTTCAGCCCTTGTAACGTGCCCATATCAGCTTGCGCAGTAAATAATCAGCCGGCATAACGTAGGGTTAATGGATCAGTGCTCAGCAAAATGGAGCACTTCATGGTTGAGAGATCACTGCCGCTACATTCTATTGTGTTCCAGCTGGAACATGTCAGCCGTGCTTGGATAAGCATGTTGAAGCCTCTTTTAAGGTTCAGGACGCCTGTGATCAAGTAGAATATCACGAATCATTGTATGCTGTAAATAATGACGTTTAATTTCCTGTTTCAGAAAAGCCAGCCAGACTAAGGCTTGTGAGTTTCATTGCAAGATATTCTTTGCCCAACACTTTGAGAGAACATTGCAGGTGTGTCCTGTACAGTGGCATGGTGAACCTTCATCCGGAGTCCTCATGTGGAGATCTCCATAAGAATATTCAACTCTCTTGCCACCTGGAAAAAGGTCCCTGCAAATTATGCCATCTCTGAAAGAAAAGTACATCTTCAATGAGTCATCGCTCTGTCAAGTTGAAAATAAATGCTGTAGTGAAGTACATTAACTCTCTAGCACTGGCACTGAGAGAATAAAACTTGTGTAACTACAAACGACCATGCATTGCTAGCTGAAAATAAATACACATATACTTGTGTGCGAAGGAGTAGTTAGTAATACTTTGTCACAAGAAATACCAGACCACTACCTATGCTGTGCCCTAGCACAATGACATTAAATATAAGACGAAACGTTACTTCTGGCTTTGCCACAGTGCCAGTGTTGGAAAGCGCAACTTGAAAGTTGTGACATCTCATGGTGTGGCCAAATTTCGGCTTTTGTGCACAGAAGTAGCAAATGTGCGTTCGCTGAGCAGAACACAGTCTCATCACTTTCCGTGTTATATCCATATTTGCTTCTACCATGGGCTTCCTTGCAGTGTAGGGTGGCAATGCTTCACAGGGCAGTAAGGCTTCCATATGAAGTCGGGCAATTTGTGAAAAAGCTTAGCAATTGCAAGTAGGAGCCTTTCAGGGCTAGGTTTTATAAAATGTAATCGTGCAGATGACAGGAAGTCTGGATGCACGAAATAACAGCGAAGCCATTCCTTGAAAAAAACTCAAGTGGTACAAGAATATTGCAACACGTATATGCACTGACGATGCAGCAGCACACATCTTTTAGTTTGCACGGCACATTTCAGTTTGTACGCTGGGGTTTCTTACGTGCCCCATTGGGGGGGAGGAAGAGGAAGAAGGGGGGGGGGGGGGGGTACCTACTGCAAAAACTTTTTAAATTGGATCATTATTATCTGAGGTAAAAATGTTTGATGCGGCACTACACCAGGATATTGGGAGGCGAATCACGTCAATACGACACGTGGCAATGCTGTGTGGCGAAGCAAGGGAAAAAAAAGACGAAGTGTGCTTGCTACTGTGCCCACAGTTGGTCATCCTCTCCAAGAAGCCAGGTGCCTCCCAACTGATTCGAGCAGCCACTGCATGATCTGAACAAGTGTGACGGTTTGTAGCGACACAGGCGCACTGTGGTGACATGGCGTGCTGTGCACGGTGCGTGGCATCATCGTCCACCATTTGGTGCATGACGCTTGCAAGGGGAGGGTAAACAGCACTCACTCTGGAATTTGAGCACCTTCCACAGCATGTAACGACGGAGTTCTAGGCAGATATGAACACGAATGTGCCATGTACTTGTCACCTCAAAATGGCCAGGCCTGTTGAGGGGCTCATTGAGAAAATGGTAAAGATGTTGCATTTTGGTTGCTGTCTGGTATTCTCTACCGATTTATTAGATTATCACACTCAAGGCACTGGTATTACTTCATGCCACACACATTGTCCAAAACCATCTTATCAATTATCCAGTATTTGCAAGGTCTCATGCACAAATTTAATCCTCTGTTGCATTTAACTGCATTAGTGTGCTTCCGCCATGGCCATGTCAACACCTTCGTCTTTTCGTATGGCTATAATATCCGTATTGCTTTAATATGAGCAAGGCCCTGTACACGTGCATGGCAATATAGTTGTAATATTTAAAGCCATTGCTCATTTCTACCCGCAAGGTCCCCCCCACTTCTGCAGTATCTTTTCCAACACACTGCAGTACTAGTCACAGGTAATGACGAAAAGTGGAGGACGGCTCACGTAATGTTTCCTGCTCGCTCCTGACACGAGCAGAGGGAGACAGCATGACTATGGGGCAATTCGCTGCTCAGATGCTGGTAATACAACAAGTACAAACTTTTGAAGACAGTCATTAAATAAGACTGAATGGCTGGCAAAGACAAATCAAACTTTTATTGACATGCTTGGACAGCAACGGCACATATGCTTTAAGATTTTCAAGGTACAGTGGATACATGCAGATTGTACTAATTGTGTTATACCCCTGTACACAACTAGAAAACTACAGTGTCGTTTTGAGCAAGTGCATTTTAACACGCGCTGTGTCACTTTGGAAGGGCACTGCCACGTGAAGAAAGTCTCGGGTTTCATGGTAATGCTGATGGATAAGTTAGTAGGTGCAGCAGTACATGTTTAGCCAGTGTTCGCTAACACGGTGCTGTGCTGTAGCCAGAAGTGGTATGAAATATAAATGAAGGAAATTAACAGCAGCCATCACCATGAACTTTGGTACAAATGTCACTCAAACCCTGCCACCTTTCTCTCTTGCAGCAATGGCTTATTTTGAAGGCGCCTCTTCTTTCACCACTACCAATGATAACGGGAGCATATATTTTCCAAAGTGCTGGTAATAAAGACGATTAACAGCCCCTGGTGTACATTGCCACTTTCTTGAAGCTGTACAACTGCTGCCCGTTGGGTCTGCCCTTCCATTTTGTCTCTCTCTATGGGAAATCCTGAAATAAAGAGCACAGAGCTACATTTACCATTAACAGAATTTGCAGCCTGATTTACAATGCCCCCAAAACAAGCATGCAGTGGTATGTGTGCTGAAAATGCAATCTTCTGCAACAAGGATTCCAATTTGTCGGGCCACTCTTGCATGTAGGAGCACGAATCGTTGGGCTAGTCGATGCAACATTTGTGGGACAAAGAGCAAAAACTGCATGATGAAAACTACATTTACAAAAGGGGCACATACATGAAAGACTCAACGTGCAACTGAATTCAATATGTATGTAGCTCTCGTCAAGTTCGTCCCACAAATGTAAATTTTGCATGCTTTACTTATCTACTGCAGGTGTCATAAATGAAAATTCTGGCTATTACATGCGACAGCACGTAACAGCGCAAAGCTCCGAATAACGGGGATTATTACTTACGTGTCGTACGAAGTCGTCGATCTGTCAAAGGTGGCCACGGCAAAGTAGGCAAGGGTAACCAAAGCTCGCTACCTAGGCTGTCAGAGCCCCAATGAAGCTGTACGACGCGCGGTCAGCACGGCCGCTCTAGACACGCGCGATAGGCATGGGATCGGCACGGGACCTACTTGTAACTCGGCTAGAGTTACGTGGAAAGGCAGCACGTCACAATCTTCGCCCTCGATGTTCATAGATAAGGCGAACTCGCTACGGGGCACCGGACTGCGTTGACGAAACGCACAAGCACTGGAGCCGTGTTCCGAGATGTGCACGCTCCATGGCACGGCGGCACGGCCGCGTGTCTTCTCGGTCGCTCGGTCTCGGTACTTGGTCAGAGAACACCTGACTCGGTGGTTCGGTCGGTTTAGGCGGCATGCAAAAAAACCCGCCAACAAGTGACGGCGCTACTGTCGAAAATCCCTATACATTCTGTCCCTAGGTACCTAGAAGCTGATAACAAAAGGTGGGATGTACGACAAATAGATGCTTGCCAAATGCAGGTCGTGCACAAATCATGCGTCCGTGTCTTTAAATGACTTTGGGTACTTTTGGCTTACATGGATACCTAAAGAGACCACAAGAAAACCACACGACCACACGTATATGTTCTTAGACAAATTTATTAGATTATAAATGAAAAATATTATAAATATCAAATAAATAAGAATTATAAATATAAAATAAATATTTCTTGTAAGCCTCAAGCGGATATAAATTCATTTTATTAAAAAATTATTTATTTTATTTGAGAAAAATAGGATCCAAGCGATCCAAGCCTGTGAGGCTCCAAACATATCCAAACCGTAGCCACGTCGCCGATCCAGTGGATCTCGCGCTGTGTTATTGGTTTTTTCCTACCTTCGTAGTTGTTCTTTGGTGGCGTTTGCGTGTGTCGGATCAGTAAAAGTGCCTGTGCAAGTATTTGTGGTGGCGTGATAACCCGAAGAATATATTGTCCTGCGTGACTTCACTAAACGAGCTTAAGAACGATGTCCGTTCACAGTAGCGTATCAACTGTCGAAGGTCTCGAGAATGCGACTTCCGAGGCGAAGTATGTTGTCTCTGAGCGGTCGGAATTTGTTTTCTATAAGAAATTTGATTGTTTCTGTCGTGAACTAGATATTTGCGCATTAATTATGTCCATATATTAACAACACGATCCTATCGAGTCGCTTTCTTCTAAGCAAAAAGTCTGCTTAATGCTTTACGGCTCATCGATGGAGGTGGTAGTTCCTACGCCGGCTGTATCGTGGTAGCGGAGATATGTTCTCCTTGACTGTAAACCGTTCACAAGAAGTCTTTTCATGAGCCCGTCGTAGTCAGTGCTGGAGTACTACGCTCTAAATACTCGTGTGATGGTTCTCACGTTTTTGATTTTCGACGCAACCGATTGCCATCAATAATTTTGCATGCAACACATCTTTACTCTTAGGGACAAGTTACTTGTCCTGTACTTCCATGCAAGTTGGTCGCCGCAGTGTAAGCAGGTGGATGACTTACTGCCCGACCTGATGCAAGACGCAGATCTACCGCTTATAACGTTCTTCAAGGTAAGGGCTTAATTTCCGGAAGTTATAACGTATGTATGCTGTATTTATGCTTGATTATAAGCCGATTTGTAGTCTTTGTTCTTTCTTGCTTAACCTGACTGTGCATTTTCAAACTAAAAAAAATAAAAGTTACATTGATTTATGTGCAGATTGATGCCGAGAAAGCCCAGGATGTCAGCCTAAAGTACAAAGTCACTTCAGTGCCAACATTTGTCGTCGTTCTGGTAGGTTGAAATTAGAAGCAATTGCTGCCTATTCGAAATGTAGGCTGCATTTATACTTATAGATTGTTCGTTAATAATTCTATTGCTAAGTATTTCGCCATCGTAGGTTGAATAGTATAAGAGGAAATGAAGGTCAAAGTTCGATTTTTTAAAATTTTGTGCCGAAACCTCAGCATCTGAATGCGAGCATGACTTTTTTTTTTGTATTTTGGCCATATGAGCCGAATTAAATTTCATGAAACTGTATGTTAATTCTCTGGGACCTTTTTTTTTTGTATTTTGGCCATATGAGCTGAATTAAATTTCATGAAACTCTGTATGTTAATTCTCTGGCCACCTAAGAACACGTTAATTTCATTTTTTTTTACGGGTTAATATATGCATCTTAGTAGGCACCTTCAATATCTATGATGTCGTCACTAGTACTTGCGGAAACTTCAAGGCAGCGTCACCACCAGTATTAGCTTTTTACATGTTTTCTCAATTACCGAGCACATACCACTTACCGAGCTCTTGGTATTGTGAAAGAGTGATTTACTCATGCGAGAAAAAATAATTTTGCTCTTTAGTGTCCCTTTAACGCTCGAAGTACTGAGCTGTAGGTTGCAAGAAAGCTTGTCTGATATTATTGTAATACGGTGACCACGATGTAAGCAAAAGGTTGGCATTTTTGCTTAAAAGACAAAGCATTGATAGTGATGGTAAAGCTTTGCATTGGGCATGCACTTTCCATAGAGTGCTTTAGAGTGAATTCCACTGGCAGGTCCGGAGCAAGTTCTTTTACTCCAAGGCTGAGAATTTGAATTCCACTGGTAGATTTAGAGCAGCGCGCTCTGCGAAGGAGCGCTCCATGTTGATCTCTCTCGTGGAGCCAGATTTCACTGGAACTCCGACGACACGGTGCCGTCACTTCAGGAACAATCAGGTACATTGGTTGCTTGCCGCGCTTTTTGAGGCGGCTGTCTAGTAACCCTGTGGTGTTGTGACCTTGGCTACCAAATCCATCTAAATGCGCTGAACAGCGCGTGCGTCACGTTGCGAAGCGCGTATTTAGAGAGACGGGTATTGCAGTAGGCGCAGTGTCTAGAACCCCCACCGTGGTCCAATGCGATGTTGGCAACTTGTGTAACCGAATGCGTGCGACCAATTCCACGGAGTGTGTTTATTTTTCACTGGTCATTCGGAACCTGGTTGCCCCGCGATGGATTGCTTTGTTCCTTCATGGAGTTGGCGCATGTCTCCAGATCCGCCAGTGGAATTTGCCATTAATAATTCATAGGAACTACATGTGGTCAAAAGGTAAAAGCAAGACGCCGACCAAATAAAACTTTTAAAAATAACACGACGTTTCGGCTCCCGTACGGGGGCCTTGTTCACAAATGAAGCAATGAAGGAACGGGGATTGATTAAGTACGTGCAAAAAGGTGGCGCAAGCAGCGTGCATAAACAGAGGGAAGGGTGCCGTCATTGTGATTTAGCGTGGTATCGGTGGTTTGGATTAGTAGTGATTCGAGATGAAGTCGCGAGGTTAGATTTCTTTCAGTGGCGAGCACATGCGCACTGGCCCAGTCAATATCATGTCCCTTGGAAATGGAATGCTCAGCGAGTGCATTTGAAGACACCTTTTCTTTTTTCACGTCGTAGCAGTGTTCCTTTAGGCGCCTTTGAAAGTCGCCTGTCTCGCCGATGTACACATGATCACAGTCGGTACAGGGGATGCTGTACACGACACCAGGAAACTTTTCTTTTGGAAGCTTGTCTTTCACGTTTGTCAGCACACCTTTCAGTTTTTTCACCGGCACATGTGACACGTGTACATCAAAGGAGCGGAGCACGCGTGCCAGGGCCTCACTGGTTCCAGGAGCATACGGTATCGCGGCACGTTTACAGGGGGCAGGCACGGAGGAGGCACTAATAGGCGGACGAGACAATTGTTTATGTACTGAATTCACAAACGAAGCCGGGTATCCGTTGCCGGAACTATATCGGAACTACATGTGTGCACCACAATTTCAGACACCCTTAAGAACGCTTTAGCACACTGTTTAGGGCTTGTAATATGACTGCACTAGTGCAACTGTTCTGCCTGTAATGACCACCTGTGCCTGCACCATTGTAATTGCACCACTTTCAGATTGCAAGCAACAATATTGTTTTATAATTTTTGATTGTGTAAGAAGACTTCAGATGAATGACTTATGCTGCAATTGCAAAGACTTCTGAGGAATACCATAAGAACCTGCGTATAACAAGGACCCCAGCGTAATACGTTGTGGTGTTTGAAGATAGCAGAAATGAGAAAATGTTTTGTTTTCGCATGCTACAAATGTGAGAAGAAAGCAAACTACAGCTGGGAAGAACTATGTTAGACAAGGCACAGTGATGATGCCTGCCCTCCAAGCACCCAATGAAAGCGCTTCATTTTACAGTATTTTTCAGCTAAGTAAACATTGAAAATTACAGTAATGAAAGTTATTCCTATGTCAGGTATGTCTGTGTGTCTGTATTGTTACTATTGCGGTAAGAGAATTACATACGGTACGAGAATTACATAGAGTTACATTTCACTACTGCATTCAAGCAATAGAGTTATCACTACAGAATTTATTTAAAATTTTTATGTCCATTTGTCATCATTATTTATCTTTGTTTTGTCATGCTTCTTATGGAAGCCATGTTTTGACAAGTTCTTGTAATTATTTTCAAGTGCTTAGAGGAATGAATGTTTTAGATGTAGAATACGTTATGCTGATGGAAGGTAATTTTGAAGTGAATTATTTGTTGTGGGCCATCATTGGGACACACTGTGTGCCTTACTGGATCTTGTTTTAACTCACTGTGATCCGTTTATTGGGGCGGCGCTAAAACTTGATTCATTGTTATTCTTTAAAGTGGTCATGAAAAGTTCTCTGAAGATTTTGTACAAAGTGTCTATTTGAGGTCCTGAGCCTCCCATCAATAATATGCATTGTTCGGTTGCATCATCTGGGTTGATTTAGAGCGATGAACGTGCAGTTTTGGTTTCACCTGCACATGTTGCCCTGAACTCTGCAGTTAATAGTGAGTTTTAGTATATCGGAAAGCAGCAAAGGTAAAGATTTAGCGTTAAGGTTAACGTTATGGTAAAGCTGGGTGCACTTAGCGGCACAAACTAGACCTTTAATATAGCGGAAGAGAGCGAAACGCCAAACCTAACGCAAAGGCATATACGGCGACACCTACACCTTAAAACAACAACTCTTATTGAATCCGTCAGTGCGCCACGAAATTATTGAGCCAGTATCGTGTAAGTGTGTCGTTAGTGCTGTGTCGTCAGACCTGAAAAACATCGCTTCATTTCAAAATGCCACCATCGATTCTCCTTTCTGACCTGTACTGCCTGTCATTTCGACGTTGCGATGACACAGGAGCGCTTAATTTATACTTGGAAACCAGAGCAGCAACGCAGGCAGTCCGTGTCCACGACGGGACGCCTCCTTAACGTCGAGGCTATGCTATATATGAGATATTTCGCCGACATTTACGCTTTGAGAAGGCGGATTTTCCACTTGTCATCAGTGCCTCGGAGCTTCCGCAACATTTCTCCAGTGCCCAGGGAGTGTGCATCTGTGCATGTGCCTGCGAAGGCTGGCTTATCCAAGTCGCCTTTGTGACTGAAGGAATACTTCGTCAAACATTACTGTCATTTCAAGCACTACTCGTCTCGGCTTTATTTTATTGGCTGTAGCTTGAAACAACTGATGTGCAAAAAGAAAAACACCCCGGTGGTAGTGCCGCCATATCGACGAGACTACCGTAAACGTGAGCAAAGCGACATGGCCTCTGAAATTCCGGGCGCCGGCGCGCGCAGTCTCGAAGGCTGTGAAAGCGAGTGCACTCACGTTTTAAGCCTTGTGCGCCGCTTACTGAGAGCGTATCTTGAAAACGGCGACACATTGTCACCAATACACGGCTGGCGAAGCTTAATTAGCCAAATATGAACATGAGCGGGTTGTGAATGAGCTTAACAATGCAGGCCAATGTCCCGACAGATCTGAAGCGAGTGGTCTCACTTCGACTGACGCCGCCATCTTGCCAGCTGTATGGGTCTCTTTTCGAGCGTTAGCGTTAATCGATACCTTCCGAAAATTGCGTGGGCACGTAAGGGTATCGTATACGTTTACGTTCTGTGCATGCGCGCTGTGTTCCATGGTAACGTTAACCTTAACGCTAAATCTTTGCATATGCTGCTTTCCGATATACTAAAACTCTCTAATGTCACCTTAGTTGCCATCAGGCCTCCGGGATCGGCATGTCCTCAGAGGCTACAGGAAAATAAGCCACGCTGCAGCCTTGCTTCCGAATGGCAGCACGACATGGTTTCCAAGTATTTGCTTGCTTAATAGCTTTCAAGTAGATCTGTTATTTTAAAGCAGATGCTAGTTCGCTATACCTTTACACTTAAAGGGGTGCTGACACGAAAATTTTCGTCTGATGTTTCTTTGCTGCAATACGTAGCTGGGGGTCCGATAACCATAACACGGCACATCATTTACTCCAGCGCACATCAGGTAATTATTTATGGCCTATTTATTACCCACTAGTTTCAGTTTTAGTTTGGGAGAGCTCAAAAAACGACAAGGCGCCCGGTGCAACTGGCGCCATCTAGTGCTCGCAATGGAGTAAACAAGTTCGACCACGTAAGCACACATAACTGTGACGCACTTCCGCATGACAACCGCCGTGCGCTCGTTTTCTTTCGCTTGTCGCACATCCTGCGCATTGTTATCGCTGTTGCTGTCATTGTTGTTGTGTGGCAACCATTTTCTTGAGGTCTGGCGTCGCCGGCAGTCTACTAACGCAGCCGCAGCGAATAAGCAATGGCGGCTATGACGTCATCAATGCTAGCTGCACTGTCGGAGCTCGGCTGCCGTGGTGACGTCGCGGAAGTTAGGGGTCCCCTTCGGGTCACCTTTGCTGTTGTCGATGTCACGATGTACGGCGTCTAGTGCCCGATTGCGCATGCAAACTTGAATATTCATTTAAATTACCTTCGGAGCTGTGTTCGCCATTGAGATTTGGCAGATGACATGTGTATGTCCACGAAAATCAATCCCGCAGGCTATCTTAGCAGCGAAATTTTGGTGTCAGTGCCCCTTTAACATACCTGAAGTTGACTTCACCGAAACGTCACCGAGTAGTACCTATGTGGCCTGTAGTGTCGCTTAGTTATTTCGGAAGCGCAAGAACACTAGGATTTCAAATGGGCATTATTAAATGTACACTGAATATTTCGCCGAACTATTTCAGGTTCGGCTTGTTGAATGCATATTGAAGCAGTGAAAATTACAACCGGGCAGCTCCATATTCTTTTCACGGCCCCTTTAAATCTTGTAATGACTGTGACTGTTTCTCTCTCTCTTGGCTTCCTACCAGCCATGGTGTGTTCTAGTCAAGAATGCTTAATTTTACAATTCTTTTTGGTCAGCCTGTAATTAAAAGAGCATTCCCAAGGTTTGCATTTTTTTAGTGCGACTTTGGTAAACTAACAACAGTCAATGAGGACGGGCTCTGCTGCGATTCTGCTTGAAATTTTGCATTGTAGGAAAGCTACTTATAAGTATCTGCGACTCTCAAATATGCACTGGTAATCTAGCAAAATAAAAATGGGTGCTGTATGCATGTCTAAAGCATTACAATGTGAAGACGATTCAGGCTGATGGCTGTTTCTCTTGTAAATATAGAATGGACAGGCTGTTGACAGGGTAGAAGGCATGAACGTAGTGGAACTGGTACGCAAGCTGAAGGCACTGAAAGTTCGTGTGGAGATGCCGCCACTTGTGGCTCGTGAGGACCGGGTGAGTGAACTTATGAATTTCTAAAAAGCACCAATGTTAAAGAGGCCATGGCACACTTGTCTAGATATTCCTAGTGTATCTCTTGTACTGGCAGTAGAGTGGCCAATATGCATTGAAAAAAAAAAATTGCTCACTTTAAGCTTCAACTCAAAATTTTGCTTTTAAATCATTGCCTCGAAAACCCTCCAGCCAGCAGTGACTGCCATTATGATAAGGTTTTTGTGAGGTCTAGGGTGCTACCGCGTAGCAATTCTATTCCTTTTTCCATGCCTTTTGACGTCACTGGCCGCCTGCAATTGGTCGAAAAATTTTCGCCTCGCCTGACGTCCGCGGGAGCGCAGGAAGCCGTGACGTCAAAATGACGTTTACGCGCTCATTATGCACGGGCGAAAGGAATAGATTTTGGCATCGCCGGAGAGCGATGCATTTCGAAAGGAATGGAAAAAGGCATCGTACATGGGCGTCTGCTCAGTTCAGGGAGGCGGTAGGCTTAACGGCGGCAGCTTCGCTGTTGCGGCGGGCCCCGGCGAGCCTTGACTACGTCGACGGAGGGAATCTGACAGCGCATTTGACCTGCCGGGTGATGAATTTCGACGGCATTTTCGTCCGTGCTATGCTTGAACGGTGAAGTCGCGTATGAACTCGAAACGAAGCGACCGACGGGTCTATCGGTCGAACAGAAGGTGTTGTGCACGCCGCGTTTTTATGCAACCCAGGAGCTCTCTCGAGGATGTGAGGAGACGATTCGGGTGTTGCACGCGACAGTGAGCAAGTGCGTCTGGTGCATTTGGCTTGTTATTGTGAGCGCCGGTGGGACACGAACCACTGGGGCCGCATGTCAACAATGGCCGATTAAAAAGGCGGCCGTGAAGGAGTACTTTCTTCGTAACCCCGTCATTCCCGGCGTGGCCTGATGTGTGGACAGTGCTCTCATCGGCATCAATGTGCCCAAGGGATACAGGAAGACTTCTTTCATGTATGGACACCACTTCAACGGCCTCAACGCCACGTCCGTAAGTACCTTGGCTTGTGTAGTTTGTTTAGTAGGCTTGCACCAGACTCATATAACGGTGGTGCCATACGAGCACTCTTAACCGCGGCAAACAGAGCTGGATTTCTTGGTTGCAGTCAATGCTGTCACTGCTACATGGCCTAAACTAATCCGGATCGAGTCTGGCACTGATGTGAGCGAAGTGCGATAGAGATCACAATGCGCACATCGCGATCGTGATCCTCATCGGACCTGACAGCGATTGAAAGTGATCGTGTGAGATATGACGGTCAGCCAGTTAATTGCATTTGCTAACAATCGGTTGTCGCCGCGCACATTTTCCTATATCTATGATGCGGATGTGCGTACTCTCGCTGTGGATTGCATGTGACCGCAATTTGGCTACGACGTCTGGGCACACTGTAAAGCCAGGCGAATGCCTTCTTAAATGAGACAAAAGCAGTTTTGTTGTGAAGTTACGACTGTAGTAGCTAATTGCACAGCATACCTTGTGCAACAGTGCTTTTAACAAAATTACGAGTGCACTATTACATGCCTGCTGCAAGATGAACAAGTAGCCCCCGTCAGTGCAGTCGCTGGATTTTTTACGTGGAGGTTGCTACTAAATTGATGGGAAAAGTGGACATTTAGATCAAAGCAGTAAGGCAGGCTCAGCGTAGCTTTTCCAGTGAAGTAGCGTTATTCCTTGTAAAACTGACTTACCTCTTGTAAAGCAATGGCACACAGCTTGGTGCACTCTTCCCATAAGCATAGTAGGAGAGGGGTCCATGAACAACCCGCCCCCGAAATTGTTCAAATTGTAATGTGTATATTTTCACTTTCACAAACAAATGCCTATGCATATATATTGTAGGTGTGTGTGAGTGTGCATGCGTGTGTCCCCTTGAAAAAAAATTACAGCATATCCACGGGGTGAATGATGATGAGTGGGCAAAGCTACGGAAGTTCATCGGTAAACCGTGAATTCTGCCCAGTACATCATCAACACGTGAGATCGTGTGCGTTTATACTAAAGGGTCGATGAGACTTATGGTGACTTGCAGCTCACTTTAATTTTACATGTACGCTGTGAATTTTCATTGTTTAATCACGCACAGGAGAAATCGCACACAGGCACTACCTTGGAGGTCAAAATCCAGTACCATATATACGGGAAACAAGAAACTCGCTAGTAGACGCTGCCTGCGTCGGCATCGTGAGGCGAGAGAGGAGGGGGGCCCGTTGAATGGTTGTGAGGGAGAGGGGGAGAGGGAGGGAGAGAGAGGGGGAGTCGAGCTCGACTGCGGCATATTCACCATGGTGACGCCATCTAGTGTCACAACCGTGAGAGAAGGAGGGGAGAGGGAGGGAAAGGGAGAGAGTGGGGGCGAGAGAGGGGGAGCTCGACTGTCGTCGAGCTCGACCGCGGCATATTCACCGTGATGACGCCATCTAGTGTCCAGTCACCCAACCGCCATAATGCACACATATCTATGGGACAGCGCCATCTAGGAAACTAGACGAGAAAGGGCGATGACGACCAGCGCCATCTAGTATATCGTCACCCAACTGCAGTTTGCATGCATCTCTATGGGACAGCGCCATCTATTTGCATTTCTCAGCGTATATGCATTCGTTATATAGTACAAGTAGCGCCATCTATGGCCGGATTGTAGACTCAACGAGCGGTGGTTACAAACAAACGATAATGGGGACGAACGGGTGATGCCATAAGGAGCTTCGCCCCTAAAAAAAAAAAAATGCTACCAGCTGACTATGGTACTGACTATATTTTCATGCAGGTGACTGGCTACCCACTGCAGCCATGGCTTCTGAGCCCGATCCCTGGCCATCTCCTTACACACACTGCACAAGCGAAATTTACCACAGATCATCTTTCTATGCACTCCACGAGCCTGACATTGCTGCCAATATTCACTCCAGCGAGTGCTGCAGTGTGCAAGCTTAGACTTAATGAGGGCTTTCTCAAGCTGGACGTAGGTGATAGCAGCAACAGCCAGGAGTAGAATCCACAGGGTTTGCCCCAAAGCAGGGGATCAAGATCACTGTATTTAAATGAGAACAATGTGCAGTGTGGGCACCATTGTCGTAAAGTGTGGCACTGCACGCGCATAATTTAAGGAGGATACAGATAAAAGTTCAAAAACTGCAACATCGTTAAGCACAACAAAGCGTAGCTGCAATATTGTGGCCATTTTGCTGGCGTCGAAGAATGAATTCATATCATTTCTGCTGACTATACACCACGTTGTTCAAATGTGGTAGCAGACGTTTGACAGAAAAGGAAACTTACATTGTTCTAGTAATTCCGCCGCAAGACTAAATTACGGAATACATGCTGCGTACTGGAGCATGGTCACAACCATGCAACATTTAATGTGTTGACATGCTGTCACTAAAGATGTATAAAGCCATCTCTAGAATGTGCAATGTGAAACAATATAGTATTTAATGAGTACTTTGCACTATAGTACAGTACAAATGTGGCTTTTTTGCTGTATGACGTGTACTAGAATGGAGAGGGACTGTTCTTGGATTTGAACTTTTTTTTCTGGTATATTCCACTTCGTCTGGTGGGACGCTTTGAAGGCTATGCATGCAGTCCGTAAAAAAGAAGAAAGCAGGGGTATAGCGCTCCGACAAACGAAAATCAAGCATGAAATACAAGGTAATGTATTCTGTTTTTTTCACCAACAATGAAAGCGTTTTTTTGTGATGGTGATGGCTGCCAGCAAAGCATTTGTTGTTTCTCGATCAATGCAAGCATGAAACAGGGTGTGCTTTGATTCAGTGTGTGTCATGCACAGCAACACAGTGCGAAAGCCCTTTCAATGCTTGTTGCAGCTGTCATCATGTGCATGCAAATTGTCCAGTAACTTGTGCAAAAATGCAGCTGTTTTCTTTTTTTCTAAACTCTGATTTGTCTGGAAATGAAGTTCACTGCTCAAGCTGTTGTTACACAGATGGCAAACATACTGTTGTGGCCATGATTTTTAGGTTTGGTAAGACAGTTTTCTGGTAGTGTTCTGCGTAGCTTATTAACACCCACTCCTGCTGATGTCGTAACTTCCTACTAAAGCTTGCAAGCCACCAGCTGCAGAAAAGCGCAACTAGCACAACAGGTTATGCTCCACCAAGAGTCTCACTCCGATTCCACTTTCCCCACCAGTCTTCCACATAACCATCATGCAATTCGCTTCAGAGGGTAAACATGCCATCAAAATTCATTGCCCGGCATGCCAAATACTGTGGTGGCTACCTTTGAAGTGTGCTCACATTCAAAATATAGAAAGGCTGATTGATCATTAGTAAAAGCACCTGCATTCGCAAAAAAAAAAAAAAAAGTGGTAGTCAATAACAAGGATATTCCAAAATTTTATTTCTGTGTGGTACAAGTTACCGCTGCTGGTGGAAATGTATACAGGCCGGGGGGGGGGGGGGGGGGGGGCTATCTCTAAGTGTAAACATATGCAACAGCACTCATTATTGGGCACCCATAATTCTACTCTGTCCTCACTGTGCTGTGAGAAACGTAAATAGTTCATTGTCGACCAATGTACATGAAGAGCAGCTGTATGTGTAAATAGGACTGTAACGTGTGTCAAGTTCAATGTTTACAAAGCAAGCCTGCAACATAAATGTACAAATGACAAGTAAATAAATCTGCTAAAGTTAACATACATCTGCAGCCTTTGTTTTTGTGTCTCTAAGTAGAACATTCCTGCAAAGCACCATGCTTATACAGTTATATAATTACTGTGTAGACTGCCACCTTACACATTATGCACTCTGCACTGCAAGAAAAACTGTTTTAGACCAATAGAGTGAGATGAGATTTCTTTGCTTGTAATGTTGCACAATTTGCTGTTAATTCTCGGCAACTAACCAGCTCCATAATGTGTGGTGTAGGAGATAATGACACTGTCAGCTATTAATTGATAGCATACAAAGAAAGCAGCTACTTGCTATTTATGAAACATGGCATTCAAAGAATTGAAATGATGAATATGTTTAAAATCAGGCACCACATCGCCTACACGACACAAGGTGTGTTCTAAGTGTGTGTAGTTTCTGCAGTGCACAGGCGTATACAAGGCACCACATTGCCATGACCTTCCACTCTGATGAAAAATTGTGGATGTACACATCAGAAGATAACACAGGTATTACCATGAAACCTCTGTTAAGCTGCATAGTATCAACAAGAGGATTGCTCACCAGCAAAACTAAGTATGCATCCACATGTTCAACTGCACGGTAATTGTACAAATAAACCAGAAAGGAAAATGTTGCACCTAAAATAACCTTGCAGCATACAAAATGCCTTCAAACAGGATCACAACTAAGTAATTGCAGCCCCCATTGAATGCATAAAATACAAGAACAACTCTTTATATTATTTGCTTTTTGGTGTCAAAACACACAAACCACAAGAGAGTACAAGGGATGAGTGCCACACATGAGACAAGTCACTGATACTCTCTTGTGGTTTGTATTTTTCAGTGCTGCAAAACAAATGATTGCATACCAACTAGTCCAACAAAAAGTTCTGCTAATCTCGTGATAAAAAAAGGCCTACATGCACACTAGTGTTGTGTTGAAAATAAATATATTAATGTATGAATCCTGTAAACATAAAATGGTAGAAAGGAACAAGAAATTGTCTATGCACAGTTCAATAAAGAACTTCTAGCATAAGCCTAAACATATAAATCTAAGTAGAAAGACACAAGATTAAAAAAGTATATATGGAAGATTAAATGCAGGCAACTACACCAAAGAAACAGGTGCATAAGCAAGAAATTTTTCTCAGTTTTGTAAAATGCTTCTTGCACATGTAAGTCGCGACAACATAACCCGAAGCTGTCACGACCTACAGCTTTCTTACAATGAACATGCAGGTTTGCAGTGTGCCGTCGTGTCTGATGTTACATGACAGTGATGGGATGCCTGGAAGTTTAGGCTTCCACAGTGAGCTTTTGGCACACCCTCGTGTTTTGGACACTCCTACTACCGTGGTATAATTGAAACAGTGAATTAGTGCTTCACTGTCAAAAGCACTTCTGCCTGTCATAAGTTACAGATACTCAGTCTTCAAACAATCATCAGCACATGAAGTAGCTTAAGAAAAAGAAAGAGTATCATGATGAAAATTTTCACCCTTATGCTTGCATACTCTAATGAGGCGGGTCAAGGAGGGGTAGTGGGGTTGAGCTGGGGCAGTAAATTTGGTGAGGGCATAGACAAGCTGCTGCAGCAGGCACTCGATGTCGTCTGGCACCCTGAACTCCTGCACCAGGCAATGTGTGAGCCTATGGCAGCTCCTGCATCTGACAGCCAAGCTGGGTGCCCCGCTACTGCTGGCTCTGCATGTGGGATTCCTCGTGCTGTTTGAAAAAAAGATCAAAATCAATTTATGTGCAAGGCAATGCTAATGAGGCCTCACGGCATTTACTGTTTTGATCTCAATTTACAGGATTGTGAGCTCATGCACAAATGTTATTGTGACTCTGTACTGAAGCACCACAAATTTACATGCACACTATCATACGGGAAAAAAAAGTATGCCTACCTTTAGCAAACATATACACTTGCATTTTTCAGAACACCACAGATTGCTTTCATATACAGAGGTTATGTGAAAATGAGTAAGCAACTGTGCCTCTATGTATCTGCACTCACACACGTACTGACCGACTTTGTGAGCAATGCTGGAGCGGGGGGGGTCTATGCTAATTTGGTATTGCACGGAGCACAAACAAAAGCCATGTGTGCAAAGCAAATGCCAACACTTCATGTGGAAGGCTCAACATCGAAGCTCTGGCTGTTTCTTTTCTTGACGTTCACAGCTTTAAACAAAACGACTAAGTTGTGATTTCACAAGGTAGACAATAGTTAGAGTAGATCAGAGGCCACCGCATATGGGCACAAGAAGGCAAATATCATACTTGGCAAGCTGCATATCATGAGCGTAGCAGATACGCATGACATCCATTACTTCCCAAATAACGCAAGAAATAGCGTGCGTTCTTGTGCAGGAAAAAAAAAATATATATATATATGGCACCATTTGAATAGTCTGAGTTGTATTTATTACAGACATTAACACGAGCCACGATTTCATGCATTCGCACGTCTGTGAGGAGCATAAAACACATCATTGAACATGACAATATATTAGGTAAGCAGTGCTAAAAAATTGATGTTAAGATTTTATGGCATACACGTCAGTACACTTTGTTTTCGTGCTCTCATTTCTAGCTCTGCAATTTCTTCCATTTAAACGACGTTATGTTGGGCCTGTGCTTACTTTTGCGAATGCAGCAGCAGCTTTCTCGGATCAACGATGTCAGTGGCTGGTAGCTTGCGCAACGGAGGACTGCAGCTGATCACAGACTTCATGAAATTACGCTGCGCCGTGGCGGTGCTCCGTCAAACGGCACTCGCTACCTTGCCAGTTCTCGATCGCAGCCAGTTCACTATGTTGCACTTTACTGTCCGATAATATGACGAGTTGTCCTCCGAACAACTTCCTTTTGCAGGAACACAAAGCGCGCACATCAAACAAGGCACGTAGCGGCAACAGACCACGGCAGTAACAGTTTGTACTCACCTCAGTTCAGTGTTCCATGACTCCCGGAAAAAATGCGGAGTGTACAATTTCTTCTAATGCGAAAGTACTACGCTTCTGAGCCAAAGTTGCAACTGATCCGGACGAATAACCGATGAAAAAACAGTCAGCTGTTTCTTACAACGGTTGCCATTTTGTTCGTGCTCAGCGATATGGCTTGGATTCACGTACGGCGCAAATGTGGCTATGACTACAAGTACACGTGTGTTTGCGTTTTGTTTGCCTCATATTTCCTTCGCTTTTGCATTTTAATGCAACTAAACCATTTTCATTTAAGAAGCGCGCAACCGTAATTTTATTAACTACTTCCTTACCAAACCTAATTACTATGTAAGCCCGCGAAGACGGTGGAGAAGGAAGAGAAACAGCGGCCACTTACGATTGGGCAATTTGAAATACGTCCAGCGTCGCCTCCCACCGCTGATGACAGCAGTGAATTCATTAGGCATGAATTGTGCCCCTGGATTTATTTTGCTCATAAAGTACTCACATGATGGAAATAACAATATTAGAAAGAGAGAGAGAAAGATGAAGAGGAACGGCAGGGAGGTTAACCAGATATTAGTCTCTGGTTTGCTACCCTGCACTGGGAAGAAGGGGAAAAGACAAGCACAGAAAGTAAAACACGCACGCACACACACACACAGGACGTTCCACTTATAGGTGTTCAAGAAGGCTTGTAGATCTCAAGAAGTGCAGTAGCGCTTGCGTGGCCTTCTGTGATGTGAGGTCTAGACTAGATGATGGCATAGAATTCCTTCTTCCGACAGTGGTCGGTTGTCCAGCCGGTTGAGTGTGTAGTGAAGGGATTGCCTCTCTGCACTGTACTGTGGGCAGTCACATAAAATGTGCCCTATTGATTCTAAGTGACCGCAGTGGTCACAGGCTGAGGTGCCGGCCATTCCTATGTGAAATGCATAGGCATTGGTGAACGCAATGCCCAACCATAGTCTGTATAAAAGTGTGACTTCTTGGCAAGTCTTAGGTGGAACACCAAGGCTTAATGTCAGATCAAGAGAGTAAAGTCGGGAATTCGTGAAGTGTGTGTCACCCCACCGCGACATATAGTGCTCTTGCGAACAAGCAGATGAAGCATCCTTACTGCGTTCATCCTTGAAAATCCAAACCAGAAAATGTGTGTCAAAACATGGGTCATATGTGCACATACGATAAAGTATTGACAGTAAGTCGTGCTCATGTTTTTGTTGGTCACAAGTCACATGATCTTAAGTTTTTGTTGGTCATGACAACAACCAAGTCTATTTTTCTAGCAATACGCTGCGTGCCTAGCATTAATTCAACTAGGATTTGGGCACGTTAAATGTGTTTTTGCTGCTCAAATGTTTGTGGCAAAGCGATGTTTAGAAGTGATTTCTGCCGCAGCCATTTCTTTTACATTATTGTTGAATTTATTAGCCACAGAGGCTCTAACTGGATGCTTGAAATGGCTGATAATATCATTAAATCAAGATCATGTGACGAAGTTACTTTGTTAAACAACAAGAAAAATACATTGTTTGCAATGAAAGTAAAACCAGGTAATCAAAATAATTCATTAAATAAGGGGTTTCACTAAATCAAAGTTCGCCGTATTGAGGTTTGACTGTATTCAACTAGTACAAGTCTGTAAGTGTAGTTGAGGACACGCTATAGCATTTTCTTTACTTACTTACATTTGTGAAACATATGCTGCCTAGTAATTGACTTCTCACGTTCACTTGTTTGCTGATGATTGTGTAATTTATCGTGAAATAAACTGCACTGACGATTCTAACGCTCTTCAATCAGATTTAAACTACATAAGTGATTGGTGTAATACCTGGCGAATGGAACTAAATATTAACAAATGTAAAATTTTGCATGTTCATAGAAATTCCACCACCCTTCCATTGTACCATTTGAATAATATACCCTCAGATTCCGTGAACTCGTACAAATACTTGGGCGTTCATATAACTTCAAATCTAACCTGGTCTCTTCACATTGAATATATAATTGGTAAAGCTAACAGCACGCTTGGTTACTTACGGCACAACTTTTCTAACGCCCCATCATCCTTAAAATTACTACTTTATCAGTCATTAGTGCACCCCAAATTAGAGTATGCTGCAGCAGTGTGGGACCCATAAAACAAAAACCTCATCTATTCTCTAGAGCTCGTTCAAAATAATTCAGTTCACTAAATTTATTCTAATTATAACCGTACTTCCAGCATATCTTCAATGAAAGCTAACCTATGTCTTCCATCACTAGCATCTCGAAGAAATATAGCTCGCTTAACTTTGTTTCATAAGTTATACCATCACCCATTTCTTCAAAATAACTTCATTTCTCAGCCGCATTATTCATCGCACCGTATCGACCATCGCTTCAAAGTTAGAATTCAAACATGTAATACTAACACGTTCAGTCATTCATTTTTCCCCAGAACATCTCGGCAATGGAACCTTCCCAATGACATAGTCGCCACCACTGACAACAAACTTTTTCGCAAGGCTGTAGCTAACATTGTTTAACTTGGAAATTACAACATCTTATTTTCATCGTTATGGCTGTAGAGCAATTAACTAATTAGCCAACATTGTATAAGCAGGAATTTATGTCATGTTACCTTGTTTGCTCATGTTAGTACTAGTAAAGCATTTCATTACATTGTATGTACTGCTATTTCTAGTCTGTTGTTTTATTGTGTTACTGTGTTATTTTCTTGTTATATTACTATCCAATATACTATTTCTCGTTTACCACTCCCCTCTGTAATGCCCTTAGGCCTTGAGGGTACAGTAAATAAATAAATTAAACTAACAAGTTCCATTATGCTATCTCATTGCATATTAGGACATGTGCAATAATGTCAGCCATTTTATGTAATCCGATTGCAGAGGGAAATCACACTCTGAAAGTGAAAGCCAAGCAATGCAGTAGAGTTAGCGCTTACTTTATTGTATTTCAGCTGTCCGTGAGTATACATTGTGGTTCTAGTCGAGCACTCACCGTTGGTCTTACAATTTGTTTGCTTTTGTTCTTCTATAATAATTTTTTCTGTAACACTGCAGGAGCTGATGCAGAGGCTGCAGGCCATCACAGCCAAGGCTCCTTGTGTGCTTGTCATGGAGGGAAGCATAAGTGCACCTGCTGGAGGTATAATGTGCTGGCAGCAGTGTGCAAAATCCATGTTGCATGCTTATTACTGCATCTTGTATGTGCAGGTGATAGCTCGGAGGCGGTTGAACTGCTGCAGAAAGCTGGCCTTGAGTTTGAACATTTTGATGTGACCACAGACTCAGCACTACAGCAGCGTAAGGCACTTCTGTATCTTAGTTTTCCTCAATACAGTAAAATACTACTCGAACGAATGTCATTTAAACAAACTTTTCAGTTGTATGAACTTTTTTGAAATCCCCCGCTCAAGCGCCACTGGACCCAGTGAATGTGTTTCAGTTCTACGAACGTATTTTGTGACACTATCCAGTGCCTCCAATGTCATATTGATCACAAGTGTAACTGCACTTTCTGTAGCACATCTTTACTGTGGCCTTCACAATAAGTTCCACCAGCGGCGCACCACTGGTGCCCATCGCAGAGGCGCATTATTTTGCGCTGATAATGGCGGCACTTTGTACTGCGTGATGAACAGTCGGAACCCTTTGGCTTTGAACTGCATTGGCTGGCTATGTAGTTCATATTTTTGTAACCAAACGGAGCCACAATGACAGCTGCAGCCTTGGCCCTGCCCTGTAACCACATGCTTGTTATGAATGCTAAATGGAAGTTCCTGTCTTTAGACAAAAAACTGGGTGTTTTGCATTGGCTGGACTCCGGGCAGCGTCAAGACAACGTTAAAGAGGCATGAAAATTACTCCAGATTACTGAATTCTTTAAAACATGCTTGCTAAATAAGCAGAAATTCACATTCACATGGGCAGCATTACAAATAAAAAGGTTTGAATTTCATTTCAACAACTGATATTTTCTTTAGCTCATGATAACAAGTTTCAACATATCTATTTCAATTCAGCGAACTATTTCCTGGAGTCTCTTGAAGTTGTTTCAAATGAACTTTCACTGTAATAGGAGAAAGGATCAATACAGACATCGAAATATTTTATTATTTCATTAAATTCAGGCAATAAAGCATCACGAAAAAACAGCAGTGAGTGTCGCTTTATGTTACTAAAGCATGTTGGAACGCACCTGAAGATGCAACAGAGTGACTGCGAGCGCTAGCCATCACGACACTGGCAGTGTCGGGAATGGAATGCACGCTTGCCTGTCCATTGCTTAAGCATTCAAATGACTCCAGATCTTCAGGCAGATCATGTAAAACAGGGCATGCCTTCAAATAGGTGTTTTCTTGGTTTGCCAAAACTGCTCATGTGGTCATGTCATACATGGTACAAGCACCTCTGTATTACATGCTGAATCGTGTGATTTATCACTAGCCCTAGTGTGCCATTCTGGGCAAGTAGTTCACCCAGGAAGCAGAAACAGTGCTTTTCAGGATTTACTTGGCATGTTGTGTGCTATAGAGAAGAGCAAGCTAGAAGGCACTCAGTGGTGGTGCAGTTACATTTTGAACGATGGCAATGCATGAGATGGTGGCGCTGTGAACAGAGTGTGCATTCTTCATGTTTATGAGAGCATGGCACAATCAACACTCAGTAGTTTGTAATTGCAGATGCAAAAAAACCACCCATTAAAGTTGTTTACATGCGAGAACTTTGCCGCCACTTCTCTCTCTCTCTCTCTCTTTTTTTTTTGCACCTTGAAACGTGGTCTCTTGTGTGCACCAGAGAAACCAGAACTGCTGATATTGCGGCGACGCACCCGAGGCCACCGTCCACAAGAAAGCCCTGATCCCGAAGCGACAATGGGGGGCATCAGTACAGTAGAACCTCGTTCATACGTTTGTGAAAAGTAAAGCGACACTGAACGTATTATCCGGGAAAACGTATGACCCAAACACACGGAAAAATCGTGCAGTTTCGCCGGAAAAGCATGCATTGATATAAATATGAAGGTATTTTACAATTTCACGTAATTCAGGCAATAGAACATCATGAAAGCGCGATAAACGTCTGCTTATATAGCCACTGAAGCGTGTTGAAATGCGCCCGAAGGCACGGCAGTGACTGTGAGTGCTAGCCGTCACCGCTGACAGCGGCGGGAACGGAACGCACGCGTGTTATCCCTTGCTTCAGTGGTTAAACTACTCTGCATCTTCAAACAAATTATTTAACATGTAAAAATGCACGTTCACATTGTCATTTTCTCGGCCTGCCCAAACAGCGCGCGCGGCCATCAACGCACGGTGCGGACGTACGGGCCACGTTGTTCCCATCGTCACGCACTCTGGTACATAAGTCGTGCGCACCAAGAGCACTAGCCTTGCATCAACAGGTCACATGAACGGGCACATCACGTGCGTTGCACAGCCCAAGCCAAGGTCGCTGTGCAAGCGCATGTGCATGTTGACTGTCAGAGCTAGCAGCTGTCTCCAGACACTACGAAACGTTCAGCCATTTTTTCCTTTCTCTCTCTCCGTCCCCCCCCCCCCCCCCTTTTTTATTTTTACCACCACAACATACCAGCCATACCAGCTGACAAGCGAACGTGCAATCTTTCAGTGGTTCCCGGCTGTTCAAGTGGCGCATGAGTGCAGTGCGCGCAGAACGGGACCCGCGCTTTTGCTCGACCACAAAACCGGCTGAAGCACGTGCAATGTACGCCTGCCAGCGTGAGGTTACGCTTGTCACGCTACTCAGTACAGGATTACATGATGCAATGCGTTGACAACTTGTTTGGTTTGACGCAGTGGGATCACCCGCACGATCTAATCACTGGCGATATAACATCGTGATAGGGTGCGTACGCTCGTTCTCTGTAAAAAGCAGAGGATGTGCTTTTTATTCCGTACTTGTTGTCGGCTTTCGAACTTGCTTATTTTCGTTTTTAAGTAATGACCATCGTCTCGCATATTGGTGACTTGCGATCAGAAATGGCAGGTCCAATGTTTTTGATACAGTGTTGCGAGGATTCCTCTGGCAGTGTTTGTGCACTATAGCTATCTGAATGTGCCAGACATTTTTATTTATGCTTTTTGGCCGTGGTCATCGAAGGTGAGGTGAGCAGAAGCGGACAGTCAAAACTTTCAGTTTTCAAACGTTATCAAGGTGGCGGCGCTCGGTGGGAGAAGAGACGAGAGACAACCTGCATAAGCACCATTTGTGCTCGCAAATCGGTCCCACTGAAAGAAATGGTGGCGTGTCTCGGTTATCGGCCATTAAAAGTGCGTTCTATGTGCGCTTCCAACAGCTACCGCATGCGTGCTGTTAAAGCTGCTTTGATCGCGAGTGTCAGCGGCAATACCGATGAACATGGTGTGTTACGTCTAGCTAGGTGATATGCTAGTATCGGAAGAGAGCACACCGGTGTTTTCTTGTGACATGGTCGGGCGAGTACTGCGGTATAGCCACCGAAGTGGGCAGCTACTGCTCTCGATCACGCGAGCTTCCCAACTTCTCGGTTGCACACAGACTCTAGAGGCCAGAAAACATATCATCCGATCGTAGCTGGATGATTGATAAATTGAACGTTGGTGCCGATAATCGTATTTTCTGGGAAGAAAAGAAGCTTAACTCTATGAGAAAAGTTTGTGTTTTCGCAATCGCGAACGTTAGAGCTGGAAAATCGTATCAACCGGGAACGTATCAGCGAGGTTCTACTGTACCTACAGAAGGTTGTATCAGCTTACAGGCAGTGCCCTTCTCATAAACGAAATCGTTCCAACCACCATGTTGTTCTCAACACAAACTACTATCTTATTAGGTTTTTGCCCACTTCCATTCAATTTGTACCATCCATAAATAGTCTGTGTTAGCGATTTTTTGATGATCTTCTGTCTATTGTGCTTGGTTGATTGATTTGATTGATTTCTGGGGTTTAATGTGCCAAATGCATGCTATGATTATGAGAGACGCCGTAGTGGAGGGCTCAGAAAATTTCAACCACCTGAGGTTCTTTAACGTGCTGTCTCTTGTGCGTCCTCAGTATTGAATCCAATAACTAAACTACATTGAAACCAAAATATACCTTTATGCAAAGTTTAGTTCGACTTGCAACAAGTGAACCCAATCTGCAGCTGCCTGAATTTCTATTGTGCATCCTCAGCACTGAACGCAATAACTCTACTGCATTGAAACCAAAATATACCTTTACGCAAAATTTAGTTCGACTTGCAACAAGTGAACCTAATATGCAGCTGCCTGAATCTCCTTTCATCTTCGGTGTTACGGTTTTGATGCTCAGGCAAACAAAGGAAGAAAGAAAGAAAAACCCCACTCAGTTCCACTTAACTTGCATCAACAGCAAGTGCCGTGAGTGATGTGAAGCGTACGACTATTGTTATCCTTAATATCTTAGATTATTGTTCAATGCAAGCAAATGTTTATTTTGTGATGTTACCGTGCAGTAAAAAGAAGCAGGGGGTCATGTTGGCATGACCGGCTATAATTGGTGGTTTTCAGCGTTATGCAAAACACATTTGCCCGGGTATTATTATGACGTGTGTGGGCGTGGTCAGATGGAGTCGGACAGCGCACACTAGCATGACAGGCTAAACGTTTCAAAAATTGAAAGCTTTTTGCCAAAAATGGGTGCAGAAAGACAAACCATAACCTTACAGAAAGGACTAGATAGTACTTATCGAACGGTTTGTTGCACATCAGTGCGATTTGAAAGATTTGGAAATATTGACATATTAATTTCAGTGTGGGCATTCAGGTGCCGTGCAGACAGAATAGCAGACGCTCACGGTGTACAAGCATCTAACCCGGCCCTAGAAACATGGGTGCCTTGGTGAGGCCAGGAATTCAACTTGCGCCATCTGTACACTCGGGGCGCATTAGCTCCCCTCCCTCTCACTCTTCCGGTCTCTCCTCACAACTCCACTCACCCCTCCTCCCTCTCAATTTCCCCGGCCCGCCGGCCCCTGGCTCACTGTAGCAACTGCCGCCAAAATCCGTTGAAATTGAACTTCTGCGAGCAATGGTGAAGTTGGTTTGAGTGGGCAGTTTTGTGGTCATTGCTTGCTGCGTGCTTGTGCGCATCGACGTTTCACAACTCACATCGTTCATGGATCATGCTGTATGATGCACAAATACTTCACGAAGAAGTCCTGCAAGATTTTTCGGGGGCTCTTAACGAAATGGGTGAGCATGCAGTTGGAGCATGACACTGCCTACATGTTTCGTTGTGTTCTGTTGTTTATGCCACTGCGCTTTAGGTGCTGTACAGTGCACCATTTCTCTTGCTTTGTAGTAATGAGCATTTCATGAATTCTTCACTTCTCTTCCCTGGTTTTCACTGACAAAAAAGTAACGCCAAGGGTCTCTTGTGTTCAAAGGTGCATTTAATTTTGTGTGTTCTTGTACAATAACATGCACAAGAACACACAAAATTGTTGAACACACGTGTGTTCTTGTGCAATGTGGTTAATACTGACTCAACACACTCGTTCGCCCATCTCGTCAATGACCTATCTTTTGATTTTTGAAATTCTGCTATATATTATTTGTTTCTCATTGGTGCTATGAATTTTTGTATTGTACTTTGTATTCTGTTACTGGTATTATTGCTATATATTATCTATGCTCCTTGTTAATGTTGAGAATATCTGTAAATTTTACACCTTGTATTTCATTTTTTATATTATGCTTGTAATTGTCACTGACATTTATGTACACACTCCTGCTTGGGCCCGAATAGGGCCTGCAGTATTTGTAAGTAAGTAAGTAAGTAAGTAAGTAAGTAAATAAATAAATAAATAAATAAATAAATAAATAAAATGTTACATGCAAACACCGAGTGTTTGCCCATCTTGCAAAGGTGCTAGCGTGCCTAAGAACACACAAAATTAAATTCACATTTGAACACAAGACCCCCTTCATCATCATCATCATCAGCCTATCTTTTACCCATGGCAGGGCGAAGGCCTCTCCCAAAGCTCTCAGTCCTTTCCTGTCCTCCACGAACTGATTCCATTTGATGCCTGTGAATTTCTTAATTTTGTCACCCCATCTTACTCTCTGTCATCCACAGCTACGCTTTACCCTCTCTTGGTATCCATTCCATACTTCTAACTGTCCATCGGTTATCTAGCCTTCCCATCACGTGGCCTGCCCATGTCCATTTTTTCATCTTAACATTGATTATTATGCAGGCAACCCCCGTCTGTACCCTGACCTACTCGGCTGTCTTCCTATCTCTCAATGTAACGCCTATAATTTAATGTAACGCCTATCCCACGGCTGCTTTTTCTGTTGCCATGGCAATGTAAACAGGTATGGGTGCTGCCATAATGACCACCCCCAGTGTGGAAGGTCATCACTCAAGGGGACTTTGGTGCTAGTGTGGGCAAAGCGCTTGCATAAAAGCAGCCTATGAAAGGAATACAGAGATTCACTTTGGCGATATAACTACAAACTGTAGCATCACCTACGCCATTCACAAAACGGCGTATCCACGCTTGCACCACCTCCCCCTCTAGCCACCATAGTCTGGGTACCTAAGGAGGCATAATGCCGCCAACCCCAACCAGTAGAGCAGTAGTAAAGAAAAGCAAAATAAAACAAAGGGTGAAATAGGGAGTTCCACAAAAGGGCAAGAAAAGGGCGAGAGGGGGACATAAAAAGTGAATGCTGCTTTGTAGCTATGAGAAAACTTCGTGGTTTCGCGATCACGAACGTTGGAACCGGGAAATCGTATCAGCCAGGAACGTATCAGCGAGGTTCTACTGTATACCCAAAGTCTCTGCAATACGCATCCTTGGTCTCCTTATTCAAAAAGATGGTACCGGTGGGGCGGAGCTGGAGGAGGTACAACGGACCGTCCAACAAGTGACACATCTTATCAAGCGAGTCGCCAGCAAACGCCATGGACTCAAAGAGGAGGACTGCATCGTTATGATCCAAGTGCTGCTCACAAGCACTGTAACCTACAGCACTCCTGACGTGGAGATGGAGAATAGCCAATGTACTAAAGTGAACATCCTCATCCGCAAAGCCTACAAGATTGCCATGGGACTTTCACCCATCACGTCAACGACAAACCTCCTCAAGATGGGGGTTCATAACACCTGGGAAGAGTTAATTGAGGCACAGAAGACAAACCAACTAGCAAGACTAAAGCTGACAAAAACGGAACAGGCACTTCTAAAGGACCTCAGTTATACTGTCAAAAGAGAAGCACACTTGCCGCAGCCTATACCTCATGAACTCAAGGAGAAAATACATGTCTGTCGCATACCTAAGAACATGCACCTGGAATGCAACAAAGGAAGAAGAAAAGCATGCATCTAGGTGCTGCAGAGGCAGCTGGCTGTGCTAATCAAATTAGATGGTTGGTGGGAATTAGAAATGGTCAATCTATAGTCTAACTTTATCTTGTATATCCCTCGTACTTGTAACACCTCTGAGAATTCACTCTCTAACAGGTGTTGTGCAAGACAGGAACCCCTCCCTCCCCCTCATAGAATCAAAACAGAGCACACAAGTTCCCTACCTCCCTGCCCTCTCTTCTGAAAGAACTTGCTTGCTATTGGTGCCCCCCCCCATCGAAAATAATAAAATAAAATAAAACGCTAGCACCACCCCTGCTATACAACAGTATCTTACACCATTAATATTAAAATGCGAGTATGTATGTATTAAAACAATAAATCTATGGAAAAGTCTACTTGACACATGAAATCTAGCATTTGCACACACCCACTTGTTCTTGTTCTGTTGCACGTGTTTGCTTCGTTTCAGAGTTCATTGAGCATTTCAAAAGCAATGGAGCTTCCAGTTACCCACTGTTATATGTCAGTGGGGAGTTTGTTGGTGGCATTGACAAAATAAGAAAGCTGGATGAACAAGGAAAGCTGGCCCACTTGAGTGCACCTGGAAACCTAACACTGAGGTACCCACTTGCTGTTGCTATCAAATCGAATTTTTAATAGTTTAGTTTTAATAGTGAATTTTAATAGTTAAGTTCAAGGGTTGAGTTGAGTATCGAGACATGAAGTCATTGGTCCGGCGAAATCTTCGTCAGAGGGGGCATAGTCAATGGGACATGGAGGTCAAAAATAAACTACACACAGTCCAACCCTGTTTAAGAAAATCATGTCCCTGGCCGCGATATGTACAAAGAAGTGTTACTTTGCCGACTCCATATAGGACACACGTACGGCACTAATTTTCATCTTTTAACTGGCACAAATGCACCTATGTGTAATAGATGTGGAGGCCTTCTCACCGTTTTACATGTTCTCACTGAATGTGCATGCATGAAGACAGAGCGGAAGTGTCACTTTCTCAAGATTTTAAACTTCACATCCAGCTTCATCCATCACTTTTTATCCGACGCGCCCATGTTTTCTTTTAAGAAGCTTTTACATTTTTAAAGTGATATTCGCTAGGCCCTTTTCATAAACTGTAAAGCTAGCTCCCCTGCAATGCAGCTTGCCCTACTAATGGCGATAGCTGTCTTTGTTTATATGCTGTCAAAATTCAAGTTGCACATGCTGCGGCTTGTTTTTTGGGAATGTTTGTACCAGAAGAGCTGCGTTGACATTTTACATGCCCTATCGCAAGCGAATTGCGTTTGCACACGCTGTTTGCCGGATTGCCAATGCCGCCATTGGTAGGGCAAGCTGCATTGCAGGGGAGCTAGCTTTACAGTTAATGAAAAGGGTCTATTATCGTTGAGACCAAGGTAGCAGCTTGGCCCTCAGATCGAGGACCAGGCTAGCTAGCACCCAATGCAGGGACACTTGACCTCAAGCCACAAGATACCCCATGTTCCCCTTTTTATTATGGCCCTTTACGTTGACCCTTTCATATTACGCACAAAGCCATCATTGCATATCTCTCACTTACGCTCACTTATACGTCGATTTTACTTACTGGCAGATGAATTTCTATGGTAGTATATTTACCCTGCATAGGGCATATGTTCTCTAAATTGAATCACTACAGCACCATAGTCTTGGCGCTCTATGGCCATCATTGTTTTTCCGCCAGTAAACTCCAATAATAATAATAATAATAATAATAATAATAATAGTTAAGCATACTTGCCAACACTTACAGATACAGAGTTCACAAATTTTATTTATTTATTTACATACTGCCAATCCCAAAAGGGATTATTGCAGGAAGGGCAAAAAACAGAATACAAAAATGACAAAAAATATAGAAATACAGTTTTGAATCTTTCTGTGATTTTATTAATGCTGAATCAAGTTTTAAGAAAATAAAATGTTCGAACTCTTTGGTAGGGTGGTGCAGTCTTTTAAGAAACGTACGTACATATGGGATGTGGCAGTACAGGACCTTTAATACTGAAGGGGTAGGTGTTTTGAGAGGTTTATTCACGCATGTTTCTGAAGTGCATGAAATTTTAAGCAACAAAACTTCATCAAATTACTATGGCCCAAAAACTGCATTCTGTGTCGCAATGTGCTGTTCCAAGTTTGGTACCGCTTAGGTGCTGCATCTAAAGGCAAAACATGGTTAATGAAGTTCACATGTATCGCACTGTGTACCCCAAAAAGGTTTGTGTCCAAAAGATATTTTAAAATGCATTTTATTCCTTGCGTATGTCGGATCTTTTAATTAATTTTTTAATTTACAGGTCAGTAGTTATGGTAATTGTAACCTATACTCTCTCACTGGTTCTCATGGCATGAAGGCTTTGAATGATGGTGACGAATGGGAAATATGAGTTCAGTTGTCTACATCTTCATCTCGTCATGTGTATGCCTCTGGTGACTCCCTGCACCTAATAATCATAGGTTATTCCTGCATTAGAATCTGCAGTCACTGCAGCACAGCATGTTTAGTTTGAAGGCTCTTTCATGCCTCTCTGTGCCATGTGAGAACTTCTAGAGTAGAATAACCTTCCACATTGGTAATATTCAGCAGTATGTAATGTGATAAGTGTGCATTCACATATACAAGTTCTGCTGCGTTTGGTAACAGAACATGTTGCTCTATTCTATGGGTCTTTCTGGCATTCTCCTGGAATATATAAAGTTACCATACTTGCTTCAACACTTTCATTAAGAAACCTACTTTCAAGCATTGTTGAACAGATGAGTGTGGGTGTTATGCATGTGAAGATATGTATTGTAAATTGTAGTACACTTCCCAGCGACTAACATATGCTATATGTTATCATGTTTGCTGTAGGTACGATTGACTCATTATTGTCACAGCCGCAGTGAACTGTTTGTCAAGTTATATGATATATTATACAGTGTAGTAAAAAATGTCTTTTCTGATTTATTTGACATTGTAGAAATAAACACACAAATATTTTTTGGCATGCTCACTCGTTCACACTCAAAAGGGTGTCTTAAAAACCTGGAACATGGGCAGATAAAAATCATTGTCTTTGTGAGTTGTCAAAGTCTATTCTTGCACTATTATGGATGTTAGTGCATGCATTGTGGCCATGTGCATGAGCAATAACTTTTTTCAGTAAGGCAGCTTTGCAGTGACCTTCTTTGCCAAATAATACTACAGTCGATCCCAGATATATCAAACTCGGATATATCGAATTATTGGCTATATCAAACAGTTGAAAAATCCCCTCCAAAATTCACTGCTAAAGTATAGGGACGGCATGTACGTATATCGAACACCCGTGGACCGCCGCATTTGATATATCGAACTTTGCCCTGCTTCGAACCCCTCAAATGCAATCCTTCTTACATAAGTTGATAATGTTTCAACCACGGTCTGACGTGTTGTGATCCATATTTGTTGTGAGGGTGTCCAAAATGCGGTGTCGTTGCAGTGCTTTGGGGGGTTGCAAAGTGCTTGTCAGTGCACTAACTTGCCTGCTGCACCAACTTAGATCGTAACGTGTAGCAGCAACATTTTTTAAGAAGACTGACAGGCAGAGGCACCAAGTGAGCTGGATACAAAGCGGCTGTGGCTCCGGCAGGCTGCACTGGCAGCGTCGACCTGCATAAACGCAATGTGCGCATTCCGATGGTTGTCCTCGTGCTACCGCTTGTAGTTCATAAAAGCATAGCCTTCAAGATTTGGAGCTGCGTGACATCGTCTATGTTATCTCTACGGTACTGATCTCGAAGGTTATGTTTTTGTTAGTTGCTTCATACCTGCCAAGTTTCTCAAATTACCCTTAGACGTCCAGATTTTGACCGTTTCTCCTGGTTATATGAGTATGGTGGCTAGAAGCCACCATAGTACATGTAACAGGAAAACCTCTCAGAAATTCAGTTGTGCCTTGTTTCTATTCACTTAAAAAATTTGAACCGCCTTTTTCTCACCGGTACCTTTCGCTTGATGAAAGATGGTCTGGGCGTTTTCTCTGCTTAAGAAGCAGGCGACTAAGGGCTTCGCGTGCGGAGCGATGTTATCGCATCGTGTGTCAGGGACGGCTGGGTAGTTTCATCTCTGCTTCAGCAGCGTTCGCCTCCAATGCTAGCACGCTTTTGCTCGCGCATAAAACATATGATGCGTACGCGATGTTATCGGTTAATACCCCTGACACACGGGCATGCTAAAGTACTTTAGGTAAGGGGACATCTGTCGGAAAGGCGTTCACGCCCAGTGACACACGACAAAGGAGTATCTCCTTCCTGGCAAAGTTCCTTTGCAGAAAGGTAGATCGGCGATCTACTTTTCGAGCGTAAAGGCGTACTGTCGCTGACAGCGTACACGACCCGTAAACGGGAGAGAACTTTTCACAAAATTACAACACCCCGCAAGTATTTTCTTGCCTTGCGTCTAAGCGTTAGCTTTTAACCATGTAATGAGATTTGTCGGGCCGCAAAGATTTATTTTTACCGCACTCTCGAACGCTCACATCGCCGCCATGCGGGATTCCGGCAGTCATTATCTTTTTCGTCGTGGCGTGAAACGAAGAATCAACATTCTTAGCCATCAGCAATAAAAACAATATTTTAACGATCCACAGTTGCTAAAGGTCATTAAATGCGGAACTTTTTAAAAATGTTGACTATCTTACTGCTTTAACAAGGAGCGCCATTTTTTTTGCGGCGTTCGTCCTCGGAACCACCTAAAGAAGTTCATGTGCTGCCGTGTGTCATCGGTGCAACTACTTTCTGTAGAGGGTCCTTTAGAGTAGAAAAAGGGGTTCACTACAAAGGACTTTACTTTCGCCCATCTGTCAGGGGTATAAGTCTTTGTACAGAGCGTTGACTGCAAAAACCAGCTGACAGCGTCCATGTAATTGCTCTCGCAATAACCCCCCCCCCCCCCCTCCTTCCTCCCCGTTAAGTAAATCTCCCTGATTTGTTTCTCCAAACTTGTCAGGTATGGGTTCGCTGCAAAGCCATAAATGCCATCGTCATCGCCGAGTTAGTGTTTCTTTTCACGTTTTAGCATTTGGCACTTTGCGTACTTGTTGCTTCCGTCTTTCGCTCGTGGTCAACCTGTTTGGAAGTTAAGTCCATCGAACTAAAGATGGACTTTCTCGGAACGAGACAAATGTTGACTGATGCTTCAGGCCTAGTCAAGTGAAGCTTTGTCATGAAAGTTTCCTTGCATTGTGGTGCAGAGTTGTGACATCACTTGGGTTATCGCTGCTGACAACCGCGTTGGATGCTTTGATAAATTCCATGAGTTATCAGCATTCCTGGGCGTCCTTTTGAACGGGCTCACAGCAAGCAACTTCATTAGCACCGATGACTATGTGCGAGCCGTTCATGGACGCACCAATTCCGTAATTTTAGCTGAAATTGTTGGTGCTCAGGGATTGGAGCCAACCAGTGGTGAACGCTTACACCGCTGATAAACGACATTGTACCGTGTTCTGGGAGCTTGCATCAGCGTTCGCAGTCATTTGCTGCTGTTGTGGCTCAGCGGAAGGCGCTGGATTTACTGATCCTTATAAGGCCCCAGTATGGCTCGAGGACCTTAGGATGCTTACATATTTCTTTCATATGAAATAGGATGTGATTGTTTTCACGGTGATCTGTTGGATGTTGTGCGCAAAATGGTAATCTACTGCTTGTTACTATCTCGGGAAACAAATTCGAGACATGCACTGTTTTAAGATAAGCTTCAAATAGGCATATTTGGTATTTCAAATTATCGATATATCAAACAATTTCACGATACCCTTAGAGCTTGATATATCCAGGGCCGACTGTATATTGGGACCACAGCTTTCCTAGCTTGAGATTGAAAAAGTCACTGGACCCACTGGGTATATGTAATGGAAACATAATTTGATTAACATATTTCATAGAAATTGCTTCTGTTCTGCTTTGCAGTTTGAAATGCTGTTGATTCATTAGCATGAATGGCAACCCTGGACACTATTTCAGATTGCAGCAGCTCATCAATAAAGCACCAATCATGGTTTTTATGAAAGGGTCACCTGACGCTCCTCAGTGTGGCTTCAGCCGAACATTGGTGGAGTTGTTCAAGAAGCACAAGTATGTCAATTTATATGTTTCACTACTTCTCCTGCACAATATTTTTTGTCTTGTTTTGCTATAAATATATCCCATGTAAGTGCTGAAAGCCTCTGAGTAGTGAATGAAAGGCTTATTTTCTGAGAAAATCCTTTTATTCAGTTAACCAACTGTAGCATCTATGAATGATGTCTGGCATTCTGGGTTTTGTCAAAGAAAATTTGGCAGCCAGTTGTTTCTAAGTACCATATGTTCACTATACAATAACTTTTGGTTTGATTTGAGATTCTATTTATTTATTTAACGATGAATCTCGTGCTTGCCAGCATGAGATTCATCGCATAAAGTAAATACTTCAACATGTCATTGTAAAATTTCCTTTGTCTTGTTAGTTGGATTTTTTATTTTGCCATCACAAAGGTAATACTATAACAAAGGTCTTCTAAACCTTTTATCCGTTGGCTCAACATTGAAATTACAGTCGAACACGGATATACCGAACCCACATATATCGAATTTTCGGGTATATTGAACTCGTAAGTTATCCCCTTGAAAATCCTTTGTAAAAGTATAGAAAGTCGCACGTTTATATCGAACGGTATTTTTACCTGCCTTCGGATATATCGAACGCTGCGCGAGCTGGAAGGTGCGCTTCGGCACTCGCCGCGCTCCGCGACCTCCGCGGCAGCGTGGCTCAGCGCGCGAGTTGGAAGGTGCGCTTTGGCACTCGCAGTGCCCGGCGACCTCCGCGCGGCACCACGCCTCTGCCGACACCCGAAACGCTCGAAAAAACGTAAGGGCGAGAGGGCTCGGACTGCATGGTCTCCAACTTGCGGAACGGCTTTTTCTTTTTTTTTTTTTCGTTTCTCTCTCTCTCTCTCTCTCTCATGCTTTCTCCGCGTAACCGTCGGCTCGGAGAGCAGGAACGAAGGAGCTGACGTCCTCCTCCTTTCGCCTTTTCTTTTATTTTTTGTTGCTGTTTTGCGAGTTTGATCAGCCAACCACAGCTCGCGCCTTTTGCTGTTGCCCTCTTTGCTGTTTCTGTTGCATTCGCCGTTGTTGCGGCGACATGGAGGGAATCGGGCTGTCGCACCTGGACAGCCTTGATAAGATCGAGACTAGTGTCAACTTCATTTCGAAAACGAAGAAGCAGGCCAAGATACCTAAGCGATTTTTTTTTCACGCAAATAAAACATTCTGTTGCGGCGTGTGTGCGGAATTAGTTGTCATTCTTGAATGCGCCTATTGTAGGTGATGGTCCCCTACAGGTAAGCTCTGGGCCTGTATTTTTTTATATCAAATTTTTCATATATCGAACTAATTCGCGATCCCCTTCGAGTTCAATATATCCGTGTTCGACTGTAGTACGATTGCGTGGCAGCCACGGCATCTGTTGAGTAAAACTGCACTGATCAGGTTATCAAGCCATGCAAATTTTTAAGGTGCCACTACGAGATGTACATTGCATCACTCTTGAAGGTATAGATGCTCACTGTGTTCACTGTATTATCAAAGCAGTGCTTACATCCATCTGGTCATTTGACGTGCTGATTGCAATGCATTCCAGAGTCACCTTTGACAGTTTTGACATCCTGACAGATGAAGATGTGCGACAGGGTCTCAAGCAGTACTCTAACTGGCCAACATACCCCCAGGTGTATGTCAAAGGAACACTTATTGGTGGCCTTGACATAATCAAAGTATGTGGAACACTTCTCTTGTACCCCATTTTCGTAGTGCAGTTTTGCATGTGTTTCTTGTACGTGCCAATACATTTGTGAGAAAAGTGCCATTCACATCTTCACTTGTGCACTTTCTCAAAGAACTGAGGTTGTAACTTCACTGTGGAAATGCTCGTCTGGAGTAAGTGGTCAGCCAGAGTAGTGGGGAGGGAGGGTACCGAACTCAGCTGGTTCATGTATAACGTGGCAGAACAAACAGTGCAACCACCAGACGTAGTGCTAGTGAGCACTGTGTCTGACATGTTTACTACATCTTGCTGTTGCACTCACTGTTCCGATTAAAATAAAAATAGCACAACACAAATGTGTTAGAACAAATGAAATGTGAAATATGAAAAATATTCAGATATGAAAATGCCAAGCCTAGACATACTAAGCTTATACTAAAGCAATACCCCGTTAACTCAAAGTGGTAAAATAACTGGAAATATTTCAAGATAAGTGGAGTTTCGAGATAGCCGAATTCATGAAAATATAAGAGCATAACCACTGCATAAAGCCAACATGATGCCTTTCCAATATGATGCCGGTGTGCCCCAACTTCATCACAAAAGATCAATGTACCAGGAGTGGTACATTTGTTTTTTTTTTTATTCTCCCTCTATATTATGTGTGACCCAGCAACCGACACATTGCTAGTATATATAGGCAACGGCGAACCTTGCACATTCAGAATGAAATTGACAAATGCTCAAAAATGTTCTTTAAGAAAGGTTTTTGTTATATCTACTTTCTGTGAAAATTCGAAAAATACGTTTGCAAATGAAACAAAGGGGCAGCTGGAGGTATATAAGTAGCCCTTAACACATCTATTTGCGGCAAAAACGCATTAGGCATAGTGCAAATCGACCTCCGAAGATATGTCGTCATCACCGTGATCCCGTACGTATCCCACCACCACCTCGTCCGACATGTCTTTGGCAGGGATGGCACAGTCACCTGCAAAAGATATTTTTGAAGAATCCCGCATTTTTTCCGCATTACAGTGAACTCCCGTTAAAACAAACTCGGTTATAACGAATTATCGGATATAACGAGCAACATGGGTATGTTTGTTTGGTTTCCCATAGACT
This sequence comes from Hyalomma asiaticum, assembly GCA_013339685.2. Taxonomy (NCBI): domain Eukaryota; kingdom Metazoa; phylum Arthropoda; class Arachnida; order Ixodida; family Ixodidae; genus Hyalomma; species Hyalomma asiaticum. The sequence continues at coordinate 322,461,503 of CM023481.1, forward strand.
CAATGCAAAAGAAATCTTCTTAAGACGAATTCCCTCACAGGTAACCTTCTGTTAAGAGGAACTTCCCCAGTGCTGTGGATAGCCGCCCCTAGTTTATTGTAGGGGGCCCCAAGGGCTGGGCACCTGTGTTCATTTGTTGTCTCCCCACCAAGGAGAGTACAAAAGAACCAAAGACTAAGTAAGCAAAGCCACTGGGGTGCCAGCAATAAAACTACAGAGTTTTATTGTTGGAGAACCCAAGTGCTAGGGGCACCCTGCCTTCTTGGGCCCTTTTGTTGTTTCCCCACCTCCTGTTCAGCACCTACAGGCAGAGTACAAAGGAAAACAAGGCAAAAGAATCCAAGAGGGCTTACACAGAGACTCTGGGTACTTCAATAAAGTTGCCCCCCTCCCCCCCACCCCCAACTAGTATAGCAGAGGTAAAGCAAAGCAGAAAAAAACAAAAAGGGAGGGCCCAGGCTCCCAGAAAGGGGCAAGAAAAAGGGGGCATATATAAAAAAGTGAATGCTGCTTTTTATCCACAACAAAGTGTACACATTAGACCTTTTGGCTGATCAGCACCTCTTGGGGCAAGTGCAGGAAAGCTGCCCTTAAGACAGGCAGGCCTAGTTTCTAGTCTGGGCAGTAAAGGAGTCCTGGTGGACATGAATGCATATGCGAGTATCCTCAAAGATGTGCCACAATGCCTAACACATTGACTGGCAACACAACTGACATGCTCACTGAAGAAGTGCTTGAAGTGCTTTCGAAGAATATGGGAGGTAGCTTGTACCTGCTTAAAGGGGCCCTGCGACACTTTTTCAACTGCCGTCTGCAGTACTGCAGTGTGTGTAGGATCGAATGCTGAGATGAACGCTAAAAGAATTATGCAAATCGGTGGTCTAGAACTGGAGTTATTAGCCTTCGAAATTCAAAACACGAGCAGACAGCATGAAACCAACATTTCCTTTCGTATTTCGCTCTCCCGTTGACGTCAGTGGAGGCGCCCAATAGCAACGCGCGTCTTATACAGCGACACCGGAAGACGCCGGGAGCAGAGCGCGCGCGCGCAGATAGCGTCCGGCCGTCAACACACCTGGTGTCGTTTTGCAAGTAATGTCAGATACTTTCTCTCTATCTTACGATGCATAAAAACTATTTTAGTACATTTAGGTACTGAATAGCGTGATCAAACAGACACCACACGTGTGTAACAAGCACCTTGGAGCGTCAAGCCAATCAGAACGCCCGGCCTGGCCCCTCCTATGTCGTCACTCCATGTCACTTCCTGTAACAAAAATCTCCGTTATGTGTCGCCTCAGTTCAAACAGAAGGCGCTTTTGGGCGGTTTGTTCGCTGAAATAAAATTATAACCACTCTGCTTTCGGCGTTTCTACTCTCGCTGCGACATCCCCGCGTGCAACACTTCTAGAATCAGTGATAAAAACGGCCTACTCAATTTGTGTCGCAGGGCCCCTTTAAGTTCTCTAATAAACAACCATTCCCAGCAGCATGGAGATACTGGAGGATACTTAAAATCATTAGATGAAATGTTATTTATGGCTGCTTGCCAGTGCTTGAAGACAGTTTTCAAGTTGGGTAAAAATATGGTTCCATTTGTATTTTTTTCCCATTTTCAAGTATACCTGATTGACCTTTTGAAGTAAGATGTTTGGATCCACCTGGGCACATGGCCAATCCATTCTTGGAGGCACTTCTGATAAGACGAACTTCTGATAAGACGAACAAATTGTCGTGGTCCCCTCGAGTTCGTCTTAAAGGGAGTCTACTGTATTTTGAAGAATCCTGCATTTTTTCCTTTCATGTAGCACATGAAAGGAAAAAAAAGAAAGTGGACACGAACGGCATGATGACTAAATAAAACTCGGACATGAAAAGCTACAGTAGTGAGTGGTCGTGCTGGCACCATGCAACCCACTGGGAACACTACACGAGGTTTGGGAGGAGGAGGAAACAACACAGCTGTGGTGGCAAGAATCGTGTCGCTGGCTCATAGTGATGCAGTGGAGCTGAGGAGGAAGGTGGGACCCTCGCAGACGAGCGTCCTCCTACATCGTGTTTTACTGGCAGCACTGTGCAGAAACAATGTTACCGCAAAAGCTGCGTGCACACCATTCGTGATGACATGGGTTCGTGCTTCATTGTCGGTGGGGTAGCCACGGGAGTGGACCCACTGCTTGCTTGTGATAAAATTTGATATTTTGGGCGTAATCACTGGGTTGTTGGTCGGGGGGAGTTTGTTATATCAAGAGCGTCTCCCACTGCCACTTCATTATACAGAGGTTACAAATATACATTCTTCCATGGAATTGTGGCAGGGAATTGGAAAATTTTATAATTGCAAAGAATTCGTGATATCGAGGTTCTTTATAGCCAGGTTTAACCGTATTATAAGTGCAAGCTGAGATGCATGTTGACACCTTATTCAGAACTGAGTAGCCCTAAAAGTCTCGCGAACATGCTCGCTTCCCGAGTGAGGCTAACCTCCACAGAGTGCCTCCCCGACTACTGACAAAGTGTGCGGATGACCTGTATTGCATAAGCCATGTCTTAACAGACAGACAATACAACAGCGGATAATTTCACAACCTGTCATTTGTGAAAACTTGCTCCTCTTTGACGCACTAGGAAGACCGTTGGAACCATGCATGTTCCATCAACATTTTCAAATAGGAATGGTATTATAAGCAAACAACTTATAGTAGGCTGAAGATACTACCTATATTAATATAGAGGGCCCAGTTTTGCTCTGAATGTACCACATTTAATAACGGCACTTAAAGGAGTACTGACACGATTTTGCGGTGGCTCAAAATGTACATTTTTCGTTTCCTAGCCATGTATTGTTAATGCCCTCCACACACGGAAGCCAGGAAACACGTACAAAATATTTTAGTTTGGTTTTAAAGTTTTCGTCGCCCAGCACTGCAAGCCAGCCCCAGCGCAATGGGCACTACGATGACGTATGAGCACAGTCTATTAAAAATCGCCGAAATCGCTGTCAGAGTCGCAGGACGACGGTGAAATTGTCGTTGTTTGCGTGCCCCACGTATAACTGACCATAGACGACTGAGTTGCAGCGACGCTATCTCGAATTGCTGTCCCTACGTGAATCAGACATACGTCCGACTATGTTGACACGTCACTAGGAAACCGCCTCCTCGAAATCGAAACCGAAAGTGGGCTTTTAAGGAAGCCATATTAAAATATATTCATTGCCTTGCGAGGCACCGTGATACTCTTTTGGGGGTTCTCTACGCCACTGCTTTCATTTACAGCAATAATACGAGAATGTCAAAAATTCGTGTCAGTACTCCTTTAAAGAGGTCCTGCAGCAGTCCTTTCAGGTCACCGTTTCTACTCTAGATGAATTTTTAGCATGTAGAAATAAGTAGGAGTGAATGCAGCTACTGTAATTAGCACATACAGACTGAACAGTTTGGTTCAGAGGCTTGAAAATATTCAAAGTGAATTTACTCTCAAGGTTTTGTGGCTTTGGATGCCACATGTCCGTCTTGCATGATATGGAACTGTGGCACCCCATAGAAGCAGCAAATCATTTGTGCTGGTGTTATGGTTTGCTTTACATGCGCATAGCTAAAATTAACGCCAGACACACGGAATATCTAGCATACTAAGCTGTCGTGCCGACATGAGCCGATGTATCCATTGCATCCATTGCATGTGTTTTTATGTGTGGGGAGTGCTTATGAAATGTGTGGAGACTGTACAAAGCCCTACGAGGATATAAAAGCAGGAACTGTCATTGCTCATGCACGCAAATGGAAGCATATTGAAGGTGCAGATTTTCAGAGAGCACTGCTCACTTGTAGATGTGTATTAAACTTTCATGAACAAGCCCCCCACTTTTGTCACTTTTATACTGGACAGTGGAAAGTGGTGCATCCTGGCTTCCAAACCTACTCCTTTAGCTGATGTTGCTGTTTCTGTGCTAACAGTAGCATCTATGATGCAAAAGTTATATTGCCACATTCTTGGCTTGTTGGTGGCAGTTACACAGCACAGTCAGTGGTCTATTTGCTGGACGCCTGAATTTCTGGATATGTCCAATTTCCCACACTCATTCGTGGCTCCGTGAAGTTCCCCACAGAGTCACTGTATGAGAACATCGTAAATTTCGAAAGCTCGTCCAATTTCGAAAGCTCGTTCAATCATGCAATTTTCTGGACATTTTGCCGCTAACCATGGACCCATAGCAGCCACCAACTTCCCCATTTTAATTCTCGTGCCGTCTCGAACTCTCTCACCTATGGAGGCTTGCACTGCTGGGTCCCGCTACGTATAGCGCCACAGCCACTGGACCATATCGGCGCGATGGCTGCAAGCCTAAGCTGGGTACCAAAAAGCATTAAAAAAAAGTATAATTTTGATGCGAAAGAGAAAGACGGTTGCTTACAATGTGTGAAGGCTGCTGAGATGTTTCGTCTGTTACAGGGGCGCCTGTGATACCTTTGTGGTGCAAGCGGGGCACTTATTTTTGTTCTTTCGTAAGCCCACACAGCCTTTGTCTCTGTCTATTGCAGGAACTGGAAGAGAGTGGCGAGCTTGCTGCTGCTCTGAATCTGTGACTACCTATCATGCTCTTCACATCATCATGCTCTTTTGCTTAAATAAACTACATTTTGTGCTTATGCGGCCAGTTAATTCGCTTATTCTTTTACGAATATGTTCAATGAACATGTGACTTGTATGTTCCAAAGATGTCTGCTTAAAATGTCACCACCAATGCTGCTGGGAGGTTCTCACACTAAATGTGTGACAATATAGTACATAATTATTTATGGGTAAGAGACATACACTGCATTCTAGGGAAGCCAGAGACTTTTCCTGGTGTGGTTGAGACAGTTTGACTGAGACAATGTGGCGAGAATCCAAAAAAAAAGTAATAAGGTTCCTGACGTCAACTCCTCAGAATTTCAGCGCAGTATTCAAAGACGAAACTTTAACCTTAATTTTATCTTCAAATATAGAAGATAAAACGACAATGTTAGCAACAACTGAATTCCCGAAGAATAATTTGTCAGTGTAAACCACTATAGTGTCCCTTTAAAAGCTATTTCTGAAAGCAGGGACGGTGCTTGGGGAGGGGGTCACCCTCAAAATTTTGATCCCGTCGCCACCCTTAGAACATAAGAAGCTGGCCATATGAAACAATGAATGAAGTAGGTTTACTGCAAGCTAATCGCGAAAGGAGTACTCATTTCGTCTCTAAACATTCTTGTACAGTTTTATGCAGTTCAGTTCTCATGCAGATCCTGAACAGTCGGTTGTCGCTATGCCAGTTCATCTTGACCACAAAGCAGTTTGTAGTTAGCAGATTTTGTTCACTTTAGGCAGTTTTTAGATTGAGTCTATGAAAAATCAAGCAAACCTTCTCAAACTCTAAACTACATCCAAGAATTCATGTTAGTTTACAGCATACATGTACTATAATATCTAGAGGGTGTTTCAGCTAACTTGTGCCGCCCTTTAAAAAAGTCCATGTGCATGTCACAGAGGTGCAACCAACTTGGTATTGTTCACTGTAATCTTGACCAACTCGCACTATCTTTAAAATATGAATTAACATGAATTAGCCAACTTTTCAATAGTTGATTTAAATGCAATATGTTTAATGGTGAAGTTGTAAAGCATGTTAACGTATGAATAATGTATTTCATGATATGTGCAATGAGTAATTTTTCCAGACTTCTAAGAATGCATGCAATATTTGAAAGAGTACCATGAGACTCGCTTGGGTGCAGTGCCACTGACACTGTCAAACATTCTGCACATGCAGGCTGCAGGCATGGACAGGCTGAAAGGTGTGACTACTCCTTATCACTTTTCCTTGTGACCAATTCAGTTCCTCCCTGCCACAGTGGTCTAGTGACATGGTGTATCGAAAATGAAGAGGACTATGGTACCTTTCTATTCTTCCCCAGCATCCCGCCACAGTGGCCTAGTCACTCGGCTGCTGATCCAAAGGTCGTAGGATCGGATACCAGCCATGGCGGCTGCATTTTGATCCAGGCAAAATGTTGAGGCCTGTGTCGGTGCACGTTAAAGGACCGCAGGTGGCCGAAATTTCCAGAGCCCTCCACTACAGTGTCTCTCATAATCATACCTTGGTTTGCGATGCAAAACCCCAGAAATCATATCCTGTTCAGTTTTTCTTGTGACCTTCAGTACAGTGTGCCTGCATCCATCATCAATGGTTCAGTCTTGCCACGCTTGAGGGTGCTAATGTCACTGCGTGCTTAAAACACTTAAAACAACCATTTAAAAGTTGGCTGATTAATGAATGTTAATTACCTGAGGTCACTTTAAAACATGTGGACTTTATTGCAAGGGTGAAGCAAGTTGGCAGAAACATATAAATATGTATTGCAACTGAGTCTAAATTAAATATGCAGTTCTTTTAAAAGGACTGAAAAAGGTCTGCCAATTTTTTGTTATTACTTTGACAGCTTGCTGTACCAATACATAGCATTTGGATATTACAAACATGCTCTTGGCACTACTGAAACCAGTCAACTAGGTCAGCACACTGGCTTTACTCTGAGTCAGGAAAGCCTAACTGCTGGATATAATGAGTCCAGAATACACAGTTTCAAGTTGCTTTTGTGGAGCACAATCAGATATTTCTATTACAGAATGCAGACTCACCTATGAGCCAAAAAAAAAAAAATGCTCTTCCATATAATACAGCCAATACCGTATGAGATCCAACATTATTAGTTTCACTATCCTCGAATGCTAATCAAAACGAGAAAAAATTCACAGCATATCCACGGAGTGAATGATGAGTGGGCGAAGCTCCGGAGGTTCATCGTAGATCGTGCCGAGTTCCGGATTAATTTAGTTAACGCACACGCTACGAATCTTTATGGTTCAACTATGCACAAGTGAAATCTCCCACCGGCACTTCATTGCAAGTCAAAATCCAGTGCCTATATATATATATATGGGTGGCCGGTGAACGGTTCTCCAGCGCGAGCAGTCGGTATTTTTCAGTCAAGAAACTCGCTAGAAGACGCTGCCTGTGCCAGCGTTGTCTCGCCGGTGAGGGCGCGTTCTTCTTTGCGAGCTGGTAGAGCGTTCATCGAAAAAAGTTTCCATAGTCAACGCGCGCCTTTCGCTCTCTCTGTCTCTCTCTTTCACAAGACAGCAGATGGAAGAGTGAGAGAGCTCGTGCGCCGGGAGGCACGCGCCGAGGGCGAGCAGGAGCCTCCCGGCGTTGCATGGTATTGTGAGTGGTGTAGGTTACATGATATGACGATACGTGACAACCGACCCACAGCTTAAAGGAGTACTGACACGAATTTTTGACATTCTCGTATTATTGCTGTAATTGAAAGCACTGGCGTGAAGAACCCCAAAAAGAGTATCGTGGTGCCTCACAAGGCAATGAATATATTTTTAATACGGCTTCCTTAAAAGCCTACTTTCGGTTTTGATTTCGAGGGGGCGGTTTCCTAGTGACGTGTCAACGTAGTCGGACGTACGTCTGAGTCCCGTAGGGACAGAAATTCATGATAGCGTCGCTGTAACTCTGTCGTCTGTGGTCAATTACACGTAGGTCACGCAAACAACGACAATTTCACGGTCGTCCAGTGACTCTGACAGCGATTTCGGCGATTTTTAATAAACTGTGCTTCTACGTCATCGTAGTGTCCATTGCGCTGGGGCTGGCTTGCAGGGCTGTTCGACGAAAACTTTAAAACCAAACTAAAATATTTTGTACGTGTTTCCAGGCTTCCGTGTGCGGAAGGCGTTAACAATACATGACCAGAAAACGAAAAATGTACAGTTTGAGCCGCCGAAAAATCGTGTCAGTACTCCTTTAAGGAGCTTCGCCCCTAATAATTGCCAACTAAGTTTTAGAATTACCAAATTGTATTTGTTAGAAACACCCTAATGCACATTGTTTCCAACAAATGAGCCCTTCACCCAGAAGAAGGAAGCATACCCTTCTCTTCAGATGTATTTGATAACACGATATTCATACCCAAGTTAGTTTATGGTTCAACTGAATTGTGGCATGTGCCTGTGCACACCTACTACTGCTCATGGGATGAACAAAGAGCATTTGACATAGCAGGGTCATCACATAGGACAAAAGAAGGTTGCAGTGAATGATAGGCGAGTTCATTACACATTTTAAGGGCTGATTAAGCTTACTCTAGCATAAGGGCTTGAAATGCAAGGAGCATACCCATTACAGAAATATGTGGTGCAGTTTAACACAGATATATCAAATCTGAAGGGACCACACAAGTTTCGTTATATAGGTAACTTGATAGGTGCAATGACGTCATGCAGAAATTTTCAAGGGGATGTTATACATATATACAATAACTCGCCATAGGTGCATTCGATATATATGTGTGTGACTGTTGTAAAGTACTACAGCACAAATTGATGCATTTAGAGTACATCTTTTATTCTTTCACACTATTGCTGTACACATCAAAGAGCAAGTAAACAGTATTTACAGGAGTTAAACACTGGAAGAGTTGCATTCCCAGAATTGATGTGAGCTGTGGAGGGCGCTACGGCCTTACAGGGGCATCACATTTCCTCACAGTTACAAGGGGTCCCCAAGAAGCAGCTCCCAACAGCACCACTTGTATATAACAAGGGGTACAATTGGGAACAAAATGGAACGTTGATCTGCGCACGGCACAAGTGGAAAAGTCAGCATGTTTGCTTCAGGAAGCATCTGCATGATTGGTCTCGTCAGGTTCTAAAGGTGGTGTAGGTTCACCTGGCAGCCCAAGCTCTCCAGCTTCCAAAGAGACATGAGCATGACAGAGGGGGCACTTGTCTTGTATGTACAGCCACTTGCGAAGACATGTCCGGTGGAAGAAATGCTGACACTTTGTGATGCAAGCCGATCGCATCTCAGAGTAGCAGATGGAGCAGACATCGTTGTGCTGCACGAGCTGCTCTGATGTTGCCTCGGGAAGGGACTCTGTCTTCCGCACAGCCTCACGGCGCAGAAGGAAGCTCTTCCAGCCAGCCTGCATGCGCTGCCACACGTTGAAGTAGCAGTGGACAAGTAGGATGGATGCATTAGCCCAGTTCCACTTGCCTGTTGTGGATTCCCAGAAACCCATTCCTACAACAAATAGGGCTACCAAAAACTCCAGAATTTTTGTCACTGCTCGGGCCATGTAAATGACATCATCCAAAGCCTCCCAAGGTTCGGTGCGCCATGCATCATACACAAACAGACCATAGATGACTAGCAAACCCACCACCTGTACAGAAGTAAGGATGCAAGAGGAGAGCACAATCATCATCCAAAAATCGATGGGGAAGAGGGTAGACAGTCGCCAAGTAATATGCAATGGGAAAGCGACAAGAAAGGTGCACATGCCCAAGGTGCGAACATGTCGACCAACTTGCCGACTCTGTGATGCACTCAGAGCCAACACCACTGGCTCCGTGATCTCCAATACTGACTGAAGCATAGATGACATGACAATGAACAAAATTATGAGCAATACAGCCACTCGGCTGGGCATCTTGATTTCAGTAAGGCCAGTCTGCAGGGCCAGCAAGAGCATGGTGATTCCCTCGGTCCAGCCACTGTGCATTGGATTGTCATTCAGAAAAGTAAAGCTCCCATGCAAGAATGCCTTGGTTCCCGAGAGTGTAAGGTAAGCCAGATAAGAGACTGTTACTGAGGACGCAACCAAAGTCACAGGACTGGAGCACACACTGCTAGCTGAGCTTAAGGCTAGCAGGTACCATGGGCTCTCCCAAGTAGGATAACTTTCTGCCAACTTGACGCAGAACTCAATCAGCCAAAACACAAGAAAGTGGGTTGGCACAAACAGCTTGTTCCAAAACAGTGTCATCAGACCAATCCAGCCAAAGCGCATGGTCAGCAGGACTGTGTCCAGGTAAGTGTCTTTCAAAAAGCTGATCAATGATGGCACTTGACTATACAGGTAACACGCCACGCTGACACACATCAGTGCATTGCCAAAATTATGGAGCACTTCAAGTGACTCTGGAGGAAAGTCCAGGACACGAGCCAGTACAGGAAGTGTATAACAGGACAAGATGGGAAGCATGGGTCGTGAACGGCCTTCTAGTAGCGCGAAGACCATACAGGCCAGCACAATGTGGGCCAGAAAGGCAGTCACTTGCCTTCGGGCAAAGCTTTCATCAACATCCAGGTGTCGCGACAGACTTGTCTCCATCTGTATATAGTACTTTGACAGGAGATGAGAGCTGAGCAGCAACAGAGCGCTCACAAAGTTGGTGTAGAGAGAGCGCACCCGTGGAATGGGCAGCAGCAGCAAAAGGAACCCGTGCACAAGGACTGAAAGAAATTTAAGAAATACTTGGGTAAGTTAGCGTCGCTATCAAGAAACCAAGTCCAAGTAATTACCTAGGTTGGTCAGCACTGCGTTCAGCACACCAGGAAGCGACATGGACTGCGGCACCGACTTATTCCGGTCATGCTGCCACCAGTAGTCAATAATAAACAAGCCCGGCACACGCATGATTATGCCAACGGCTGCTTCTACTTGGGCTCTGGAAGGCCTCATCCTGAAACCTGCGAATGTCAAGACACGGACAACCTGCGTGTCATCGAAAGCGGCTCCGAGTCCCCGTGTTAGCCCTCGAGAACTCAGATAGTATTCTTAAAGGTCCAGTCATTGCGAAAAAAACAAAACAAAAAACAAGTCATTGAGCCACTAATCTCCGTCACACTGCGAACGCATCCGTGCGACATACATTTCGTAGCCGATCGTTCTGCAGCGCAATAGTATATTCGCGCTCACGAATGCCACCTGCGATCCAAAGCGTCTGCTGCTATTTTCAACAGAAAGTTAAACTTTTTAGTGCTTCTTAACACAACGCGGCAACGCACTTGCGCTCGCAGTGTGAAACCACTGTCATGCGCCTAAGTAGAAACAACACATGCTACCGTTCCACCCCTTCGTTCTATACGCACCAGATTCAGTCCGCCTGGGTAGCAGTCATGGAATACCAGTTTTCTATCCGGCAAGTAGGCAGGACGTTGAACTGCCGTCTCACGTCTGTGCCAACCAACGGCCACAATATTCCAGCAAACGCAACATGTTCGCTCGCACACCTCACATCGCTGACCCACCAAGATGGTAAACACAGAGCGAGCACCCCACAGCGGCGGTGCATCGAACTACTCCATAGCAAATGATAAGACCGATTCGTCCACGTAGTCCACGTGTCGATCGATGTTGCGGTGTTTTCCTATGAGGGTTGTGCACGATGCTCCATTCACTGCGAATGAATGGAGCGGTCATTTTAAACGGAACTCCCTCTGTCAATAAGTTGTCAGTTCCTCTGCGGCAAGTACTTTGGCCTTTAACCCGTCGTGGTAGAATGGTGTCGCGCTGCTTAGCTTCCCGGCCACGGCGGCCCCATTTCGACGGGGGAAAACCAAGAACCCTTGTGTGCTTACATTTAGGTGCCTGTTAAAGAACCCGTCGCTCTTACTGTCGATCTGTTATCTTTCCTCCTCATGACATGTCCTGCCCAGGTCCACTTCTTTCTTTTAATTGATATAATAATATCGGGTACTCCTGTCTGTTCTCTGATCCATTCCGCTCGTTTTTTATCTCTTAGCGTTACCCCTATCATTGTTCTTTCCATTGCACGTTGCGTGCTCCTTAGTTGCATCTCTAGTTTTTTCGTTATCCTGCACGTTTCTGCACCACACGTTAGTACTGGCAGAATGCAGATTTAGTGAGAGCGGTAAGTTTCCAGTCATGATTTCGTAATGCCTTCCAAATGCGCTCCACCCCATCCTTATTCTACGGAGAATTTCTTTTTCATGGGTAGGAGTTCCTGTTATTAACTGACCCAGGTACACGTATTCATTTACACATTGTAAGGGTTCATTGTCGATTTTAAATTCCTGTTCCTTAGCTAGGCTATTGAGCATAACTTTGGTCTTTTGCCTTCTCATTTTTAATCCAACTTTAACACTTTCCCTGTTTAGGTCATCGATCATGTTTTGTAGTTCGTCTCCATCATTGCTAAAGAGCACAATGTCGTCTGCAAATCTTAAATTGCTTAGATATTCTGGGTCTATTCGAATTCCCTTTTCTTCCCAGTCTAGACGTTTAAAGATTTCCTCTAAACATGCAGTGAATAGCATCGGGGATATCGTATCTCCCTGTCTCACACCTCTCCCGATCGGGATTTCTCTGCTTATCTCATGTAGGAATAGTGTGGCCGTTCTCTGGTGTGGCTGTGTAATCTTTGTATATGTTGTTTATGGTTTTCACGTATACGCCAGGTACCCCTTGTCGACGTAGAGCTTCTAGAACTGCTTGTATTTCTATGGAGTCAAATGCTTTCTCTTAGTCGATAAACGTCATATAAAGAGGAAAACGCAACAGAGGCAGGCAAAAGGTTAGATGGAGCGACGAAATTAAAAAGTTTGCGGGCATAGAGTGGAACCAACTCGCTCAGGATAGGGTGGATCGTTGGGAGAGGCCTTCGTCCTGCAGTGGACCTAAACAGGCTGATGATGATGATGAAAGAACCCGAGGTGGTCAATATTAATCCGGAGACCCTGACCACGGCGTACCTCATAATCATGTAGTGGTTTTGGCACGTAAAACCCTGTAATTACATCGCGTGTGTGTGTGGGGGGGGGCTGTACTTATGCAGGAGGTGTAACATGCAGTGTCATTTATTTTAACATAGTTTTCTTAGAGGGAAATAACATAATGTGCATGTGTGCAAGAACACAGCAAAGAACTAACTAGTCTGCTGGTGGGCATAAAAATATGAATGAACTGAACAATGTTGGTTCTAAATGTGACTGAAGTTTTGGTTAGTGCTCTGAATGTGCTGTGCAGAAAAGTAAATGCACATGCTTCATATGAAGAGCTCTTTGTTGAATATTGTGCGCGTCGCCGTGAAGACGACGAGGAACTAGGGGAGTGTAGTGGATATGGAGCTTGTTGGCCTTGGGTTTCTTTTTGGACGCCATGTTCGGACGGCATCGCACTCTGCGCCAGTAAAGGCTGCAGAAAGGACTTTTCCACATCGTTTTTGGTGCCGAAACGCGGGAAGCCAGCCTTCACTCCCGCGAGCTGTTGCTTCAAATCTGGGAAGTCGTTCTGCAACCAGACCGTCATGGATCGTGTCGATGAGCGGTTGTCTCGTCGTAATGAATGCTTAAGGACGGTGAATGATGTGAACACACTCATCAATTCAGAACAGTTCAACCTCTCTGAGCTTCACGTGCTCCATAGCCGACTGCACGCGGTGAAGGCTGAATTGTCTGCGGTGAACGCTGAGCTGGAGACCTTCATGACAGACGAGCAGGTGGCAGAAGATTACGATTCCGTTCTGGAATATGAAGATGCTGCAATCGGCGCACTGGCCATGCTCGAGCATCATATTGACCGGCTCAATGTTTCATCGCCGTATTCGATGACTCAGTCTTCTGCAAAAATGGATGGGAGCCAACCAGAGACGACGTATGTGGAACGAATGCGACAACCTCAACGTGAGTTTGCTGCACAATTGCCCAAACTAGAACTTGATGCCAAGCATGGTTCTTCAGTTTGACACAAGCAAGTTAAGTTTGGTACTCCTGCTAAAGTACAGTGCTTGAAAGAGAGCTTCGAGGCAATTTCCGCAGACTCTAATGGCTGTGAAGAGGATGATGGATCGCTGCTAAATGCAGTTGAGCGCAGTAAGCAACTGAAAAAAGAAATCCTCGAGGAACTTGAAAAGCGCACGGGAGCTATTGGTGACGACAAGCTTGGCATTACAGACCCCAATATCGAGAGAGACTTGGAGACTCTGAAGCATGACCGACGTATGAATGTCGCATTTAGCAATGTGTACTGTGGTGAAGTTGTTGAGGATTTGAAGCTGCAGGAACCTTTGGGTGAGGCAATGGAACTGGACGACTGGGACGAGCGGCCGAGTGGTGGTGGTGAGGAAGGTAATGAGGAACGAGAGAACGAGCCAGATTTGACAGAGAACTGCTACGGCTCTTATCCAGGATACCAGAATGATGAACAACAACAACTTGGTTCTAAAGGGAGACGTGGAAAGAGAGAAACTTGTTGGGAAAGGTCCCGTTCTGCCAATGCTGTGGGCAGGAAGAGCCCAATGTTAGACCAGATCATGATGTTTGAGGAATACTTCGACGAATACTACAAGTTGACCATTGAGGACATAGTTGGAGAAATGCGGGACTGTTCTACTGCCTTCAACGAATTTGGCTCGACTGTACAAGCGTTGTTTGCAGCGAAACAGGAGGTGCCGAATGGATACAAGTGTGTCAAGGAAGCCTGCCTGCACAAGACTGGAAAGGAAAGGACGCAGGACCTATGCACATTGCGGTCGCGAAAGATCTTCACCAGCTCGTATGCCGCAACTGCTGAAACGACTCCTGAGCCAAGTGCATACAGTGAACCAAGAAACTGGAAAAGTCGAAGAAAAAGAAAAGATCCGCGGGCTTGTCAGTGGAGGTGCTTCTACGACCGAGTATGCAGAATCTTATTTCTAAGCACGGACGAGGCCCGTGGAATTTCTCCACCACAACCGGACTTACACATTTGTCGGGGCGGAGGATGTTGAATATTGTGCGCGTCGCGGTGAAGACGACGAGGAACTAGGGGAGTGTAGTGGATATGGAGCTTGTTGGCCTTGGGTTTCTTCTTGGACGCCATGTTCGGACGGCATCGTGCTCTGCGCCAGTAAAGGCTGCAGAAAGGACTTTTCCACACTCTTTGCATCTGAATCTACCAGCACATCACATTCACAAAGAAACATTAAAAAATAGCACAATAAGTGGCAAAAAAACTGCCCAATGACGGCCGATCATAGGTGTGGACCAGAATTTGGCTCACTGTCTAAAGAAGCAGTCTTGCCAGTCAAAAACCCAGGTAGCACAGAACATTAGAAAAATGTTACATTTTTGTTGTGAATGTTGCAGTAACGTATGTTTTTCAACAATGTTGTTTTAACGTTTCACAATAAACATATAACGTTTCTTGTTGTACTTCAAACATTACATTAATGTTCGAAGTGCAATGTAATATTAATGCTTGCTTTGGAATATTAATATAATGTTCAATATAAACATATAACGTTGAACGTTATGCATTAAATGTTTAGAAAACATTGAGATCGCATGAAAAGTTAACGTAAGTGGTTAAAGGGCCCATGACAGCCATTTTTTTGTTGGAGACTTTTATGTTCTAATGAGTAGAACAGTGTCTTGTAGTCACGGCATAGAGTGGCAAATTCTCCAGTGTGAAGTCTAATTAGTCACAGCATCGTTAATTTTGTTCAGTTTTAATGAAGCTTCAAAACGCGCGCCAAAAACTGCAAGAAACTAGCGCCGCGGGGCTAGCGCGGCGGCTGTCGGAAGTGAGCGCAGCGCAGGCACTGATCACGTGAGCTCAAGATTCGGTGACGTTGTGGAGAGCGTGAGCGCCAGACCAGTTGCTGAATTCGTCTGCTCGCCATACTCGCTTTGCATCATAGTGTGTGTACAATGTACGCTTGAGCGACCAACACGGAGAGGAAGCAGAAAAATACGGCTTTTATTGTGGCCTCCGCGATCGGCTGCGAGAGCCGATCTTGGAGGCCATAGAGCGGCGCGCCAGTGTCTCTCTGTGATGTCACGATATCAACTTACAAAAGTGAAACGTCACAGATGGCCCACTAACCGCGTGTCAGGGGTTGGTTTCCACGATGACACGAACGTTGATGAAAAAGAAACAGATTTAATGACGATTTAAATGGATTACATAACGGCTTCTCTAGCGAGCGCGTCTTCCCGCTCCGAATGACAGACGTCACCCCTCTTCCTCTCCCGCCTCGCGAGCCAGGCCCTTGTTCCTTCTCCGACTCGATGACAGGTGTCGCTAGTCTCTCAGCTAACACAGCTGGGTCTTTTAATCTGTTGCGTCCTCGCAATAGTCGGAAATGTCAGTAACGTAGTCTTCCAACCATCGCGGCTGTTTCTTGTGACGTGGCTGGTCGTCAGCTGTTCGGGGTGGCATCTGCTCGTCCTCGTTCAGCTGCAGTTTGTGGCGTGTGTCACTTTGTAGCTGAAACTGTTCGTCAGGCTCGTCGTAGTCCGTGGCTGTTTTGTCACATGTCTGCGACTGTGTCAACTTGAAACTGGTTTGACTGGGTTGCATGAGGAAAGGCTTTGTCTGGCTGTTGCAAGCCTAGTCTCTGCAGTGCCCTTTTTGAAGATTGTGTACGTCTCTTTCTCCACTTCTGTTATCGTGTAGGGTCCATCGTACATTGGCCCTAGTTTTGTTGGTCGTGACCCTTTGTGGTACCATACTTCGTCACCCACGCAGAAAGGTGGTGGTCTGTGTTTGGCATCGTACTTGCGCTTGAGCTCATGTAGGTAGTCTGTTAGCGTGTTTCGTGCTTCTTCACGTCTTACTTCTGCTTGGTCTTGTGGCTCCGTTGGTGCTGATAGCTCGTTGTCGATGGTTCGACGGAGAACGTAGTTGTACAGCAGTTGAAACGGTGACGTTTGTAGACCAACGTGCGGCTGGTTGTTAACCTGAAACGTTGTTTCTCGAAGGTATTCGCTCCAGTGGTCCATGTTGCCGTTGAGGTTCTTTCGGAGTACTGACAATATTTTTGCATTCGCACGTTCAACAAGACCGTTCGTTTCGGGCGCGTAAGGCACGGTCAAACTGTGATCGATGCTCTTCTCCGTGAAGTAGCGTGTTGCAGCTCGTGAAGTGAAGACTCTGTCGTTGTCTGTCACCACAGTTTTTGGCGTTCCAAATGTGAATACGATGTCTTCATCTAGGAAGCGTAGAACGTGTTCTGTCGACTTGTCTGGTACGGCACGCGTGATGATGAATCTCGTCGTGACATCGACTGCCGTTATGGAGTACTTGTTGGGGTCCTCGGTATGAATTGGGCCAACGTGGTCCATAGCAATGGTGTCGAATGGTGCCTGCATTGGCATACGGGGGTTTAGCGAACCGGTTTGCACTCCTGTCTTGGCGTTATATCTTTGGCACGTTTGACATCCAAGTACGTAGTCTTCGACGTCGCGTTTCATGTCATGCCAAATGTAACGTTGCTCGATTTTTCGGAGTGTTCGAGAGGTATCGCCGTGACCGTCTTCGTCGTGGTATGACGTCAGAACCGATTGTTTTAGGCTTTCTGGCACCACGATGCGGTGTTCCTCTCTGTCTCCGTCGGTGGTGACGTGTACAAGTCTGCCCTGTACCATCCTGCAGGGGGTCGTCCTTGGTGCTCTCTCTGTTTGGTCGATGATCGGGGCAGGCGTAGGATCGTCTTTCTGCGCTCTGCCGAGTCGGTTGTCTTCAGCCTTCAGAACGAACACATTGTGCGTGTTTTCTGGGACTCATGATAACGCATCTGCGATGACGTTTGTCTTGCCCGACGTGTGTCGAATCGTGAAGTTGTATGACATCAGGTCAAGCACGATCCGAGCGAATCGCCTTTGTGGGCGCTTCTTTGACATGATATGCGCTACCGCCCAGTTGTCGGTGTATATTTCGAAGTGCTGTAGCCCTTGGAGGTATTGGTGGAATCTGTCGGTGACAGCCCAATGCACTGCGATCGCCTCCAAATCTGTCGAGTGCTTGTGCCTGTCCGAGTCGGGCACCTTCTTGCTTGCGTATTCCATGATGCGCGTTTCGTCCGCGTGTCTTTGAGAAAGGACAACAATTATGTATCCCAGGAAGCTGATAGAGTCAGCAGCGAAAGTGCATTTCCTGAAGTCCACTCGTAGGTTCAGGTCTGTCAATGTTTTCAGAACATCGTTCACAGTTCTTATGTGCTGCTCGATGTCATTCGTGAATATGCATATATCGTCCATATACACGATGACGTGTCCGCTGTCGATGAGCGGTTTCAGTCCATCATCCATAATGCTCCGCATGGTTGACGGAGCTGTGCACAATCCGAATATCATGCGTGTAGGCTCGTAGTGTCCGTCTTCAGTTACAAACGCTGCTTTCTCGATGTCACTTTCACGTATTGGTACATTGAGAAAGGCCTTTTCCACGTCAAGTTTCGAGAAAAGTTGCGACCCTGACACTTTGCGGAGTAGTGTGTCAATTCGCGGCATGGGGTAGGCGCGTTTGGTCGTCTTCGCATTCAGGAAATGATAGTCGACGCACATTCGTTTTGGAGTCGATTCGTGGTGAGGCTGGTCCACAACGATAACAGGCGAGGCATATGCAGACTTCGACTTGCGGATGATGCCTCTTTTCAGCCAGTCCTCTGATTCCTCTCTTATGAACTTTCTGGTGACGTCACTCGTCGTATACGGTTGCATGCGAACTGGTGTATTGTCACTGAGGTCAATCGTGTGCTCGGCATGCGTGCAGAGACCCAATTCGTTGCCGGGGTTTGTAAAAACATGGATGTTTTCACTCAGTACGGCTCTCATTTTTTTTTTTTGTTTGGTCCGCGTTGAAGTTTGCCGGTTGCACTTCTGCGATTTCGCGACGCACTTCCTCCAATGACGGAAGATTAGGATGACGTTACATCGGTTTCTTCGTTGTCATCCTTGTGTGCCGGCTGTGGCGTGATGTTTTTTCGATGTTCCATTTCTGGCGTTTCCGGTGGACTGTCTTTTGGTATCCACTCGAGCGTGTGTGTTCCATTCGTGTAGCGTTCGATGTAGTCGAATGCAACACATTCTCGCCAATCGGTCCCTATGACGGCGTCATGTGGCAAGTCGTTCACTACTTCTACACCGATGGTCGCGCTTGCGTCCTCGATGGCGATGTGCCCTTGAGTTGCTCCTGCGGGAGTCGTTGAGTCTCCGAATGGTCCTCTGAGTACGCAGTCCGTGTCAGGCACAACATCGAAATTATGTTGTTCTGCAAACGCTGACGAAACGAGAGTTGCAGTAGATCCCGTGTCCCATAGCGCTAGTGTCTACACCGTTGATCTTCGTAGGCACGAGAATGATCCTGCCCTGCGTGCAGAGCAAAGAAGTAACAGCGCAAAGGAACACAGACGACGAAGAAACGAAGACCACAGGACAAGCGCTTGTCCTGTGGTCTTCGTTTCTTCGTCGTCTGTGTTCCTTTGCGCTGTTACTTCTTTGCTCTGGATATGCACCAACTAGCCCTCATCAAGCTGTTGCCCTGCGTGCGCGTCGTCACGATGCGGTGGGTGAGTTGTTCTCGCGCTGCTCTTCTTCCCTTCGTTTTGCGGCGGCTGCCTTCTCCTCTTCGGTGCGTGTGTCAGGTTTCGTGCAGTCCTTCGCGCGGTGTCCGCGCTGTAAGCAGCGAGTGCATGTGTTGGTGGATATTCTCGTGGGCTTGCTCGGTTGATGATCATCCTTCGCTGTGCTGTTTGCTGTCTCGATCCGCGCACTGCTGTCACGTGGGGATGGCTTCACGCTTGTGATTTCGCCTCTCGTCGATGTCGTGCGTCTGTCGAACTGATGAAGTCCGACACGCTTCCCTTTCGTAAATCGTGAAAAGCCGCGAGCATGGGTTTTGCGGTTTCCGATCGAACGCCTTGAATGAGCCAGTCGACGATGTCGTCGTCGCTTAGTGCGTACTTGCCGCGTCCGATGCGTTGCAGTCGGGAATACATATAGTCTGTGATGTTTTCGTCGTCTTTTTCTCGCCGTGCGTTCACGCTCTCTACCCACTCGCAGAACAGTGGCTGTTTGTCGAACTCCTTTCGTAGTGCCGCTACCCAAGTGTGCCAGTCATTGAGGTTCACGCCGTCCATGCGGTGCCAAGCTGCTGCTCGTCCACGAAGCCTTGAGATGCCGGCGTTTAGCGTGGCCATGTCGTTCCATGAGCACCTCTCGCGCATATTCTCCACAGATGTGACCCATTCGTTCAGACTATCGTCTGTACCGGAAAATGTAGGGAGAGTCGCCGTGAGATCAGGCATAGTCGTCATCTGGATCGTGGCGTTTTCGTTTGCCCCATTGACTGAGTTTGCTGGCGCTCCCATTTGTCGTTCCAAGAGCTGTACCATCATTTGCATCGTAGTTGCCAGTATCGTGAGTTCCGTCGAGCTTTCGATTCGTGTCGTCGTGGGCGTCTCGGGGGAAAATCTGCGTCGTTGCGTGTCACCGGGAGGGTCTTCGCTCACGTACTCGTCGTTGAGCATCGAGTGTCTCACCTCGGGTTCTCGATCCGTCATGACTGCTCGTTTGTTGCACACCGTGCTTCGTTTAGGGGATGATTGGATGTTCGCTGACACCGTGAAGGCCGGGGACGTTCAGATTCGCTTCTGTCCCGCGTCGTTGACCTCGTGTCTTTGTCCTCACACCGCCTTTTCAGCCGTACCGTGTGCTTGCCTTCTTCGCAGCATGGATCGCTGGTTTGTCCGCGTTGGTGCCTTTAAGAGTTCCTCGTCGCCATGTCAGGGGTTGGTTTCCACGATGACACGAACGTTGATGAAAAAGAAACAGATTTAATGACGATTTAAATGGATTACACAACGGCTTCTCTAGCGAGCGCGTCTTCCCGCTCCGAGGGCATCGCGAGCCAACCCCCCAAAGCGCGTTGCTCTGCATGCGCTTCGTATAGTAAACCAGCTGTTCCCGGCCACTTTACCGTGCTAATTATTTTTTCCGCATGTAGAAAGGGGTGGAAGCAGTACAGGTGCATGTGGGGACAGTCTGGCTTTCTAGGTACCCATGCACTCGGCAAAAGAAGAGGCACACTCAGTGCTACTAGCAACAAGAATGGGTTGGTTGGTTGGTCAAACTTGACCATCTTATATTTGATGGAGGCGAAAATGCTTGGGGCTTGTGCACTTGGATTTAAAGATTACCAGGTGGTCGAAATTCCCGGAGCCTTCCACCACGGCGTCCTTCATAAACATAACACAGTTTTCGGATGATAGACGGCATGCTGATGCAGATGTCCCGAAGTGCGTCCTTCTGCTTAGTTTCTACAATGAGACGGATTTGCTCAGCCTTGTGGCCAACCACTCAATTGTGTGATTGTCAAAATGTTTCCCGGAACCATCATATGAGATTGTGACGTTCTTCGAGAAGGCAGTGAAATATCTTTACCGAAAGAAAATCCTCGAGACACTGCAATTTACTGTTCAGTCATATCTTGAAGATTCGCCGCTTCTGGACTGTCCGGAAGGTGTGGACAAGAGTCACGCCAGAGTGTCGGCGCACATCATCTCTGAAAAGTTTCTCCGGATTCTTCCTGTGAACTACACAAAAAAGTTAACAGATCAGAATGACAAGCCTTCTGGCTATATTCACAAGCCCACGCGGAAACATTTCCGGCTGTGAACGATGTGACTACTTTAAACTAGCTGTAAGCATCACGACAGTGTTTTATCAGCAGTGCTTTTTTTTCTTTTTAAGTTCTTCTTGTGCATTATATTATTTTAGTACCAAGGACAACATTCTGTATGATGCTGAATGGTTTCTGTGAAAGTTCTTTATTTTTCTTCGCCTGCGGCGTACGTTATTGCATAAAAAGATTTTTCTCATCTCTTGCACACTGAAGACCGCGTCTGGACACGTGAGAGCTTGGGAATTTATATGCATGCAGGGACTCAGCGTGGTGTGGTGCGAGTTTTTATTATTATTATTATTATTATTATTATTATTATTATTATTATGTTCCTTCTACTGTGATTGCGACTCACGGCTACTTGTGGGGAGTGCGACTTTCCCCTTTTCGAGGTATTTATTTTAATAATAAACCAAGAATTGCGACAGCTTGAATAAAAATGACCATATTTTATCATTTTCAAGTACATCAATGGTTGGCATATGTGCATTTGACGTAAACGTTTCGGAAACCAATTTCTTTCAAAAAAGTATGTTTCGTGTCATTTGTTCTGATGGTCGGTGACGAATCATGCGGCCGAGCCTTCTGAGCGCGACGCGCATCGGTAAGTGCTCTCACGAGCAGCAGAAGCGGGCGAATCAGTGGCTTGTGCCTCTCCCTCGGAAATGCGGAAAGCACCAGAGTTGCCATATATATGCTTGCTACCGTATTCTCATCGCATTGGTACCATGCATAGCATATAGAGGAGCATCAGAAAGTGACACGGCAAGTCTGAGGCCGAGCATTCTCAGCGCGCGCTAGCCTCCGCAGCGGCCGGGAGCTGGTTTAGAGCGGGTTGGCTCGGAGCGCCCCCGCCAAGTTGTGGCGATAGGTAGCAACAGCCCCCCATGCGCAGGCCGTAAAAGAGAGAGCGAGCGCGCGCGTCCAGACCGGCCGTGCCAGGCCATTGTTCCTTCTCCGACTCGACGACAGGTGTCGCTAGTCTCTCAGCGGCGATGTCGCGAGGTGCTGCAAGCTCGGATGAGCATTCCCGCTTACTTTGAAACCATATTAAAATTACTTAGAGGCGACGTTCGCCGCTAATACTTGGTCAAGATTGCCTTCGTATGCAGGAAAACCAATTAACGCAAGCATCTCGCGTTTGAAATTTTGGTGTCATGGGACCTTTAACATAACTTCTATGTAATAGTGATTAACAAAGTTGTCATTTCTACTTGAATAGAAAAAAGCTTCGTAAGCGTCAATTCGTTGCGCATTTGTATTCATTTTGTAGTACGTATAATGTATTTCAAGTGAAAAACGCGCATTATTCATTAGACTTGAGCAACAATTGTTCACGAAAACGCTCTGGAAAGTGTACGTCTAGTATTTAAATATTCTGTAATACTGGATATTTCGAATATTCAACAAAAATTTTAAAGTTTTCGCCTACGTTACTTCGCGCTTACCGCGTATGCGACCCGATTCAAAGCGAAACTGGCGAAACTCTATGCCAAACCAGATGGCCAAATCGCCATCGTCGCCATGATCATCTTGTGTCCGACGGAGCTCAGAGTTGGGTCGTTGTTCCTCGTTTCGGTGAAAAAGTTTCCTTTCTTCTATTGTTTGAGTGGTTGTTTGTTCTTTGTGCTCGTCTATTGTGTCTTGGCCGTGCTACATATTACGAAGACCTGCTGTTATATGTCGTGGAGCGTCCACCGAACGGAAACTGGTTAGTACTGCCGTCGGCATTTTGAACTTTTTTACAACGGGCAATCAGGAGCAGCGATGTAAAAGGCGTGACTGTGATTACACGATAAGTAAACTGCTCTTAGTATAACGAGCATGTTTGTGTCTATTTTTCGCGCATACTGAACGCGACCTTCTGAGTGGTGCGGCTTTCTTTCAATGCTTTTAAGCTGAAACGCTATTATGCATGTGCCGGCCTTATTCGGCCGGTGGTTTGAACCGAGTTGCGGCTGCCTCGAGGCAGCAGGTCGCCTCCGCGATAAATGAATCACTGTTTTCTTTGAATTAGTGTTTATTTCTTGCTATCTTCTCTGCGGAACTGCTTTGGCGGCTTTCTTTCATCGCCTCTTCTCTTATCGGACGTTCTGTTCCACGTGTTTGGTGTTTAAGCATGTAGATGATCTGTACAACGTTCATATGCTTTTCACCGCCATCAGTACTATGTTTTCCTTCCTCAGAGTGAGCTACTCTCTGCACGTTTTAGCATATCATCGTCCCAACATGCGTGGCCGAATTTTCCTTTGCGTCGTTGCATTTCCCTAGCCGCTTCGTTCAAGTACGCGAATGTGTCATTTAGGGTGTTTATCTGTTTAACTTTTTTTTTTTTTTTGCTTCAGTAACATTTGTGGAACTTACGCCAGGAGAGTAACTCGTGAACTACTTAAGTGCTTCTGTGACCTCCCGTTATAACGTCTAGAACTTACATTTAGGGATGAAGCCAATTTATCAGCACTTGCACTTATCTCCATGGTACTAACATGAAGCAGACCACTTCGTTGTTTAGAAGTAGCTTTTCTCAGTTATAGACTTTTTTGGGCATGAGAGGAAGTGGGAATTTAATGAGTGTAGCTGTCTAGTAATATCAAATAATAGCTTTTTGTACATTAAAGGTATTTTAAAAAACTTGCATTTTAATGTTTTTGTTCCCTACAGTAGCAGATTTGTAGAAATTTGAGATCTCAATATTAATGTGAATGTTAATGGCCCTGTCCAACTGTGCTTTCTAAAGGACCCTTCTGCACTGGACCTGACAGCTGTGTGGCATGGACCTCTCGGCCCATTACAAGCTCAAGCATTCCATCTGTGAAGTTGCAAGTTGCAGGGTTTTTTTGTGTGTGTGTGTGTTTATGACTTGCTTGAATATCATCGGTTTTAAGTGCATATGACGTGAACTTTGAAGGACTCATTTGTGATATGAATGTACAGATATACATACCCTCCACTGTGCGTTTAAGAGGATATGCATTTAGACAGTGCCACATTTCATTATGCATGTCATCTATATGGTGTCGAGTATTTATTCCATACATATTCTTTAAATAATGAACTCTGTGGAGTGCTGTTGCAAGTGTCACCGTTAATAGCTTTGTTCCATGTTTCAGTAATTAGCCAGCTTTATGCATTCACTCTATGACTGGCAATGACTGTATCATTAAAAAATTGGGAGCTGTCTTTCTTGCAGCAAAGTGCAAGAAACCATTGAGCTGCTTTTGGATTGCTTTTCTGCTCCCCACTGACAAATGTCAAAAGAGACAAATGAACATGTTTTTATATAGAGAAGGAACTGAGAGAGTTTGATTATTGGTGTGATGTATTTGGATGATTCCATGAGAGACCGAACATGCACATCAACTTGGTATTCATGCTTTCTCCATAAGACTGCATAGAACCGAAAACTGAATTCCATAAAAGCATTGCTATGCAGCATGCCATAAAGTATTGAAAGCTTGCAGCACGTGTGTCCTGCTATTGCGTACCACAGTATTTTCAGATTTTTGTGGCCGCATTCTGGTCATTGTAAGGAGCATGGCCATGAGTTCCATTGGTTGTTCTGTACTGTTTACAAAAGAAAAAAAACTGTAGAAAGTTCCAAACATTACCCAAATCATAAATTCTTTTTAACTTTGATGCACTTTGGCACGTTGACAAAAAAGAAATGGTGTCAATTATAAAATGATGTCCAAGCAACATTTGTGCTCAAGGTTGACTTCTCACAAGAAATATGAGAGAAGAAAGAAGTAAAACAAGATTTTCTAAAACGGCTCATTCTAAAAAAGACGTCTGCAATCCCAATCTTAGGATATAAGCCCATCTTTATCAGATCAAAACATGGGAGTGATATAATGTGTCCTTGTTTGCTTTGCTCACAAAATCTAAGTCAAAGTGCACTATGCTGAGGGTGCTGGCTTCAATGCCTTTGCACTTTGTCTTGTTAACCTGTGTGCGTCTAAGTTCAACGAAAAGCCAGCAAAGCAGGACATGGACATAGAAAGGTACACACACAGACACACCTTCGCCTGACTTCGATGTCCATGTCCTGCTTTGCCGGCTTTTCGTTGAATTTAATCAACCAACCAGCCCAGCTTTTCACTCTTCTTAAGCGTTCGTCTAAGTGTCTTCCTCAGGTTTTTTGAATCAGTGCTCATTAGAAGTTTTTATTTTCTTTGAATGGGCTTTATTTTATGGGCCTTCATTTATTTACCTATCTTTTCTTTTGTGTTTCTTATAGAAAGACAGTTATAACAAAAATGTTGCTAGGACAGCACTCTTATATTTGACATGTTTTTCTTGTTTTTGTGTGAAATAGATGTGTCAGAATTCATTGAAGTTTAAACTCATTTCTGATGTAGGCTATCTTCAGAATTTGTTACTTTTTTGTGGGCAGTAAGAAAATGAATGTTACTTACACGTGGGCATATTAAAATAAGATGATGTTTCCGACACAGTGTTGTTTTTTTCATGTGAACACAGCCATGAAATGGGAAAGTACTACATGAAGCCATGCTATCCATAGCTAAATGTATGTACTGAAACCACACATCCGCTATCAAGAAAACTGTCTGGATTGCTTTGCATGGTAGAAATGTTTATTACAAGCTTAAGGTGGTATTTATTGATGCATATTTAGATGTCACTATGTCGTGGGCAGTTGTTGTTGTGTAGCTAGTTAAGCGTGCATGTATGCTTCAATATCTGAAGTATTCATGTTGAAAATTACCATTACGGTACCTGCACTACTCTATTGTCCTGTGTCAAGTAACTATGCCTAAGGCTTTCACTATCCTGCATACTATGTGCTTTGCCCTGTTTTCAGTGTAGCAAGCACTCTGCTGCTGCACAAATGTACCAAGTACTCAACTATGTCACCTATTTTAGCCAAATGTTCAGCCACATCCTTACAAGTTATTGGTCCAAGTGTTTCACCATATCTCCTGTGCGCCAAGTGCCCTTCGCATCTCCCTTGTACATATGCTGCATCAACTGCATCAGCTTTGCACAAATTGTTCTTATAACTGTGCTGCGAAGTGCTCTAATGTGTCAAGTACTGCATGATGGTGCCTGAACTTTTGTGTATTCCTAGCCACATCAAGAACATTTCACATACACTGTCATTTTCGACACCTTTCACTACTTTTAGTTCATTGATGTTTGTTTTCACATCCTACAGCTTTTACTTAGACCATTCTGTTGAGTAAATTTTGTGGCAAAATTCGTGCATACAGAGTTTGTGTCAAAGAAGTGGCACCTGACTTTTGACATATGTGTTTTTTATGTATTTTATTCATTTTTGCTGTTGGGTATTTTTCCATTTATGTTTAAGATTACCTCAAAAGGCAGATGTACTGCTTTAGGCCACATGCATGAAAAATTATGTGTGTATTGTTTATTTTTAATTCATTACAACATCATTGCACTCTTGTGCATTATGTAAGCTCACTAATAAAGTATTGCTGTGAAGCCAAGTTTGGAGGATTATGTCATTTTTACATCAGGTGAAATGTATACTCGACTATTGCTGTGCCTAGAAGGCATTGCAAGATTTGAGTGTACATTTCATTTAATGTGTAATACCACACGTGAACATTCTGTGAATGTTTCAAGAGTGTTAGTTGTAATGTTATCTTAACGTTTAGCCCAATGTTATGCATACATTGTAACAATATGTTATGAATGTTTAATTCTAGCGTTATTCTAACGTGTCAAGTCAAGTCAAATTTATTTCGTCCACAAGTCTGCGTGTTGTAGAACACGAGGGCTCGAGAAAAAGTGGATCTATCCACTTTTTCTAACATGTAGCTTAATCCACTTCTTTTCTATCCACTTTTTCTAACGTGTATCTTTATAACGTGTAGTGGATCTATCCACTTTTTTCTAACGTGTAGCTTAATGTTATGCATACATTGTAGGAACGTTTCATGAATGCTTAATTTATGTAGTGCAAAACGTAATAAAGACGTTTCTATGCAACGTTGGAGATACGTTAAAAAAATGACATTAACAATATTTTCCTAACGTTCAAGCTGAACATAATAATAACGTTATTATAACGTATTGGTGCTACCTGGGAACTGGGCAGGTGGCAACAAACCTATGTGTAAAGCATACTAATACTGCTACTAGTACTTTCACAAGCACTTGATGCTCAGTTTCACTACTCACGCTTGTAAAGCTATGCATGCTTGTAATCATGCACGCTTGTAAAGCATACTAGTGGCTAATAATAACAATAATGAATGAGGAAAAAAAGTGTGACATATTCACAATAATGTTGAACACTGCCAATTCCTGTACACATCCCATGACATTTCTCACTACCATTATGATACAAAGTGTCCTGAAATATATGTGTGCTTATATTACCTCCTCGTGCATTGTGCACTTCTGTCATTACAGTATAAAAGTTTGCTTCATCCACACCAGTGTTAAATCAGACATAAACTTAAATATTTAATTGATGCAGCAGTCATTGCTGTTACTATACATTAAGAACAGATTTATTAGTCAATTTCACAGGTCATAGTCTGAGTGTTACTGCATATGGCTAAAGGTAATTTAAATTTAACATTTCATCTTGCACGAAAATGCATTAGTGTTCCAGTAATGTTCACACTTTAAAGAAGGTGTTTGGTTAAGGAAAGTAAATGGAACACTGCATTTATAGTACAAGTTTGAAAAGGTGCTAGGCTAGTTAGTTTCAAAATTCATTTCGAATTGATGTGCATTGTTGATTGACTGGCTTCAGTTCATGCAGTGCAAGTTACCTGAATGTAGAGATAGCTGGGTGCATTGGTGTAATAGCATAAATAGCTAACAGTGCTGATGATGGACCAGTCCATGCCCTACTTCAGTGTATTTCTGGTTCATTGGGCTCTGTCAGTTGTATTAGTTTTCATCATAATACTTGTAACCATGGGCGGATACAGAGAAATAAGGGAACAGTAGGACTCTCTAGAGAGTGAGCACACCATCTTGTTTTTACATTATTTTGCTGTATCTGTCCTTATTCTGTGCATTAAATATGAGTGCTAAAGAATTGGTTAACGTAAGGAGGCTAGCAAAATCCTTGAACTTATAAGTTCAATGATGCACAGGTAAACATATGTAACCATGCATTTAGATTTTTCAGTGCACACACTGTCCACCTTTACAAGCTGATCCATCCTAATTGGTGGATTTGTACAGCGTACGCCACAGGTGATTTCCAACATAAAAAAATTACAGCATATCCACGGAGTGAATGATGATGAGTGGGCGAAGATCGGGAGGTTCATCGTAGATCGTGCAGAGTTCTGGATTAATTTAGTTAACGCGCACGCTACGAATCCTTATGGTTCAACTATGCACAAGTGAAATCTCCCACCGGCACTTCATTGCAAGTCAAGATCCAGTGCCTATATATATATATATATATATATATGGGTGGCCGGTGAACGGTTCTCCAACGCGAGCAGTCGGTATTTCCCAATCAAGAAACTTGCTAGGAGACGCTGCCTGTGCCAAAGTTCTCTCTCGCGGGTGAGGGCGCGTTCTCCTTCTTTGCGAGCTGGTAGAGCGTTCATCTAAGAAAGAGCGTTTCCATCAACGCGCACCTTTCGCTCTCTCTCTCTCTCTGTCTCTCTCTCACAAGACAGCAGATGGAAGAGTGAGAGAGAGAGAGGCACGCGCCGAGGGCAAGCGCGTGCCTCCCGGCACGCCGGTTACGCCTGACACAGGACAAGGTTAGACTAAGAGGAGCTTCGCCCCTAAAAAACAACGGATGGGGGGGGTAGTGCAGGATCCCCTTTCACTGTAATGTAGGGGTGTGCAAATATCTGAATTTTTCATATATTGGTTGAATATTAAATTTTTATTGCAAGGGGACAAAACACCTGGTGAAGATTAGATAATGCCAGGTCTCTTGCAGGATGGTGGGCAGATTACACTAGAAAAACTGGCAACCCTGTATACACAATGCCTAATTGCCACAAGCATACCGGAATCTTGGAAGAATGTGAACATCATCTTAACCCATAAGAAAGGTGACATGAAGGACTTAAAAAAAATTACAGGCTGATTAGCTTACTGTCAGTTGTCTGCAAGGTATTCACCAAGATAATCCCAACAGAATTTGTGCTACCTTAGATTTTGGCCAACCTCACAAACAAACCAGGTATCGTAAAGGCTATTCAACAATGGACCACATTCACATGATCAATCAGGTGATAGCAAAATGTACGGAATATAATCAACTGCTATATATAGCCTTCATAGATTATGAGAAGGCATTTGACTCAGTTGTAGCTTCCGTAGTCATGCAGGCATTGTAGAATCAGGGCGTAGATGAGCGTCACATAAGAAAACCAGGAGACATCTACAATGGTTCTACAGCCACCTTAGGCCTCCATAAAGAGAGCAGTAAAATGCTAATAAGAAAGGGTGTAGGACAAGGAAATACAATCTCTCAATGTTGTTCACAGCATGTTTACAGGAGGTATTTAGAACACTGGATTGCGAACAGGTGGGTGGAAGGGTGAGTGGAGAATACCTCTGTAACCTCAGATTTGCTGATGACATTGCCTTGCTAAGGTAACTCAACACGGGAGATGAATTGCAAAGCATGATTGCAAAGCTGGACAGGCAAAGTAGAACTGTCGGTCTGAAAATTAATATACAGAAGAGTAAAGCATTGTTCAATAGCCTCGGAAGAGTGCAGCAGTTTGCGATGGGGGGTAAGGCACTGGAAGGGGTAAGTGAATGTGTCTATTTAGGCCAGGTAGTGACCATGATCTGAACCATGACGCTGAGTTAATTAGAAGAATAAGAATGTGGTGGAGTGCGTTTGGTAGGCATATGCAGATAATGAATGGCACCTTACCATTGTCCCTCAAGAGGAAAATCTAACAGCTGACTTCACTAAAAGAGTTCAACAGTGAGGACGATGCAGCGAGCAATGAAACAGAAAATGACAGGTTTAACGTTAATGGACAAGAGAGTGGAGTGGGTCCGGGGACAAAGTGATGTTAAGGACATCTTAGTAGAAATCAACAAGAGATGGGCATAGGCAGGGCATGTAACCAGAAGGCAAGATAACCACTTGTCATTATGGGTAGCAGAGTGGATCCCTAGAGAAGGCAACTGTAGTAGAATGTGGCAGAAAGTTAGGCAGAAAGATGAGATCAAGAAGTTTGCTTGGATAACGAGGTCGCAGTTAGCACAGGACAAAGATAATTGGAGATCTGTCGGGGAGGCCTTTTTTGCCTTGCAGTGGACATAGACTGGCTGACAATGATGATGACATTTTTAATATTCATATTCTATTTGGAAATATGGCATTCGAAATTTTTACATATTTGAAATGATGGAATATGTGATCCATCCATCTTGCTGAAAACAACTGATCATCCACGTTTATTTTACGTGCCGAGTCTGGCAATGCCTATATATGTGTGAAGCGCAAAAACAGGCAACCAATGAAAGGCATGCCAGTACGTACAGCTTTTCATTGACAAACACCATCACAATAAGAATTTTCGACCGTATGCCTGTGCTTGGTAGGGCTGTCTGTGCCCATGTAACCATAATGGCATGCTGCGTGCTTTTGACAGGCAACAATAACATGCTGCGCTACTATTTTGCAGCCACCTCCTTGTGCAAGATCTCTTCCACATCTATGACAGTGGTCTAACCATGTGTAATGAGTAATATTCCTTTATGGGTAGCCTCCAGCACTTCTCACTTGATTTATGCTGTGATACCTAATCAGTATACAGTTATGATCTGACCAGCTAGTCTAACCAGCTGTGTATTACTGATAATAATATATTTTGGGTTGATAGTTAACACATATTCCTAATTGTATTAAATACTAAAATATTACTGAAGACACATTTGTGCTGTAATATTCATAGCTAGATATTTGTATTAAAAATTTTATATTTGCACACTCCTACTGAAATAAAATCCTGGTTATGCCACTGTTTTTTTTAGCTATTTGCTAATGAGATTTTGATTCGCACTTGCATGGAAGTAATTTACTAAAGGCACCTTGTCTTGACTATGCATGGTCTACTATGGTATGTAATGGCAGTCTAAATACATTATTTGATGTTTAATTAACAGCTGCGTACCTTGTGTTGTATACAGATCGGAAATAATGATAGTAGTATGTTACAGGAATTTACGTCCAGGACTTCTTGAAATTTTACAGATGCATAGCATGAACTCGGTTTTCAAAGTAACTGCTGCAAATAATGTAAGTCATTATTTTTTTGTTGTTTTTGTGGGGTTTTACGTCATTATTATAGACATGTTTGTATAGGAATTATGCTTCATTCACCCATCTGTATCCTTATTGTTTGTTCATTCCTCTACAGTCTCATTTCCATGACATGTCATGTCATGGAAATATGGAATATTTCCATGACATGACATTAGCTGACCATATAATGAATGTGAGAAAAAAAAACAGCATAAATATATTTTTTTATTGCTTGCTTTTCTGTGGATATGATATTGTGACACAAGCAACATAACATGCAGGTTAGCACACATATTCCCAGTGCAGTCCTGTACCTAGTGTAACAAAGCTGTCCTAGGTTGACCCTTTGCCATCAGATGTCATGCAGTTCTACACAATAGTGGGCCAATCCCAAAGGCAGAGCAGTGCACAGTGTAAGGAGCAGAAAAGTTCAGGCATTGTGGGGAGCAAGTGTGGATGCTTGTGCTTGTGGGTTTTTAGCTCGAAATAGAGAGCAGTAGAGAAGGGTACCAGCTATAAGTCGGCCAAAAAAAAACTGCACTTAGGACAAAGCAAAGTGCATGCACTAAAAGATAAACAAGGTAAGGTTATCAACTACTTCAACGAAATAGTAAAGGTAGCAGGAGATTTCTACTCGGTACTGTACAGCTCTCACAGACAGACCATGCAACCTCAGTAGAAATCAAATGAAAGGAAAAACACCAAAGTTCCGTGTATAACAACTGACAAAGTCAGAAAAGCCATCAAAGGCATGTCCCATTGTAAAGCAGCAGGTGAAGACAGCATAGCAGCAGACTTGATCAAAGATGGAGGAGGCATTATATTTGAAAAAACTTGCGTCACTGTTCACAAAATGTATCAAGACATCTAGTGTACCGCTCGGCTTGAAAAATGCTAATATAATTCTAATACACAACAAAGGTGACATAAAGGAATTAAAGGGCCACTAAACAGGCTCCTACTTTTTTTTAAAGCCGCCCAAACAAGCTAGCTCAATCATAGAGAAGGTTGCGGCGATCACATTCTGCGAATATGACAGCGCTGCGCGCCACGCAGACGCCGTATTTCAAAAAACAATTCCCGCGCCTCTTTCCTGCGATTGACCAGTCGCGCTCGCATCCTAGGTGTCGTCACGTTCTACTGTGAACAACCTTGCGCAGTTGTATCTCGTTGATTGGTCGAAACGTCTATTGTCAGATCCTCTGGCCATCCCACCGGCGTGAGCGCAGGAGCAACCCAACGTTTCTAGAACGGGAGCACAACCGGTACTGCAGCGCAAGCGTCAATGACGTCAAATGCTCACGTCAGGTCACGTGTCAAAAGTGGGCGGAGTCTCGACGACGCGCCGCGCCTACCCTCTCCTCGGCAGAGAAGGGTGGGGAGGCCGACCGAGAAAACGAAACCAACGCAAGCCGGCCACTTAAACCCATGTAACTTTTTTATTATTGCACCTATTCGCAAAATTCTTGCGGCGCATGTACACATCGCACAGGAGTGCAGTTATATCTTTAAAACAAATTTTGGACCTCGGGGTTGTTTAGGGGCCCTTTAAAGAATTACAGACCAATTAGCCTACTCCCAGTAATATTCAGCCTATTTACGAAAGTAATTTCTGCTAGGATAAAAGAAACACTCAACTTTAACCAACCAAGAGAACAAGCTGGTTTTAGGAAAAGTTACTCAACAATGGACCACAGCCATGCTATCAACCTAATAATTCAGAAGTTCATTGAATATAACAAACCTCTTTATACGGGCTTCATAGACTGTAAGAAAGCATTTGATTCCATAGAAATACAAGCAGTTTTAGAAGCTTTGCGTCAACAAGGGGTACCCGACGTATACATGCAAGGCGTAAGTAACATATACAAAGATTGCATAGCCACACTACTCCTATACGAGAAGAGCAGAAGAATACCGATCAAGAGAGGGGTCAGACAAGGAGATATGATCTCCCTGATGTTATTCACCGCATGCCCAGAAGAAGTGTTCAAATGTCTAGACTGCAAAGAAAAGGGAATTAGAATAGACAGAGAATATCTAAGCAATTTAAGATTTTCAGACGACATTGTGCTCTTTAGCAATGATGGTGATGAACTTCAAAACGTGATTGAGGACCTAAACTGGGAAAGCTTTAAAGTAAGACTAAAAATGAATAGGCAAAGGACCGAAACTATCCTCAATAGTCTAGCTAAAGAACAGGAATTTAAAATTAGCAACAAATACGTATATCTGGGCCAGTTACTAACAGGGACGCCTACTCATGAAAAGGAAATCCTCCGTAGAATAAGGATGGGATGGAGCACATTCGGGAGACATTCCCAAATCATGACTGGAAACTTGCCACTGTTACTAAAGCAAAAAGTATTTAATCACCGCGTTCTCCCGGTGCTGACATATGGTGCAGAAACATAGAGGATAACTAAAAAAAACTAGAGATGAAATTGAGGAGCATGCAGCGTGCAATGGAAAGAAAAATGATAGGTGTAATGCTAAGAGAAAAAACGAGTGGAGTGGATCAGGGAACAGACAGGAGTAGCCGATACTCTTATGTCAATTAACAGAAAGAAGTGGGCCTGGACAGGGCATATCATGTGGAGGACAGATAAAAGATGGACAGTAAGAGCGACGGAATGGATACCAAGAGAAGAAAAATGCAACAGAGGTAGGCAAAAGGTTAGATGGAGCGATAAAATTAACAAGTTCACGGGCATAAAGTGGAACCAACTCGCTCAGGATAGGGCAAATTGGAAATCGTTGGGAGAGGCCTTCGTCCTGCAGTGGACATAAAATAGGCTGATGATCATGATGATGAGCTTGAAGTTGCGGGTTCGATCCCTGCAGCTACAGCTGCATTACCATAGTGCAAAATGCAAAGAATGAAAGAAAGAAGTGTATGAGTGGCTACAGTGATGTGCATGTTAATAAAACAATTCAACATTAAAGTGCTCCATAGCGTACAGATTAAAGTGCTCCATAGCGTACAGTAAACTGCAATCAGCAGATTGCAGTTTACTGCAATCTGCTGAACAAGCTGCTCAGGGAGGCCAAAAGGAGATATTATGAATGTAGAATAGCTGAGGCTGGCTCAGATGCGAAGCGACAATGGAAAATAATAAATTCCTTCCTGAACCGATCAAGTAGGGACGAACCTATCAGAAAGCTTCAGTCGTCAAACTTTTTTTATACCGAACCATTAGATATTGCCAACGCTTTTAATGACTTCTTCTGTGGTCCCACCTCCGAGGAAAGCAACAATAATGAAATATCACTTGAACGTGGCTTACAATCAATGTACTTATTTCCAACTGATCCAGATGAGATAAGCAATGTCATAAATCATTTAAAGGTGGCGAGTGCAGGTCTGGACGAAATCAGTTCAGCAAATATAAAACTAGTCGCTCATTTGATCGCCAAATCTTTATCTTATATCACCAACTTAATCTTCACGAGTGGAATATTTCCATGTCAGCTAAAAAATGCAAAAATAATTCCAGTGTTTAAAAAAAGAGACCGCACTTGCATTTCAAATTATCGTCCTATCGCTATTCTCCCTTTTTTTGGCAAGGTGATCGAAAAGTGCATTGAAAAGCGCCTTACTAAATACCTCTCAAAGTTTAATATTCTTTCATCTAACCAATTCGGCTTCAGGGCAGGTTCTTCGACTGACTATGCTATACTCTCTTTCATAGATAAAATAAAAAGTGCCATAGATGCCGGCTCCTATGTAGGGTCAGTTTTCATAGATCTATCGAAAGCATTTGACTCAATAAATCATGTCATCCTCATTTCTAAACTATGGGTAGTGGGTGTCGATGGACCCGCACTGAAACTTATAAAAAGTTACTTAACAGACAGACGACAAGCTGTATGCATTAGTTCCTCGCTTTCTAACTTCAGAATAACCAACAAGGGGGTTCCGCAGGGATCGATACTCGGCCCGCTACTATTTTTGCTTTACATAAATGATTTGCCTAACTGTCTATCACAAACTGAAGCTTTCCTTTACGCGGACGACACCACATTGCTTGCTAGCGATCGATCACCAACTCTTCTTACAGCGAAATTAAAACACTGATCTGCACAATATTTTAGCATGGTGCCACCTTAATTCGCTTAACACCAAGACTTCGTTTATGCTTTTTCATTCCAGTCATAAAACACCAGAATTCCTTCCCACTGTCATCCTTGACTCTCACGTCATTAGCGCAGTAGATGAATGCTCATTTCTTGGTGTTACTTTAGACTCTCACTTAAAATTTACGAAACATATCGCCCATCTGAAGCGCAAACTTGCTCCTGGTATTAGAATTTTAATTAAAGCTAGGTACTATTTCAGCAAACGTACACTAATAACCCTGTATTATTCTTTCATTCACAGCCACCTGAATTACTGCATCACGTCATGGCGTACCACTTATCCAACACATATAGCACCCGCTACAACATTTACAAAATCAGGCCATCCGTATACTAACGTTCAGCTCATTCAGCTGCTGTGTTTCTCACATCCTTCATAATCACAGAATCCTTTCACTGCATAGCCTTGTTAAATACAATTTATGTATAGTGTTATTTAAACTGATGAACAACCCTCCTCCAGTGAACATATTTCCCGAAGCTATTCTCGTTAACACCAATTGAACAAGGTTCGCAGCAAACAATAATTTATTACTGCCATTAGTCCATACTAATTATGGAAAACACTCTGGTTATTTCGCGTCATTATCGACTTGGAACAGCCTTCCTCCTAACATTAAGCAATCTTCATCGTTAGCTCTTTTTAAAAAAACATTATTCACATTTCTTCTTATAGATTAGAATTCGGAAATGTATATTACATTCACTTCTCATTCGTGTAATTTTCGCACTGCCACAGATTTTAATCTTTTTTTTTTATCATTCCCTCATTCATTTGGTTAATGTTTTTTGGAGCTTTTTCTTTATTTTGCAAAATGTTCTAAGCAGTGTTTCTGTTGTCCTTATAATTGTTTAATTTTGAATACTTGTAGTTTGTATTACATTTTCTTGTATAACTTTTTCCACGTTGTTGACATGGTTGCATTTTACTTGTACAGCTCTCACACATTTTTCTGTCAGGGGGTCCCCCTTCAGCCAAGTGCTCTGGGACCTCCTTCTGTATACTTATGTAAACATGTATGTTTTTTATGAAAGTAAATAAACTGAAACTGAATGTAGTAGATAGGTCAGGCATACTAAGACAAATAATAGAAGAAAAAAAGATACAGAGAAAGGAAAGCAAGAATATGAACAGACAGCCTGTTTGAGACGAGAATATCAGTGTAAACACAGCTTTGCTCTTTGACCACCTTCATGGAGTGGTTTGCCACAATTGCAGAGAATCTGTAAGGCTTATCGTCGAAGCAAAAAATGAATTGGGAACGTTCACAAACTTGCGTTAATGTAGCTTCTCTTCAATTATCAGACAAGGAACTGGAATTTTTGGGTGCCCACAGAATGCAGAGCGCATGCTAAAATACCATGTGTAGTGGACATTGTATGCAAGTGATGCTGCCTTCATTTCACAATGAACAAGTTGAAAGTTGAGCTGTGTGTATCTAGTCATAGTTTTTGTCCACATCCTCAATATGCATTTCCACCGGCGTAGCAACATTGGTCAACAACAATGGACGCTGTGTTGCACCAAGCATTTTGTGCCATAAAGAAGCCAATCATGTCTCCCAGTAAAAACACTTGGTGTGTTAGTATTATGTATTGGTAGTGTGTTGACGTCCCACTATTGTATTCCATACTGATGTAATGAAATATGTTATAGTTATATTCTTTTTTTTTTTCCGTTAGGATGACTAAGTCATAATTTTTTAAAAAAATTTTCAGTCTTACATGTATTTATGTTGCTGAGTGGTTTTCTTTTGAGACTTTGTTTGAGCAAATGTTTTCCAGAAGATGTTCCTTCATTCTCTACTTCTTGTATACCGTCCCCCACTGTAATGCTTGTTGGCACTGTGGGTAATTAAGTAATAAAAAACACAAGTTTTATGTATCCAATACAGTGGACAACTTCATAAAATCACTCATCTTGCCTGCACTTTGTTTTTCATTCTTGGCCTCACATCTGCTTAGCCCAATGAATGTCGAAAAGTTTATGGATTATGCTTTTTAGAGATCGAGAACCTTTCATTGCACCTGCAAGTGTACTCCTTTCATTGCCATATATGACCCAGTATCCAACGAAGCTTAATTCCATGGCTTTCCTTCAGAGATTTGGTACATTCAGTCAAGATGTTCTACATTACCACATGCAATTTACTTCAGCCTTTCCGAAACGTATTGCCTTCTGTAAATTCAGGGAATCAATGAAAACTATAAGCCAACCCAATTTTATGGCTCTGTATTTACAAGTATTGTGGGAAACTTGGCAGTGAATATCATAGCTTTACCATTGAGTTTGCTAACTCATAGTTGTTTTTGAATCGGAGTACAACGAAAGTACTCCCCTGTTTTATAACTGCCTGTGTAGAAGCGAGTAAGTCAGTGGTGTTGTGTTTATCGAGTATAAAGTCTAGGGTAGGGGCTGCAGAGCATATAGCGTCGCACGGCAGTACCTAGACAGAAATGTACCGAGTTCAGTAAGCTTTTCCACAGAAAGTTACTTGCTCGAACAATACAGCATGGTATTTTAATAAGCGTGACCAACTATAGCCAGACTGAAGAAGCCACTGCTCACCCAATGCTTAAAAATCATTTGAATTTATTTTGGAGGTTGAAGGCTCCGTTTCTTTTTCATATTCTATCTCTACATGTGGCCGCTTTCTTCTGGATTGCAATGCCAATACACTCTCTTTGTCTGCTTCTTCTTCCGAAGTACTCTCCTCTCCAAGGTCCTCCAAATCAGAGATATCACTTTCTTCCATGTCGTCAGCAGCAACATATTCAACTGCCCCCTGAAAAAACAGGAAATACAACTTTTGAGCACCTTC
Source organism: Hyalomma asiaticum (assembly GCA_013339685.2). NCBI lineage: Eukaryota > Metazoa > Arthropoda > Arachnida > Ixodida > Ixodidae > Hyalomma > Hyalomma asiaticum. The sequence continues at coordinate 322,500,004 of CM023481.1, forward strand.
TTAACAAAGCAAGAATAAATGACATACATGTGATACCAGAGTGTTATCCCAGAACCAAACTGTTACAGTAAAGGCGTCTTTTGAAACTACAGTGAAGGATAACCATAGGCTATAAGTCGGAAAAGTAAGACAGACATAACACATGTACGTATGTCACTCTCACAGTATGCATTGTTCAAATGTTCACACCAGCAGCCAAAAACTGGCCTAGGTGCCTTGCACAACACAGAAAGGGTGGTTTACCAAATTTCTTTAAAGTGTGGAAACATATATGTTGGCCAAACAAGGAGATGTGTCAATGATTGGTGATGGAAACACACAAATAACATTACAGGAGCTCATGACAGAAAAGATTTCGAAGGCTTCCTGACCAACCATTATGTCGCTTTTAAATGCTGCGTGCCCAAATGTAAGAGAATACCACTGTCATTAAGAGGAGCACAACACATGCAACATGTGAGACAGTGGAAGCAGAATCCATTAGTAATCTCAGAGAGGCATGTGTAAGCATGACTGCCATCATGCTTTCTGATAACTGACTTACTTATGCACAGGCGAACCTTCTCATCTTGAACAAACTGCATGCGTATAGATCTATTCCATGTTGGTAAACATTGGTAGGTACCGGCGATATAACCAGGGTTTGGTAGCGCGACATTGCCGCGCGGAGGCTCTACCCGCCACTCACCGCGGCCCTGCACGGTCGCGCCACCGCCGCCGGCGCAGCGTGTGCGAAAGCTGCCTCCGAGCATCGGGCGTCGGAGTGCTGATGGCATGTCTACAACAGTTTGCAAGGAGCAGCCGCGTGAGACGAAGTTGCAGTAGCTTTGTAGGATGTATGAAATGAATACAGAAAAAAATACACCAATGCCCAACTATGACAAAATGTGGAAAACTGATTGAAACGACAAGCATCTTGCCAGCATCGATGTGAATGATTGCGAGCTATCATGTCAGCATGGCTTCATGCGTGTTTTAATTTGGTGACTAGCGCAAGGATGAACTACCATGAACAACGAGTCGTGTTTAAATACGACTTTCAAACTAAAGCCTCTAATCCCTATGCGAAATCCTCGTGCACAAACAGACGTATCGGATTAGTTACTCAAGCATACGGAAAGAGCAATATTGGTGACGCTATCATCTATGTAAATACGACTGTGATAACTAGAAAAAAAAAATAAAAGATTACGTTCCAAGGACAAGGCTCTGATTAACTGCCAGCAAGGCACACATAACTGCGGCTCTGCCCACAGTCTCAGTTACGATCGTGAAGGCATAAAGTCCTGAAACTACGTGGCAAATTTCAAGCATGTAGTTCAATCGTGCAGTCCGACAATCGAAAAAAATGTAAAGCGCATCACAACCGCTACAGCAATGCCCAATGTGTACGCTATTGCAGCCGCAAGCTATTTGCAAAAGAATCACCGTAATCGGCCTCTCCGCACACGGCCTACACGAATTAACTTCTCATGTATTTATTTCACTCCATCATCATCATCATCATCATCCCATCTTATGTCCACTGCAGGACGAAGGCCTCTCCCAACCCTCGCCATCCTTGCCTGTCCTGCGCGAGCCGATTCCATTTGGTGCTCGCAAACTTCTTAATGTTGTCCCCCCATCTTACTCTCTGCCGCCCCCAGCTGCGCTTACCCTCTCTTGGTATCCATTCCGTCATTCTAACTGTCCATCGGTTATCTAGCCTTCTCATCACATGGCCTGGCCATGTCCATTTTTTCTTCTTAATATACTCCAGTCAATAAAAATTCGTACGACACTTCTAGAACTTCCTCACTTTAATAATACACACTTTGTTTATGCCAAGAAAGTTGGTGTCGACCGTTACACTTGACAAACTTATGGCAATGATATTTCTCTGAGATGAAGCAGGTCGGGCTAACCGCTAGATAACACGAGCTTAGCTATGGTGAAATGTTTGGCTCAACTGATGAGCCGTTGTTGCAGCTTCATCCTGTTTTCCTAAGACGGTCAGCAGCACGAAATCGATAAACTATTGTACATGTGCTGGGCGTTGCAGCACAACAAACCACAACACAGCGCATCAGTTTGCCGTTTCTTCATTTCACGGCGGTGAGCAGCATCTGCACCCGCGAAAACCCAGCTGTAGCTATGGTAGGTGTGACGGTAGATGCCTACCACGTGAGACCAAAACGCCCCATGACATCACCACAGCATCTCCATGACATAGGCCAATGGAGCACATCTGTACTTATTTCTGCAATGTTTCCCAATAAAGATTGTTGGCAGTTCAGCATTCGTCCTCATCTTGCTTTGTTCCGGTGTATCTTTACACTGCATAGTTTTAACTACCTAATAACTAGCCTAACTTGTCACCTTATTAATTGGTGAATGGTTGAAATAAACAGGAGACCGTCAGGCTGTTCTCAGAAAAAAAAAAGAAGAATATATATATATATATAATGAAACGGAAGGGGTCAAGGGCTCGTTTAGCTGTTAGAAACAACTTAATGAACCAACAAACATTGCAGCCTAGAAAGCATAGGGGAAGTTATTTAAGTTCCACATTGTAATATTGTAATTTTGGAGTAAGTAGAAAGGAATTAAAGTGGACAAAAAGACAAACCTGCCTTCGGTGGGAACTGAACCCATGACTTTCGGATGATGCGTCCGATGCTCTACCGCTGAGCTACAAAGGCGGTCGTCTCACTGTCCACTTTATTGGGTATTTATGTATATGCAATCCTGGCAGTGTTGGGCAGCGCCACTTGCAGCCATGGCGGCAAGTGTGGAACACTCTTTTATTGTTGGGAGGCTTCACGTAGAACGTGATCTTATGGCAAGATGGCTGCTACCCAATAAGCCCTCATATGCTACCTAAAGGCAAATAATTGAACCAAGAAACACTGAAGCCTAGGAAAGTATAGGGGAAGTTATTCAAGTTCCTAATTGTGGTATTCAAACTAGAAGAGAAGCACAGCGGAAGATGGAGGCTTGAACTGATGAACAGATTGCTAATAATGATGTAGAACGGGTAATGTGGACATGTCTTCGTCAGGACGAAGACATGTCCGTCAGGACGAAACATGTAATGTGGACAAGTGGACATGTCTTCGTCAGGACGGCGACTGTCGCCGTCCTGATGAAGACAAGTCCATTTGTCCGAACGATGGCTCCAGCGACATTCCCTGTTCTACATCGTTTTTAGCGATCTGTTCATTACTTATGGTATTGTAATTTTGGAGTAAGTAGAAAGGAATTATGGCAAATGAGTTCTGCGGAAACCCGCAAGGTGGAGTAACGTTTTATGAAAGGAAAAATTAGCATCCACCCGTTCTGTAGCACAAGGCTACTAGGAAATCCATAAGGATTTCTCAGAAATGAAAGCTTCCTAGTTGCCGAAAAATTGATAATTATGTGGGTCTCAACAGGTGCCTTCAAAATGTGTGACGTCACAGCGAGTTGCTGCAGAAACTTCAAGGTGGTGAAGCCAGCTGTACTATCTATTTGCTTATTTCCTCGCTTACTGAGTGCTTTCTCACAGCAAGATGGTGCATTGGTATCATGAAGCAGTTATTTCCTGATAGGAGAAAAATCATTTTGCTCTTTAGTGTCCCTTTAGAAGCTTCATTAACGGTTTCTGCTGTTATGAACTGGGCCAAAGCATACTAGTTAAAATTTATGGCAAATGAGTTCTACGGAAACCCACAAGGTGGAGTAACGTGTATGAAAATGGAAAATTAGCATCCACCTGTTTGAAGCACAAGGCTACAATGAAAACCATACGTATTTCTCAGAAATGAAAGCTTCCTAGTTGCCGAAAAATTCGTCCTGGTCCAGGGTTCGAACCCGGAACCAATGTCTGTCAGGGGCGCTCGCTCTGCCAATTGAGCTAACCAGGAGGCCAGCGACTGACAGCGCGAGGGCGAATCCATCGACAACTCTGAGCACATGGACGTGAATGTATGGCAAATGAGTTCTGCGGAAATCCGCAAGGTGGAGTACTTTTTCATCATAAAACATTGATTAATTAATTTTAATTAGTGAGCTTTTAAATTATTGCTTCAATCGCAGAAATGTCAATGTGTTGCAGTGCAGCGCCAGGATGCTGCACTGCAACAAATGAACTCGTTAAAGAAGGCTAAGTGGCAACTTGGGACTGCTCATTTTCAGGGGTGATGCCAATAAGGTTATAATGATCTGCATCATGTGTATGTTAGCATGCATGTCACCTACACTATTCAACATAAATGTGCACAAGACGTAGCTCTGCTCATAGGCATGCACACAACTCTTCACCAGAAGGAGCAAAATAGCACCGTAAGCCCTCCTCCCCCTTTCCCAAGATATATCTTGACGTTAGCCACACCTTTGCACAGTTTTTATACTGGTTCCTTCCAGTATTCAATTGCTTTATATTCTACCAGTGCCCCTTTTACACAATGACTGGTAAGGAACTACAGACACAGACACTATACAAAGGGGATAAATGGAGGAACTATTGTTTGTCCCCTTCTTATTTCTATGTCCTTGTTGACAACACAACAATGAAGATGAATCTATACCCACTAGCCAATTGTTTCACTTTACTGCATACACACTCCTGTTGGATATATGGCCCACTTAGGCCTATTTCTGCAAATGTCACACACAAGTATCTTTAGGAATCAATGACGTGCATTGTTATTTTAAATTGCAGAACAAATTAGGCAAACTTCTTGAGAAGTGTCTGTCCATTGCAATTCCTTTAAAGGCCAATTGCGATGACTTTCTGACCATGTCAAGGTAACGCCGATTATACGTTCCTGAGACACTCCTGTCACATGGTTGACAAGAGAAATGCTCATCAAAATCAAAACTAATTTTTTCAAGCAAGAAAATGCAAAACTGAGATCCAACCGAGCAGTGATGTCAACTGAGTCAATCAGCCTTTCACAAAGTGCGACCGCACATGCACCCTTCCACTGGCAGTAAGGTCGCAACATAATTTGGTATGGACACGGCCTATGAGATTTGGTATGCCAGTAGGCAATGTGCGCAAATGATGAAGGCTACGGTATGCTATCTGTGGGCTTCTGTTGCTTTGCCCATGGCGACGTCACACACAATGTGGCCAGTAGTCGTGAGAAGCCAGGTGGATGGTTTGAGGTAATCAGTAAAGTTGATTTGTAGGCAACCTGTGTATCTCTCAAACCTGTAGTCATGTATAAATGATGGAAGCATGCTGAGCAACGCACCCTCTGAATTTCAACAAGATTCATTGACCTCAAAAAATCGCCGGGTTTGGCCAGGTTAGGTTCAACCAGATGGCCTATTACTCAAAACTATGCTTCTATGGCTTGACAGCAACGAAATCCCAATAAATAAATCACCCATGGACAATTTTTCAGTTTTTAAATGGCACTACATAGTATGCTTTTCCTGACAGCCTCAGCAACAGTGACATGCTGCACTTCACTAAAAACTGAGGCACAAGGTCTTCAAGCATTACTACACTGCCCTTCTCTCCAGCATGCATACTCAATGCGTATCCAGTTGCTCCTGCGGCACTCCCGCAACAATCAGCAAATATCACAGAGGAATATTCTGAAAACTGACTGTTACATAAGCCAAACCATATGAGAACAGCTGCAGAGCCAAACAAATGAGCCAGGTCAGCTCGTTCACTGAACTTCTGCGATGTTAACAAAATTTGGGAGGAAAGTCGCATAGCAGATTGTTGTTTTTTTACATAATTGTCCAATTACATTCTGGGGCAGTAATTGATCACAATAATCAATAAATAATTGTAAATGATTACCTTCTTATACAATACCCACGGGTCTGCTTGCTCTTACACTACAGAACAGACAGACATTACTACTCGAAGATTTCAGCGGAAGAAATAATGTGACCAGAGCCGTCAAAATACTTACCACATCCTGCTCGTCTTCATCGTCCTCCTCCTCCTCCTCTTCTTCATCAGACTCAACTTCACTATCAACTTCCTCACTCTTAAGCGCATTGTCAAATGCCTTCTGAGGGAAATTGTATATGTCTTTGTACTGCAGAACAGAGAATAGAAACAAAACAAAAACAGATGCCATGAGAACAGTTTCTTCACTACTAGCTTCCACATGTGCAACACACAAGTTAGAATAACATCTGAAACAGCTGAGTGCGACATGCAAAACGCTGCCACGCCCTGCCACAGTGGTCTAGCAGCTATGGCACTTGGTTGCTGATCCAAAGGTTGTGGGGTCGAATCCCAGCCACGGCGGCAGCATTTCAATGGAGGCAAAATGTTGGGGGTCGCGTACTGTGCGATTTCAGTGCACGTTAAAGAACCCCAAGTGGTCGAAATTTCCAAAGCCCTCCACTATGGCACCTGTCACATTTATTTATTTATTTATTTATTTATTTATTTATTTATTTATTATAACCTCAAGGTACATACAGTACATTGTAGAGGGGAAGGGCAAGAACAATGGTATTAAGAACAACACCAATAAGAAAAATGTGGAGCAGGAACAATACAAATGCATAAACAATACATTGAGTTAATAACCTTAACAAAAATTGAAAAAAGAAATCCACAAGTGGGGGGATATCACTAATACCAAGCAATAGGAGATGCATGAACTAGATCACGCTAGCTTAAATGGTATTACATACTCTCAACAGTATCACATACGCCCTCAAGGTGCTTAACGAACAAACATGAAGGTTTTAGCAAAAAACAAAGGAGTAAAAGATTGAACTGATGCAAAAAAAAAAAATACAAGCAATATGAAATGCGTGAACTGTACAGCTCTAGATAATGTTAGCTAAAGTACTTTTAAAAAGAACTGGGTCACGTACACTTGCTACTGATGAAGGTAAGTTGTTCCAGTCAACAGAGACTTTAAGAAGAAGTGACTTTGAGCACGAGAGTGTTACAGAAGGTTACACTGACTTTATGCAGTGATTCCGGCTAGCAGATGTGAAATGTGGTGGATGAATGAAGAGTGAGCGGTGAGCAACATTGTCATTGTATATAGTTTGAAAAAGCGAAATGCAAGCTTGCTTGCGGCGAAGCGCAAGTAATGGAATGTTGAGGATTGCTTTCATTTATCTTACACTCACTGTACGATGATAGCTTCTTAGTATAAAACTGGCCGCGTGATTTTGCACCGCTTAAATAGCATCAATTAATGTAGAATGATGTGGATCTGAAATTGACGAAGTGTGCTTTGTCATAAGCTCTCACAGGGCATCGACGCAGTTTTCTCGGCTGGGTGTTTTTTGGTTGACGTTCGATACCAGGGCGCCATCGGATATCTTTGTTCGGAACACAACACGTTCGCTCGCTGCAACGATCACGAAGTGGGGGCGTGGCTCTCGTTGTGCGAGCTGGGGATAACTGCGGTCGTACATATGTGGTATACAAAAGTACCGTATAGTGCGGAATATAGGTCGAGATTTTTTCCAAAAAATGTCACTAAAAAGTCGCCCCTCGACCTATATACCGGCCCTTGGCACAAACCGAGTGATCGTCTGGCAACAGGGAGCGTCGCATCCTTCTTGGGCATCAGCATCGACATCGCCTCTATAGGCCGACGCCCGACGCTATTTTTCTTTTCTTGTTCAGCGTGTTCCTAGCGAGTGGCGACCTTGCTCTGCGGCCAGCTATGAATAATGGGACGCGGCGCGAGTTCACCGCCGCGTTTAAAAGAAAAGTTATTGAATTCGCGTAAGCGAATGGCAATATGTCGGCGCAGCGGCAGTTTGCAGTGTGAGAAAAGCGTCAGGTACTGGCGCAACCAGAAATCCAAACTGTCGGTGTGTAACGCCCGGAAGACGTCGTTTCGCGGTCGCCGAGCTGTGCACCTGGAACTCGAGGACAAAGGGGCGGATTTCATCCGCGAGTACCGTGCCAGGTCCCTGCCAGTGAGTGCGGAGCTCATTCGCACAAAAGCCGTCGAGCTCGCCTGTGAAGCCGGTTTGTCGAGGGAGGAATTCAAGGGGTCCATTTATTGGGTCCGCCGCTTCATGCGACGCAAAGGGTTTGCCCTTAGACGGCGCACGTCAATCTGCCAGAAGCTGCTGGAGGAGTACGAGGACAAGTTGATAGAGTTTCAACTCCACGTGAATAGCCTCCGGCGGCAGCATGGCTACGTGTTAGGCCAGATCGGCAACGCCTTCCTGCGGGATGTCGTCGTCCGCGTAAACGAGAAGGGGTACATGGACGAGGCCCTAATGCTCGAGTGGATCCGCACAGTGTGGAACCGGCGGCCCGGAGCCCTCCTGCAGCACCGGAACATGCTCGTGTTGGATGCATTTCGCGGGCATTTGACGACATCGGTGAAGGAGGCGCTTCGCGACGGGAAGACCGATCTTGTCGTCATTCCTGGAGGGATGACGTCAACGCTGCAACCGTTGGACGTCGTCCTTAACAAGCCTTTTAAAGACCGTGTGCGTGCTTCATACAGTGAATGGACGGCTGGCGACAACCCGCGGACCCCGACAGGCCGGCTGCGCAGGCCACCTCTCGCGACAGTTTGTGCTTGGCCACCTCTCGCGCAGGCCACCTCTCGCGACAGTTTGTGCTTCACTGCTGCACACATTGGTACACTCGGCCACGATTTCGCCCACAGATAAAAGCTCGGAGGTGACAACGGCGTCACCAATAGAAACGTAATCGCTGTACGCGATTCCGTCACCAACAGCTTGCATCGCTGTGCAGAGTTCGTCGCAGTCAGTGAAGGCCTCATTTCCAACGGCTTCTTTGGTGCCGTCTGCACGCGCACTGAAGTGCTTTGCGAAGCAGTGTTGAACTGTACTTGCAGTGACCGCGCTCCATGCTGAGGCTAAATAGTGCATGGCATCTATGATTGTGATGCCTGTCGGCAGCTTGCCACGCTCCACATAGGCCAGAGATGTTTTACAATGCATTTCCGGTAGAAGTGCTTTACGTTTTTGATTATGCCAGCGTCCAAGGGCTGAAGGTGGCTTGTGTTGACAGGGAGAAAAACTACCTTGATATTTTGTAGCGACTTGGTGTCTTTCAGAAGCGTGGAGCAGTTGTCCAGAAAAAGAATTACTTTCCTGTCCCTGGCAGCCCATCTTCAAGTCCATATAAGCCAAAAACTCTTCAAAAAGCGAGCATGTCATCCAGGCTTTGCTATTGTTCCTGTAGTGGCAGGACAGGTGGTGGATATTCTTAAAGCAGCGTGGGTTCCGAAATTTGCCAATAACCCACGGTTTCATCATTTCAGAGCCATCCGAGCTGCAGCACAGCAGCACTGTTAAGCGTTCTTTGCTGCATTTTCCTCCGTGGCAAGCCTCACCTTTTAGGCTCAGTGTCTTGGATGGCTACACCTTGAAGAAAAGGCCTGCTTCATCAGCAATGAAGATATCCCTGGGTGCGTAGCCGCTGACAGCGGATGCCACAGTCTCTTTCCAGGTGTCGACAGTTGCTGTGTCGACGCTTGCAGCCTCTCCGTTGACCGTCCGGTAGCATATTCCATGCCTCTTTTTAAAGCGGTCAATCCATCCGTTTGACGCACAAAAACTGCCGATGCCCAGCTTGTCAGCAATCTGAATTGCTTTTTCTCGTAAGATGGTACCGTCGAAGTTGATTGCTGTGGCCCTTGCTTGTTTAAACCACTTGAATACGGCTTCATCAAGCTGCGTGTGCTCCGAACTCCGGGCTTGCTTGCATCCGCCGGCGAAGTTTCTGGCGTTTTCTTCAATTTCACTCCTTTCTTGCGACAATGGTGTTGAGAGTTGAAGGCAATAGTCCTAGTTATTTTCTATACACACCCTCTTCTGCATTGCATTTTCTTCCACAGTGCAGAGGATACTCAACTTCTCTTGCAGCGACAGTGCTTTTCGTTTTCTTGATCCCATCCTGGTGGTAGACTAATGTTGAATTCCAATGGCGGAGTCGGAGCAAGTTTTTCTGCTCCTTTCGGAGCAAGTGTGTTCCAATGACAGAGTGAGGACGGGAGTCGAGAGTTCCAATGAGAGAGCCGGAGGGGATTCAGAGCGGGAGTTGCTCCGTGGAGCAGGAAAAGCTGCTCCGCCAAAATTGGCGGAGTGGACTGGAACTCTGCGTGACGCATTTCCTTTAACACGCTTGCCTGTTTGGGGGCGCGGCGGCACCGCCGGTCGTGATTCACGAGTTGTGGTAATGGCGGACGGCATGGGCTGCTCGGGTGTCTCAGCAAAGCGTGCAGCATTGCTTCTGCTACTCGATAGCGACAGCTCCGAGTCGAAAAGCTCAAGTTCCCGCACGAGTGATTCCTCGAACATTGACAGTGACGCTGAATCTTACGCTTATGAGCGGGAATTTGAGAGGATGTTCTGTAAGAGACCACGCGCAAGGTATCGTGGGTAATTCGCAGCTTCCGCTTTGCTCCAGCAGCGCGGGTTCCGTTCCAATCGCGGATTTGGAGGATTTGCTCTACGCCAGAGTCGAGTGCTCGCTCGCTGAGTCAGTCGGCTGCTCCGACTCCGCCATTGGAATTCAACATATGCTTCCATGGCAGTCAAACAAAGACGGCTCAGACTGGAGCCAATAACTTGTTTCTGCACGTCCGTGCGGCCCGAACCGGAGGAGATGACGAGCGATGGAGCAAGGGAGCTGCTACACACAGTCAGCCACGTTGACAAGCAGGAGCGTCAGAGTTATAATGTTGAAGCGGAAGACTGGGCGGACCACTTGGACGCGATGACGAGTTCACGCCAACGCGACGGCTCTCTGGGCAACGGAAATGAATCTCGAGGGCCCTGCTTTTGCTACATGCGTGCGCCGAAACAAATTTCAAAGCTAAAAACGCGTCATAGACGCCACCTATAAATAGTAAATATTGATCTGGAAGGCCATAATTTTGCTGGCAGGAGCCGGAAACGTAATTGGTGTCGTCCATTGTGCGGCTAATCCTACAGTCAAGTCAAGCTATGTGAAAAGTCAATATGGCCATCGGCACTGACCGCTTAGAGTGCCAATTTGAGACGTAACAGCGGGGTTCCTAATGCATTGGGTTCTATGGGAGCTGTACCGGGACCGGCTGAAAACGACGTAACAGCCGGGAAAACGCAGCACATGGGAACGTAACAGCTGGGTTCTACTGTAATATGAATGCCAAGATAACGATATGACACTGAATGGAGAGTGGAATTGCAGAAAAAATATGTTGGGCACTGTGAGCTGGAACATGAAACTCGCGTATCTTTACTCGCATGCACCATGTGCTGCACCAGTTGCAGATGTGGTTCAGGTCTGTCTGTAGGCAAGCGATGTCAGAAGTATCAGTTATTTTGCAATATATGACACAATTGTCAGCAAAAAATCAAATTTGTGAGGATATGTTAACAGGTAAGTGATTTATATATATATTAAAAACAAAAAAAAAGACCCAAAACAAAGCCCTGAGGAACGCCGGACTCAACAGGGGTTGTCTTAGACACAGTGTCATTAGCGGTGACAAACTGAAGCCGATACAGAAGAAATACATGAATCCAGTTCAGTATTGCCGGGTCTATATTTAACACGCTTAGTTTATGTAAGAGAGGCAGATGGTTCACTTTGTCAAAAGAAATCCAGAAATATACAGTCTAGTTGGACAACCAGAGTCAAGGTACTCCCTGCCTTTCCCTCTCTACTATTTCCTTCCTTCCTTCCTTCCTTCTTTTTTTTAAACTTAATCCAGAATCAAGGTAATATCCCTGTCACACGGGACTTTGAGAAAGTGCACTTCGCCGCTAGTGTCATTCGCACGCTGTCACGTGGGAACGTTTAGTGACACTCGCTGCAAAGCGCACTTGCAGGCGAGTGCATTCGCCGAACTCACTTCGCGGCGACGGAGTGTGTAGCCTCGGTAGCAGTGGCTTGCAACCAAATACGCTAATGCACAACGCGGCGTCCGTAGTATTTTTAAAACATTGTTTTCGTTATTATAAATATTGCTATGTATCAAAAATCATAGTTCAACAAAAAACCTCGCTATTCTTGCCCTCTGGCAGTCTGCGGCCACGTCCGCTAGGGGAATGTCATCATTTCCAAAGCACACTTCTCTTTCTCGTGTAGCAGCGCATGAGCGTAAGTGCACTCTGTGAGCGTAAGTGCACTCACTCAAAGTGCACTTACGTTGCCTTGTGTGACAGGGGTATAAATGTGCAGTGTGAGTAAATGAGAGCAGCTGGGTCTCACATGAGCAGTTTTTACAAAATCCATGTTGAAATTTATAAAAGAAGTTATCTTCAAGGAAGTTAACTAGATGAGTGAAAATAACATGCTCCATTACTTTGCATGGTATTGACGTTAATGATATGGGTCGATAATTAAGCGGATTATGAGAAATGCCGGATTTGAAGATTGGCACAATTTTCCCTATCTTTCAGTCCATGGGTAGTAAAGCAGACTGAAGCGACCGGGCAAAAATATGTTCTAAAATAATTGAACAATACTCCCTGATGTTTCTCAAAAATTTTGAGGTGATACCCTCTGCTCTACAGGACGAGCTAAGCTTTAACTTCCAAATTATTTTAAATTATTTTTTTATGCCAGCAGAATAAAAAATAATAGGATTCATTGAAGGAAATTTTGTTGAAATCACATATGGCAATTCAAAACACAAGGTTCTGCAGAAGAAAAAGACAGAATGAATGTATTGTTTAATATGGTTGCGCATTTGTGACTCGGTACAGGGTCACCATTGGTGTGCTCAGCGATATTTTTTTTATGTGTCACTGCATCGAAATACCTTCCAGAAGGACTTCAGATTATTTTTTAGCATGTTGAGTGTAGTGTTAAAGAATGAGAATTTAGCAGCTTTCAAATTAACCAAGTAACCAGAATTGGCCTCTCTATTTGTTGCACATCGTGGTTCTGCGATGCAAAACCTCATGAACTAAGAAATGCAGAGGCGTTGCGCAAATGTCTCTAAAGTATGCACTGACACTGCACAAAACTGAACAATATCAGTGATTTTGGATGTCTGTACTACTGCAAGATACATACTGTGCCCTGGCGTAACCGGTCCAGCAGTTCCTTTTCAATGGCTGTGTCTAGACGGGCAGCTACCAGTGCTTTTTCCTCTCTTCGTCGCTCACGGCGCTCTATTTTGCGCTGCATCGGTACCAGCTTCCGCCTGCATTGAAAATGTACAGTTTAATATGGAAATAATGCAAAAACCATCATGTCCATTTTTTTTTTTAACATATAGCCCAGTTTATGAAGCACGTCAGGGGGAGTGACTGTATAACACATTTACTTGTTCTGCCTACTTAAATTGGAATAGGTGAATAGTGCTGAAGGAAGCTTCCCATAAACTTTCTACAGACCATACCGATCATAGAATTAAAAGAAGAGAATAAAGATGCCACATAAATGAACTAATCCAGACAGCTGCACATACTACATACTCCACAATTCAAGGATAGAAGAAACTAGGCAAGTGCTGTGTGCTTTTTTCTGTATTTTTAATCTTGTCTGCAACCGTAGTGCAATTATTCTTCTGGTGCAGAAAGATACAACACATAAGAACATAGTGTAGGGGGCACAGCTGCGCGAATATTCCCAGACATCTGCTGTTGCTGATCGCTACATCAGCTGACAATGTAAGTGGCAGAACAGAATACAAGATACAGCTGTTCCATGTGGAGAGATGCAGCTGATGCACTATACTTGCATACTGATACATATACATAAGAACTTTATTTTGATACAAAGTTTTCTTCAGCTCTTCTATAGGGTTTGGTATTTGTTGCGTCCTCGCCAGATATATTTGTGTATATACCTATACAGAAAGCTTGCACCCCTGAGTGCATGCCAAAACGCGTTTTCCTGCATTTTTTTTTTTCTACCAAAGGTCGTCGGTACTACGGCTCGGTGTTCGGCAAAAAGATTTGTTGTGTCCTCGGCTGTAACAATACTTATATCACATCACCAAGGACAAATATTTATAGCTTCCAGAAAGCTCAGTGCTGAAGGAGAAGCGAGGTCGCTTGCGCGCGCATTCCGTCGACACTCTCTACTCAGCAGACGACATGTGTTGCTAGTTTGCAATGTAACGAGCATTCTGTCCCCCGGCATTCTGCGTGGAGTACATGAAAGGTGGGTTGTCAAAGGGAGGGAGTTGGTGCACGCGTTCCGGCAACGCTCTTCCACTAGCAGACGACATGTGTTGTCAATTTGCAATGGTTCGCGTTGTTTTTAACGAGCCGCTTGTGTGGGCTACCAGGCTGCGACACGCATAGCCGTGTGGACTGAGGCGCTCCGTACATTTCGTTCGTGGCCCGCGCTGCTGCCCTTTTCCTCTTCTTTTTTTTTTTCGTTTTTGTCCTAGAGCCCCGTCACGCATTTGAATGGTTTGGTCTTTCCTTTCGTTCGTAATCCGACCAGAGCAAGAAGTGTATCTACTGGAACTGGAGTGCCTCTTGCAAAAAAAAAAAAAAAAAAAAAAAACACCCACGTTAAAAACGGACTATGTGCCTCTTACATGTGCCTGCCGGCCTAGACGCCGCACGGAGGAGTTGAGGCACCGGATAACAAAAGCCACTCAAAGGCGTCCTGCTGTTTTCTTTTCAGTCGTGTTTTTCTTTTTGAGTTCTAACAGAATCTTTCCAAACGAGTTAGAACCGGATTGCTTAGTTCAGCCTTCATTATTTAGAAATAAATAAATGGACGTACATTGTCGACGCTTCCTGGCACCGACCCGGCGTTTTCTCACTTAGTATAAGTACGATTGATTTGATTGATTTGTGGGGTTTAACGTCCCAAAACCAGCTCTGATTATGAGAGACGCCGTAGTGGAGGGCTCCGGAAATTTCGACCACCTGGGGTTCTTTAGCGTGCACTGACATCGCACAGCACACGGGCCTCAACATTTCGCCTCCATCGAAATGCAGCCGCCGCGGCCGGGATTCGATCCCGCGACCCTCGGATCAGCAGCCGAGTACCATAGCCACTAGACCACCGTGGCGGGACTTAGTATAAGTACGATTAACGGAAATAAAACAGAGCAGGTCTTGCAGTCCGTGGCTTCACAGCTTCTCTTTCCAACACGCGCACACAAGCACTGTGCTGACACGTGATAGATACAGCTACAGACTTTCACTGCTTTATTGTGGAGCCTTTTATGGGACTAATATATTGATAACAGTGTATACATACCGATAACAAATAATTAAAAATTAACAAGGATCACAATAAAAATCACTTTTGCTTTCCAGCCTGGCAATCTTAGAACTTTTGGAGTATTTTGACTCCTGCGTTTGGGAGACACATCGGCCGGTCATCACGCTTCCGTTCGCAGACACACTTTCTATAACTTGATGCACATGGCCTGCCTCGTAAAAAAGTTTTCCTTTAGCAATATTAGCATTACGGAACAAAATTTCCAAACCTTCTACGGTCTTAAAACTAGTAAGAAGCTGTGGCGGAACACAAGCAGACGACGCCACCCCCGCACAAGCAGGTGCGCACGCGGTGCGCGACGGTGGAGCCGCCTGGCCTTGTGCGCCATCCCCATAGCCTGACCCTTGTAGTACGTTGTTAGTATGGATGCTGCACTACAATCTTTCTCGTGCAATAAGGAACTATATCTGAGGTTGGCAATCAAGATGCTAAATATAAGGTACAAAACACAATGTTCATACATCAACATAACATAGCACATACTTTGTGGGGATATTCAATAATTCATTAAGAAAAACTTCATGCACACATGACTTACTGTCGAGAGAGGCGCAGCTTGCGCATGCGGATGATGTACTGAGTGATCTTCAACAAACGCTGCTTGCATTTCTGGCGCACAAACCGCGGCCAGTAGACCAGATGCTGGTTTATTTGCTCCAGCGCTTTCTCAAAGTTTTTAGACAGCTTCACTTTCTCCCACAGCCGGTCAGGAAAGGCAGCTCTTTCGATAGTTTTCATGTACAAATAACAGACACCATCTTCCTCCTTGATGGTCGCGTAGACAGAATTTGCTAGAGGGCATGACGAGCGATTGCAGAGGCCCGTCAAGTTGAAATCGTTCCGGCAGAACTGCTGACCCTTGGTGCTGGAAAAGCACACAAGCAGCATTCAGGAGAAGTCGCATGCGACGCATCAGATGACAGAGTTAAGACAAAAAAAGAAGAAACTTTACTTGACTTTGAAGGAGCAGAAGCTTCCTTTGATGATGCTCCATATAACCTGGAAAAGTAACATAAAGGCATGTTTATCACACGCGTTTTACACGGGCTAAATGTCAGCGCAAGTACGTTTCAGCAATGTTGATAATTCATTGCGTCCGCGAATTACCATCACTGCTGCTAAAGCCCTAAAGACTCAGCCAGAATTCAAAGGCATGTCGCAGGCGCTTTAGGTACTACAATACACAGCTCAGCAGATTACATAACCGGCAATACATGACATGTTCAACAGGCTCGTGCACTGTTTCACATAATTATGAAACCATGGTGACAACTGCAATAAGGCAACAAGTTGACACCTAAACGACGTTAAATCCCGCTCGCTCATTCCAATAATTTCACGACAACGAACAGTCCGCTATTTAGTTAGACAAGAGCAAAACACAGTCGCGCATGCAGTCGACGCGAAGGTCCACACATGGAAACAGTAAAATTCAATTCGCCGCGCATAATCAACTGACGATAACTTATGAAATACAAGCGCAGCATACTTACATCGTCGTTCTGCATGGCTTTAAGATAAGTAAAGGTTCCCCTAGTCTACATTTGAATTCAACAAACGGCGTTGTAGAAACCGCGCAGCCTCTCTCGTGTCCACATGGGCCTCAAAGAAAAGTCTGAATGCAACAAGCCTCACCGTCTGTGGCCTTACGCGCAAAACTGCGGTAGCAGCCGAGGACGGCGCTATATTTCAAACCATCACTGTTTTAAAATGTGCTTTTTTTGAAAAGCTACTCAATATACAAATAAAATAATAATACAATCAAAACATGTTTACAAAGTTTATGCATTTGTAAAATTAAAAGTACCTTTAAAACACCCTTAAAAACTTGGTTGCCAGCACACGTTTCTTTTTTTCTTCCGCCTTTGGTCAAAGAATTTTATTGCAGACGCGAGAGAGCGGACGTCACCATGACGTCACGGACGTTCCCACTTCCGGGCTCTTGTTGTGTCTTTTGAGTTGTTATTGCAGAGCTGAAACTAAGCTTATTTCAACGCCTAGTTTAATGCATTGTTACCCATGGTTTAGTTTCTTCTGTAGACAAATTGGAAGAGAAGCAATAGTTTAGAGAACAGTGCTACTTTGTTGCAAGCAACATTTTACAAAAAAACCGTTACAAGTTATCAGTTGCAGCCAAATCTTTGGGTAAGCCTATTGTATTTGTGGTGAAATCTCTCCCCCTGTGCTGTTACTTCTGCGCAATCGGTGACGCTGTACGATCATTCAGAGTACAGAACTGTGTTTACAAAACCGAACCGTTATGTAATGAAGACGTGGGGCCCAAGTGCAGCTTTTGCGGACACGGTTAACGCCCTTTAATCGCTGTTAAGCTCTTGGGTAACTGGCCACCTGTGATCAGTGTGTTGCTGAAATAGCCGCACCGCTCTCGGTTGGCTGCAGTTCGGGTCATCGTTTCGGTACGACAAGAGAGGACAAGCAGGCAGTAGGTATGCCCATTGACCGTACTGGTAATCTGGTAGATCAGAAGCTTTTTCTGTGGTGCTTACGGCTCTCTCGCCCCGTCTTTATTTTTTGAGGAATACGCCAAGTTTGCATTAGAGGAATTGGAATGTCAAAATATTGTGATGTGTAGGAGTTAACTGTCTCTGCTCTCATTACGTCGGTGGAAGGGTGCATACTTGAACTGTGACACAGTGATCAATACAGCGTCCCTGACCAGGTATGCACCATTCCATTAAGAAGCCCAGGCTGCTTTCGTAAGCTATCATAGACGTTTATGTTCCAACATTATGCAAGCCAAGGATGCAGAGAGCACTGTGCTTTTATTATTTAAAGGATATATGTATTAATTCCCACATTAACACCTCAGCATTCGTTGCTTCACTGTGATGTGACTGCTGGTGAAACTTCATGGCAAAGCTGTGGATATTTCACTTTTACTCCTTTGAGAGGGAAGTTGTGAATTGGGATGTCACCATGTGCCCATGAACTGTAGTTAACCTAAGGACACATAAGGAATAGCAACGAGGCTGTATATGACTTGGATCCCAGAATTTGTCTCTGCTGGCAGTACAGTAGGCACAAAACCACTCCACAAATTGAAGGGAAAGGTGGCCTTCACTGCATGCATTTCATATTGGAATTACACGTACTCCACCTCAGTATTTGTTTCAATGAAGAAAAGCACAAAACAAGTGTCGAAAGCACATGGTACACGATAGGGCAGTTTAGAACAATATGAAGCATGTATTGTTCACCACATGCATTTCTCAGCAAAGATTATGATTGCATAAGCAGGTAACAACATCGCTACACTTTGCAAAATAAGAACCCATCTAGCAACTGATTTCATTTGTTTTAGTAGCACTATGCATGGGAAGGCCATGCATAGTTAGAACCCCCGAAGAGCAATGCAGACACGATGGTGCATTTGATTGTTTTGCTCTCAATCATTTCATGTAGTGCATTGCTCAGTTGTTCAAGGCTGTGTCAGGTGGTCAATCAGGTTGAGTGATACCACAGCTTTGCTGTCCAGTTACTATCACAGCATGGATTAGAGCCCTCTTTCTGGCTGGCTTGCACATTTTGCAGTGATTTTCGAAGCTTGTGAGCTCAAACGGCACTCTTGGCTAATTTATATTGACTGAGCGTCCGTAAAGCCCAAATAGTCAAAGGGTGTGCATCCTCCATCTCATGATTTGCATACACAGCACATATACAGAAACTAGTGATTATGCTTTGGGTACTTTAATGAACTTTCCATAATAAAAACTTTAATCTTGGTAATTTGAAATGATCAGTCAACAAAATACTTTTGTGTGCGTTGTTTAAATGCCTTCAAAATTTCAGTCCTTGCAGTTGTATTACTTCAGCGTGACGGGAAGTGTCATGCAGATGACATTAGCTAGTAAAAGCCCTGTTTTTATCTACAAACTTTACATTGAAGGGGCTGAGGCATGAAATTTTAAGGCTATAAAAAGCCTGCTGGAGACTACCTTTGTATGCAAGGAAACTTGCCTAGAAGTGTCCTTGTACTCTCCTGATAAAGTGCACAGTGTTATGCTATAAACAAATGCGAAATCTAGCAGAGTGGTAGTTTACGCTTTGAAAAACCATGAGAAGAGGTGACTTGGTATATAGCTTTTACATACAATTTAATTTTTCATGGCATTTGTCAGCTGCTGTTGACAGATTCTTGCTGGACTGATATACATCACTAGTTGCTAATGTTGCATTCATATAGTCATGCCACAAGTCCAGTGACTACATCAGCTTTCTCATTTATGGAAGCCTTGTGCTTGGCAACAGTGGCATGACTTGCTTTGTTTTATAGTACTGATGTCTTGATCATTCCATTAAATACTGTATAAGAAACAGCTTGTAATGAAGCTTGATTTGGTCCACTGAAGTTGCATTATTTCACTAAAAGTCATGTTTTTCAGCACTTGCTCTATATGTCATGCATTGCTACAGAATTATGTGCTAAGATTACCATGGCGACACTTAGTGCTGCAGTCTTTCAGCCACTGCAAATGTGTCGTTCAGTTCGTGTGAAAATTTCACTGGGCATGAAACGAAAAGGCACTTTCTTAGTTTTCCCATACAGCATCTCATCAAATGCAACTCAACATAGATAGATTATACTTCTGCACTTGGCAAATTTTTATTCTTGTCTTTGTGCACCGGTAGAGTGGAAACCCTTTGGCAGTTTTTCTGGCCTCTCTCCATGCTTTTGATGTTGATAGTACATTTAGCATGGCTCTGCTGTGAATAAGTCTCAACCTATGAGCAAACCTCAATATTACATAGATTATGTGTACTTTTTTAAAAGTAGATGATATTGGTGCAATAATACTGACGATCGGCAATTTCTAAGCAGTACCTGCCTGTGAAATTACATGAAGATTGAAACAGTAGCTCATAAGTTCTCAATGAGGCTAATCAATCTCTTATAAAACATTTGCACTGATAATTAATGTAAATATCAGTCTCATAGTGACATTTGAAATTAGGATGAACTCGGGATAAACCTGTTTAACTGCTGTACTTAAGGTGCATGCACACATGCCATTGCCAAAATTTCTTTGGTAATATCTGCACATAAGTTCAGCTGTACCCAGGAGGTCCTGATCAGTGCTATGAGGTATACAAAATTTGCTTCTTTTTGACGTTGCAGTTGTTAGCAAAATTTTAGTCTAGCTTGTGTTTCGTTCAAAACTGCTTGGTAGTATTCTCTCTCCCTCTTTTTTTTGTCCCGGTAGGACTTATCCTGTACAGCTAATATACACTTTTAAGGTTATTTCCTCTCCTCTAGGTGGATGAATGCTTTAATTGAACCACCCAATCCGGTCAACAGTAACTGAACAGGGGATGCCACTGTGACATTTAATGCCTTGTGCAACCACTTTCAGTGTTCCTGTAAACTTGTCCTTGTGTGGATTACTACCAGCTTGATGTGACATGCGTGATGCGTTTGTATCCTCTGTGCAGTTTTGTTGTGTGGCGCTAGTATTTAAACTAAACTCATGCTATAGAATTCCTGTGTAAGCTTTTCACAAAAGTAAATGTTCAGTATAAAATGTTGGGCACACTGCTTGAGCACACTGCAGAATTGGTTTCAGTTTGTCTGCATTGCTCAAAATCTGAAGGAACTTGGTGGTTTCAATGGAGGACACTGTTCATTACACATTGTGTGAACTACCAAATTATGCCACTCAAGTTGCTGGACACTTTCAATTGACAAAACAGCAGACAAGCAAACCAAGGGAGGCCAAAGATGAACTCATTTTCAACCACACAAAATGGACGTGCACCAAATTAGTCTTTATTGACAAGCCAAGACTCAAGCAATGACACAGGAGGCACAAACACAGTGTCAGTTATTATGTCATCTCACAAGGTGATTTTCCTTGCACTGGGGACTGCTTACCCATTATTTAAAAAGACAACAGTCACACAATTATGGCTGAACACTACAACATGTGCAATACAATATTGACAAGAAGCATAATGGGGAAGAAGCATGTGATGACTAGAATGTGAGCACTGAAAGGGACAGAGTGCAAGAGTTTGTGTGCCATTGGAAACACACAATTATGGCTGAACACTACAACACGTGCAATACAGTATTGACAAGAAGCATAATGGGGAAGAAGCATGTGATGACTAGAATGTGAGCACTGAAAGGGACAGAGTGCAAGAGTTTGTGTGCCATCGGAAACAGTCTTTGAAAGTGGCAGTTTCCTGTTGCTGTGACCTTTAGGGACACCGGGTGGCCTGAGATATGTCCACAATGGAGCCACCGCCAGTCGCCCTCAAGTGGGATCCAAAGAACCTCGAGATCAAAACACTGTCTGTGGAGAAGACCCTGGAGCCCCTGGTCATACAGGCAAGGAGAATGCCTCCACATGTCTGGTAGCTAGATACTGTTGTTGTAGTAAGATCGGTGTTTTTGTTGCTTGGCTAGGTGACAACTCTGGTAAACACAAAAGGACCATCAAAAAAGAAGAAAGGCCGTTCAAAGCGGGCCCATGTCCTGGTTGCTGCTGTAGAGCGGGCCACAGAGAACTTTATCAAAAAGGGAGAAGAGATTGCTACAGAGAACCCTGACATTCATCAGGAAATGATGGCAGCTGTAGATGAAGTGCGGAAGACAGGTAAGTACTAATTGTTGTGTAGGGTGGCCTCTAATGAAAGGAAACATACAAGCATGCAACTCACACTCTGTGGCCCCTGCTGGCACAAATTGCTAATGACTGGGAAAGGCGGAGACGCTGAGCATAGCTTCATCAGAAGCAAGGTTCGATGACGCTGCTTCATGTGCAAAGTGTACTTGCTTTTTCTAGGCTAGTAGTTATCGGCAGTGGTTGCTGCAGAACGTGTGCCTGTGTGTTCACTTTTATGAAATGCACCCCTGTACACATTAGAAAAGTGGCATGTTCAGTAACATGTCTTGCAGGAGAGGCCATGAGCAAAGCCTCGCGTGAGTTTGCGGAGGACCCTTGCTCATCAGTCAAGAGGGGTAACATGGTGCGCTCAGCACGGAACCTCCTGTCTGCTGTCACTCGACTACTGATTCTTGCTGACATGGTGGATGTGCATCGGTTGCTGAAATCATTGCGTGTGGTGAGCACTGGATATGTGCCTTGTTGTGTGGTTCATTTGTGAAGACCACATATTATCTCAGGTCGAGGATGACTTGGACAAGGTCAAGAACGCATCCAGCCAGTCTGAGTTGATGGAGTTCTTCCGAAACTTTGGCGTCAACACTGTTGAGCTCATACAGCAGGCTGCACGCAGGCAGGCGGTGAGAACTAGCAAACAGCAGTGTGTGCTGGAAGGGCACAACACCATCTTTCTTTTGTTGTAGGAGCTGAAGGACTCAAGGTTGCGAGATGACCTTGCTGCTGCCAGGGCAGTGCTGAAGAAAAATAGCATGATGCTCCTCACAGCCTCTAAGGTACAAAGCACAACCACCTTCATGTTTGTCACCTCACAGAGCTCGCTTACTGCCCACAGGTCTACATTCGTCATCCTGAGCTTTCAGCTGCCAAGGAGAACCGAGATTTTGTGTTTCGGCAAGTGTGTGAAGCAGTCAACACAATTGGCGACGTTGCACAAGGTCGTGCTGGTGCCCTAGTGCCATCCTATGAGGGCCCTGGCGAGTTAGCAGCTGCACTGGATGATTTTGATGTAAGGCTTGTACCCCAACTGGGTGGGGAGAAGTTGTGATTAACATTGGTGCATTTGTTCTATCTGCTTCACCAGGAGCGTGTGGTGCTGGATCCACTCACCTACAACGAACTGCGCACCAGGCCAGCTTTGGAAGAAAGGCTGGAGAGTATTATCAGTGGAGCTGCCCTCATGGCTGATTCGTCATGCACTCGCGACGAACGGCGGGAGCGCATTGTGGCGGAATGCAATGCAGTTCGGCAGGCACTACAAGATCTGCTGGCTGAATACATGGCAAGTGCAGGCCGCAAGGAGGACTCCCTGGACAAGGCTGTGGAGCAGATGGGGCGTAAGACGCGGGACTTACGGCGGCAGCTGCGCAAGGCGGTCGTGGACCATGTGTCGGACTCTTTTCTCGAGACACAGGTGCCTCTCCTTGTGCTGGTGGAGGCAGCACGTGCTGGGGACGAGCGGCAGGTCGAGGAGTATGCGCGCGTGTTTGCCGAGCATGCCCACAAGCTGGTTGAAGTGGCCAGCCTGGCCTGCTCCATGTCAAGCCATGAGGATGGTGTGAAGATGGTGCGATGTGCAGCGGCCCACATTGAGGGCCTCTGTCCGCAAGTAGTGAATGCAGCTCGTATCCTTGCTGCACGACCACGCTCTAAAGTGGCGCAGGAGAATATGGACGCTTTCCGAGATGCCTGGGAGACGCAAGTGCGTCTGCTTACAGAAGCTGTAGATGACATTACCACCATCGATGACTTCTTGGCTGTATCAGGTAAGCGCAATTTGAGAATGTAACATTGATCACACCTGACATATTGTATCTTCTTTTATTCATTCTATTAATTAAACAGTACTGCTGGTCTTGCAAGATGAGAGCAGGGAATTACAAAAGAAGTACAGTTGAATCATATATACAATGCAAAACCTTAGAGAATTAATAGTACGTGAAGATCAGTAATTCCAATATGCATCGTATGAGTAAAACTACAAACCACAGCAATTTAAAGGGTAAGGTGCACGATGATGAAATCATATTATTACGACACAAAATATGGATACAGGTTATATGAAAAAGAGGTAAAAAGTCATCTCAGAAACTGTTCACCATGTAGTACGTCTATTTCCACCATAGCTATGAAGGTATTTAAAGATGTAGTGTTAGTAACAAAAAGGCTAAGTTGGTTCTATTCTCTAATTCAATGTTAGAGAGATTACGATTTTTTAACAGCCATAAGAGCCATGAGGGGACAGAAGAGAGTACACAGAGCATTATTTTGTTGTGTCAAATTATGTAGGGCATTTGTTTTGTGTCTGGCAGACTACGAAACATTTCATTTGGTTTCGTTTTACTTGATACTGAACGGTTATTTTTCTCTGACACCTCTGTCTGATGCAGCTTGAAAATTAGGCTCTTCGAACATTCAGATAAATTTCCACCGTTTTAATGTATTCTTTTAGAACCGGCAGTAGAAAGGAAGACGTGCAAAGGAGCTCAAGGATGGATGTGTCGGAGGTCCACGAAGGCTTGCCATGTAACACAGTGCTCATGATGTCGCTGTGTTTCTCACTATGCCTGCTCTAGCTATTTTCACTGAGTTTCGCTGATTTTTATGGAAACATCACTAGCTGTTCCTGATGTGCTATCGGGCCTTTCCACAATTTGACAAACTTTCGTATTAGCCACATGTGTGGTGCAGCATAGAATCGGAAACGAAGATGGAATTAAATTACAAAATATGACTTCTGTAGGGCCAGCTCATAAAGGTTTCAAGCACGTGGGTGCTCCTTCCTATTGCCCGGCTGCCTTAAATTTCTAGTGGTATAGGATATTGCCCGGAATTTTATATCACTCCAGTGCGACGTGTTTTTTTTTTCTATTTGTGTGTGTAAATTCGTCCTGATGAACTTCTGAATGCTGTAACTTTAGCAGTGCTGCTTGGAGTGTTTCACGCTAGCATAAACAAGTCTGCCAAAGTTAAATATGAATTCTACTGCACCTAAGCGGTTCAGCGTAAACAAGTCTGCCAAAGTTAAATATGAATTCTGCTGCACCTAAGCGGTTCGTGAACTGATTCAGTATTGCGAACTGGTTCAAAGCTTTATCTCCCTAACCACAACTGAACCAGAGCGAAATGGTGTACACTGAACCCGAACCCTAATTTGAACCTGTATTTTTTTCAGTTTGACACGCTAAAACGGTTTCAAAACGTAGTTATATTATGCAAGAAATGTATTAGCCATTATCATCAAAATACTGCTTTAGGCATCAATCTACTTGTGCAGATAAAAAGTTTTGTATTGTGGCACGTTAACATGGAATGGTAATGCCGTAGCATAAACATCATGCACTGCTAAAAAATTTCCATCGGACAGCTCCGAGGAGCTTGTGCACGAGGCACTGTCAATCACAGATGTATGTTTAGTGTGGTGTGGCCAACTTTGCACTGAGCATCTGTTCTTTTCATGGCTTCCGTGCTGGCCCATCTGGCTTGCCTTGTATAAGTTCTGGTTCTTGACTAATTTTACGTCACGCAAAGACGATATTGCTCAGTTGGATTTTGGATTTGTGTTTTTTGTTTGCTTATTAAAAATTATATTTGAATTTTCTGAGCATTTCTGCTATAAGGCATGTGACAGAAGCGTCTCAAGAACGTAGAATTGCCATTATCTTGACATGGTTGAAAAGTCACCAGAATTGGCTTTTAAAATGGTTTTCTAGTGTAACCAATATAAATTTATACAACTGTATAAAATTTGCGTGCATTACCATGATACTTGTATCATTTGGGACCTTCAAGGGTGGGACTACTCAATGCCATTTTGATGCAAGTAAAATTATGTTTGGAGCAATTTGGCACAGGCAGGGGTGAGACAGCTGCTCATATTGCACAGTTTTGATACAATTTCGTTTTCCTGCTCTGAGCTGCTCCAAAAGCATGAAAATTGGGAAAATTGCTCCAAACTGCTCCAAAAATAAGTATTTTGGTGCTCACGTCAGTTTCAATGGGGAAAAAAAAAGTGGAGTCGCGCAACATGCATCGCATGATTGAATCTCGTCTGTCCGAGATTTGCTGCAGACGCTTCGATTTTCGTGTCGGCGTACGTTGACATGAAAATCAAGACATGTGCAACCAAGCCACGTGGAAGCCATTATCTACATGAAATTGAAGTATCTTCCATGATTAGTTGCCACCACAGTATTGCAGTGTTACCATAGAGGGCAATGCGCTGGTGAAACGCTCAGATGAGCTTCTTCGTAATGGTGTGAAGCAGAAAAATCTTGACAAAATCCAAATCTACAAAATGTCAAACCAGTAATCGGCAAAGTCATGTCAGTGGTCTTAACTAAAAGACTATTGTGTGTCGACAGTTTTGGTGCAATGAGAATTTTTTTTAAATTTTGAGAAGTGTACTGACCCCTGGTTGTGAAAAGGATACTTGACTTGACTGCCTGGGCTACTCCAAATTCGACTTCTTGAGCTCTTACGACATTACATTAAATGTTGTGAGCTGCTCCAAATCAAAGTTCTTTTGCTCCAAAATGAACATTTCGCTGCTCCAAAAACTTGCTCCCAAGTCTGTTTCTGCTGTCTCACCCCTGCAATTATGTGCTTGGCCACACACACACGCAAAGGAAAAATTTTGCAGACTTAATTTTTTGAAGTAATTTGTAGCAGGCCAATCTGAATTTCGCTGTATTAATGGGATATAGAACACTCCAAACACACGCACACAAACAAACAAACAAGCAAGCAGCAAGCAAGCAAGCAAACAAAACCCAACACAAGCACCGTGGTGCAACTGTCTAAATCAGTGCCTTAATTTGAATTTGCCATCACCTTTCCGGCAAGTGCAGAGGCAGTCCTGTCAATGTTTCAGACTAAGCTAGTGCCAAAGTCTGAATCTAAGCACCATAGCACGTAAAAAGCATAATGATAGCCACCGATGAGCATGTAAGTATGACACAGCCCTGTTATGATCAGACTCTTCAATTATGTGCTTGGCCATGTGTGTGACGCAGTGCCATCTTGCTGCACACTTTCAATAAGCAGAAATCACGGATGCTCCACACTGCTGTTCAATGCCGCCTCCTTGTGCAGGACCGCTAAGTGCGCCTCTGAGACACAGAGTGCATATTGCTTACCGAAACGAAAGCAGCCGGCCATCACTGCACCAGCCGAACAACATATTCGTCACACCCATGACACTAGTGGTCATGGGTGCGACGGTCAGGAGATGGGTGGGTATGAAGAGTGCCTCGATGGCAAGCAAGCATGGACAGTACAGGAAGTGTCTTGGCAGTGACATCATGGGCACTGATACTATCCAAACGTCTGGATAGGGAGGATGGCCTCGATCTAGCAGCACTTACTACATTTTGATAATGAAACAATGACAGTTTTCCTGTGGTAGCAGATCGCTGCGCAGACATACACATTGGGGGATACCAGCTGATTCATTTGCATGCCCAGCCATCATTTGAGCTGCTGTGTCATAGTTTCCCCAAGTCATTGTTTTGAAATATGCCTTGGCGCTGCGCAGTCACATGGTTGTGCGATATTTGGTATTTTTTCCTCGCTTTGATAGCACATACTACCCAAATTGAATAAAGAGGCCGTTGTGTTAACATGACTCCAGTGTGAGGACTGTCTCTTAACAGCGCACATCGCTCTGACTGCTGCTGCAGAGTTTCATCCTTGCTGTAAGCCAATCGAAACATGTAGTGGTAGAAGCACTTTGGAAGAGTAGGTCATGTGGCAGCTCGGCAGATGTCTTCCTACAAAACCGAAAACATCAGTGGCATTGGTATGACCAAACTAGGTGTTGCCTTGCCGTCAGTCATGAGATGGAAAATCTTCTCAAACTATATGTCCAATCAACATGGTAACATAACTTCTGGGTCACCATATGTTCCTGCAGACCCAGAGAGCCGCATTCAATCGTGGGTTCGTTAACGTAAAACTGTATCAGTCTGTCTTTATTTCAAATCTGCCATGAGCCCTTTGTATCAACATGGCTTGGCACTTGCCCAGGGGGGCTCTGAAAACAAATTGCAGTAGCTTCAGACAGAGATACCCACCTGCTCAGCTTTCTGGAACAACCATCTACCATATTTTCCAGTCTATAAGTCGCACCTTTGTGTAAGACGCACCCCCTATATTTTAAGTTTGCGGGAAAAATTGGTTCATAAGACGCATCTGTGTATGAGATGCATCCACTTTTAACTTGATCGGCATGATGAAATGCAATTATGAAGTCTTGTATACTGGTCATAAAACGCTGTAGTCAAGGCACTTAAAGGGACCCTGAAACGGTTTTGACGATTTTGTGCAATCATGGTCATCCGGTAGAGCGAGTCATTAGAATCATTAGACGACAGATTCCAGCGCTCTGCGTAAAGTGTGTAATTTACAATAAAGTTTTGAACACGCGCATCGCAAAAGATCGCAGCTGCTCGCCAAAAGGTGTTTTCAAACGCCCCCACCATCGAACGATAGATGGGGAGGCCGCTGATTGGCCCCTAACCAGTGACCGTGCACGTAATTTTCCCAACATAACTGCGAACAACGTGCTCCTACAACGTGCTCTTTCGTTTCAGCCAACGGTATACCGTCGCGGCATCTGGTGGCGTACACGAGTCGCCGGCGCTCTATTACAGAGGCTAGCACTGCCGAGGCCGGCGACCTCAGTAAAACTATCGGGGCGCTGTGTCGCTACAGAGGGCTCGGCAGAGCGGCTGACGCGGGAGGCGCGTCGTCGCTAGCGTTCACTCCGCATCTGATCGAGTTGAGGAGGAACAGCAGTGGTAAGGAGGAAGGCGACAGAAATAAGCCCATAGCTGCCTTAGCGCATGGTGTTTCGCTTTATTTATGGTGTGAATGATTTCACAATTGTGTTGCCTAATCAGTGACGCAATGTCAAAAAAAGGTTTCAGGGACCCTTTAAAGAGCTCACCAGGTCACATAGCATATTTTAGTTATACAGTGGAAGTTCCGTGCGCGCTGTAGAGACCATTTTACCAAAAGTATTTTTCAAATTGGTTCATTACAAGTGGGGAAAAAAATATTGTGTAGTGGGACAGGCATGTGCAAGAAAAAAATATGATGCGAGGTGACAAGCTCCACAGCCTTGCTGCTTGGCCTGTCTAGCCTTCGCAAGCCAAATTCCTTCCCTGCCTTTTCCTACACCGAAGCAGAGGAGTCACGCGCCCTTGACGATGCACGTATGTGAATCCTCTTTTTTTTTCAGCCCGCAGTGCTTCTCCGGACCTCATTAAGTTCTCTGTCTGTCCGTCCGTCCGTCCGTCCGTCCGTCTGTCTGTCTGTCTGTCTGTCTGTCTGTCTCCTGAAGTTTACGTGGCACAGCGGCCTCCTGAAAGGTCTATGAGTGACGCCACGGCACAGGTGTTGACGTAAGCGGTGTATGTTGACGTAGGCACTTGTGGCTGTCATCCTCTCCATGTTTGAGACGGACGTGCACATGTGAGAGGAGAGTAAGTGGCCTGAAATGGCCTTCCGTTTGAAATTTGAACTGCTTCCGCACCGTGTAGTAATGTAATGTTTGGCATGCACAATCGGGAGTGTGCAGTGTATACATTGTGCTTGTAAGTCCAAATTGACCAGACCTGGTGAGGGGTCCTTTAACTTCCATTTACATAATTACTAGGAGCTGAAACTTAAGTAGTGTAAGACTGGGAACTAACGCATTGCTAAGGCAGAGGAAACCGATATTTATTGCACTTCACTGCCATCAAAGGCCAATTCTTTCAGCGCTGTTTGAAGTTCAGAATCAGAATTAGTTTATTTGATGTCGAACAAAAGGATGAATACGTGGAAAGTATATACAGAAGGAGGTCCAGTAGTTAGAAACTGAAATGGGACCTCCTGTGCATGATAGCAATGTGAATGTTACGAATAAAATGCCAGTATGTAGAATAAATAATGACATAAGCAATGAGATAGAAGCAAACAAACATAAAAAGAGTTATAAAAAAGCATTAAAGTAGTAAAGGAATGAGACCTAATTATTAAGACTAAAAAGAGCACGACAGACAAGCAGGGGGAGACATTTCTATAATGAAAAAAACAAAAACAAACAGTAATGCGGTCTACAAGAAATAAAGCACATGCAAATAAACAAATTGCAAGACCAAAGGAGATAAAACAAATGAAAAGGATGCAAAAGTGCAGGAAAAGGCAAAACCAAAACAACAGCAACAACGCCTAGAGCAGTGAAGAACCTAACAGGAAGCGCTTGCAATCGGTTCGAAACCTATGACCATTAAAGAGGTCGTGAAACGTTTTCTGACAATTTTGTACTAAGTGCGTATTCGGGATTCTGACCCTTTAATCAATCATATGCATCATTCTGTTGCATTGTGTGAGTTGATTTAGAGCGATAAAAATTGCTGTTTTGATTTCACTTACGCGCGTTCGCCTCAACTCTGCAGTTGACATCACATTAGTCGCCACCAGGCCTCCAAGATTGGGGCACCCTCGGAGGCAACGGAAAAACAAACCGTGCTGCAGCCTTGCTTCTGAATGGTGGCACCGCGCGGTTTTGAAGCACTTTCTTATTTTCTAGCTCTCAAGTAAATCAATTCTTTTAGAGCAAACGCGAGGTCACTATACCTTTACACTTAAAAATATCTTACCGAAACGTCATTGAATAGTACCATGGCGGCCCGTCATGTTGCACACTCGTTTCAGGAGTGCAAGAATGCTGGGGTTTCAAACGGCTGTTATTAAATGTGCACTGAATATTTCACCAAAATATTTCGGAATCGGCTTGTCGAATGCATATTGAAGCAGTGAAAATTGCAACTGGGCATCTCCATGTTCTTTACATGACCCTTTAAGTAATTTTGAAGGAGATAGTAGCTAATTCCAAAAAGAAAGTGCTGAAAAATGTAATTTCTGCTTGGGGGGGGGGGGGGGCCCATAGTTGGTGGGAATGATGGGTTCAATGAATTGTTCCTAGCAAATCTAGCGTTATTAGAATGTAACGAGGAATGTCTTAGGTATTATGGATGCAGGAATGTCACTATTTAGTGCCCTGTACACAAAGATGATGAGGCTGTATTTATTAAGATCAGACACATTTAATATATGAGTACGCAATAATTGATGGGCGCTAATACTATGTGATGAAAACGTTAAGTGAATAGCTTGGTTTTGAATAGCTTACAATGAGGTCAGGTGGCTGCTGTACTTGTTTCCCCATGATTCTATGTTGTAATCAATATGAGAACGAACAAAAGCATAATAAAGCGTAATAAAAGTTGTGCCGCTTCAACTGGTTGCATCGCTGGGTTGCGTTTATGGCCTCTTAACTTGTATGTGACATTGCAAGCACCTTGAAGCATGCCGTTTGTGGTGATTTCTGGTGAACACACGGGTGATGACCACATCGCACCAAAACACGTGTACACAAGAGCACAAATAAATGGCCACCGGAAGCTGCGATTGCTGCTGTACTTCTAATACAGAAGCTGGTGATGAGAAACTAGTAATTTTGCTATCGTAACTGGCAAATTTTGGGCGCTGCAGCACAACACTGAGACATCGCAGTGACTTTCTCTTATTTATTTCTTCACTTATTCAAATTTAAAGGGGCACTGACACAAAAATATTGCTGCTGAGATAGCCTGCGGGATCGATTTTCATGGACATGCACTTGTCATCTACCATATCTCAGTAGCAAAAACAGCTTGGCAGGTAATTTTAAGTTTGCGTGCACAGTTGAGTGCCACACGCCGCACCTTGTGACATTGACAATACCAAAGGGACCTCCAACTTCTGCAACGTCACGACAGCAGCCGAGCTCTGAGCAGTGCTGCTAGCAATGATGATGTCATAGCCACCATTGCCTGTTTGCTGCACCTGTGTTAGGAGACTTTC
This sequence comes from Hyalomma asiaticum, assembly GCA_013339685.2. Lineage (NCBI taxonomy): Eukaryota > Metazoa > Arthropoda > Arachnida > Ixodida > Ixodidae > Hyalomma > Hyalomma asiaticum. The sequence goes on from CM023481.1 coordinate 322,531,687, forward strand.
AGCAATACTAGGCCCAAGAAAACCGTTGCCACCCGACGACAATGATAGCAGCAATGACAACACACAGGACGTGCGACAGGCGATAGAAAATGAGTGCGCATTGCAGGTCATGCGGAAGTGCATCACAGCTCTGTGTGGTCACATGGTAGAACTAGTTTACACCACTGCGAATGCTAGGTGGCACCAGTTGCATTTTTGGAGCTCTCCTAAACCAAAACTGAAACTAGGCAGTAATAAACAGGCCATAAATAATTATCTGTCGCATGCTGGAGCACTTGATGTGCCGTGTTTTGACTAACAGGTGCCTAGCTAAATATTCCCGCAAAAAAAAAAAATCAAACGAAAATGTTTTGCAGTGCCCCATTCATGTTTTTAAGAAAAAGGTAGAACGGCTGAATAGGATGCACAGGAAGGCAACATTAGCAGTGCCTACTGCAGCCGTCGCGAGTGGCTGATGTCTGAAGCAAGAGACATGCCTCCATTATATATAACCAAGACTGTTCCTTTCGCAAATGGTTTCGTGCACGGTTTATGGCAAAATATGGACACATTGCTCATGCAACATATGATTTTCTACATATATTCAAAATGCACAGGTGAAAATTTTGGGCAAAAAATATTAGTGATGCTTGCACTATACATAAGGCTGGCAAAGCTTATGGACACTTGGCTGGTCCGGCTTTGTCTCCAGCACACCCGCATTTCGTTGTGGTCCAAAGCTTCTGGAAATGCCTCGCGAAACCCTGCAAGGGGGGCCCAGCGAACATTTCTCAGTTTCACACCAAGCTCACCGTAAAGACATCTGCGCCAAACCACAGACGGTGCCAGACGCAGCACGCGTGGTCTCGGCTTGCCACGGTCCCACCCTTTCACTATACTGTACTATGCGTTTGTGCATAGCTTCACACCATGAGAGGATGGATGCATGCTCTCGTGGCTCAAAGCTGTGCACAAACGCATAGCTTTATAAGAAGCTGTGCACCAGACAAATGATGCACACTGTTTTCTGCTTGCACGTGCAACACATGCGCTGCCAGCCGCAGTTTTGCCAGTGTATTATTGGGCTGAGGGCATGAGCACAAGAGAAAAAAGTGCACGGTGTGAAACTGCACATTGGGCATTGCATAGAGGTGCACGCACACTCTTTAGAACCAGAACTAATGATGATGATAGTTTTTTTGATACACGGTCCACTTTATGGCGAGCAAGAAATGCTTTGCATTTAAAAAAATCACATCTTACACATCAAATATGGCAAATGCCTAGTTTGCTGACAGTGCTCTCTGCCTTCTTTCATTGTTTTCCACCTCAGCCTTAGTCGGTGACAACTAATCTTGGCAGTGGAGCAAAGGCTGCGTAAGCGGGGCTGCCGCACATTCATGTTACTTCGCTAGTAGTTGGGCAGCTTGCCGATTTCAGTTTCAGTTTTGGTTGTGTATTGCTTGCCTGTGGCATGGTGCGTTTGCCAAGTCCACCCACAAAACTTGGCCTTTTCCACTATTGTGTGGCACCGGAGCTTGCCGAGCTTCGGTTTTGATTGGGCGATAGTAGTTCATTCACTCATGACGAGCTCAGCTACAGTCTGGCACACAGAATACGTCTACTTTTGAGGCTGATGGCTCCTTACAGCAGCATACACATTGCAAACCGCCAGCTTTGGCAATTTTAACCTTATATCACATTCATGCATTTTTTTTCTTGGTGAACAAAACGATGAGTTTGCGACTGTGCATGATGCGGGGTGCCACGGTGTTTACTGCAGAGAGCAGACATAGAGAAAATGTGGTGCTGTTAGAAACGAAAGAAGTTCTTGAAAAGTGTACATTAATTTCGTATCACATACACCTTCCCACAAATGTACTAGTTTCAGAACAAATTAACGTTAACTTATTTGTGCAAGGTAAGAGAGAAAATTGCTAATAAAAGCGGGTAATATTTCTTGTTGCGTGCAAAAGCATGCGTTTTGGTTCGGTAGCTTCGACTGTGCTGCCAAGAAAAGTTGTCCTCGAGTATAGTTAGCGTCATGCAACTTGGCTGCCCTTGTTCTGTTAGTTTCATCAGTAGTGTAGTGTGCTGTCATTTCACTGTTTATGGACACTGCTGAATCATAGATTCTGAAGCTGTTTGGGTGCAGGCTTGTGCAGTTTTGGTCGATTTTATTTGTTTGGTGCATTTTGATGCAGAAATAACATCTGTATCAAGGTGGCGCAATTGGCAAAGGAATTCCAACTGTAAACCTTGTCGCCAGTCTTGAATATATCAAATGATTTTCCAATGACCATAATGTTAGTCACTACTACTGCTAGTTGCCATGAAGCAAACATTCCCTCTGGTCTCTTGTGGTGTGTTTTCACTGCCTTCATTGTAGTGTCATTCCAGTTTCATCATAAATTTTAGCTTTTCAGAGGCATCTTGGAATGCTGCAGGTATAGACGTAAGCACAGCTACAAATTGCATACCACCAGAGGCACTTGGTATGATTATACCTGCAGTCATATTTGCAGTCTCGTGAAGGACTGGCTCAAATGTTGTCCATTTTTTTTTAGTAGTCTATGGAGGTCGTGCTACAGCTTTCTTACTTTGGAATTTTGAAGTAGTAATTCTGCTGAACTGAGCTGGCCGGCATTCTTTTTCTACAGAAAACCACATTCTTGAGGATGTCAACAAGTGTGTGCTGGCTCTTCAAGAAAATGATGCAGATGCTTTGGACCGCACTGCTGGTGCCATTCGAGGACGTTCGGCCCGTGTATGCAATGTGGTAACCTCTGAAATGGACAACTATGAGCCAGGTATCTACACAGAAAGGGTACTCGAGGCTGTGGCAGTGCTGAGAGATCAAGGTAGGAATAATGTTTTCATTGTGGTTCACTCTTTGAAGCTTTCCACTGTTTTTTTCAGTTATGCCAAACTTTGCCCAGAAAGTTGAGATGGCAGTAGAAGCATTGAGCGCCAATCCCCAGAAAGAAATAGATGAAAATGAATTTATTGATGCTTCACGTCTAGTTTATGATGGCGTACGTGAGATTCGCCGTGCAGTGCTGATGAACAGGGTAAGTGGCTTATAAAGCCTTTTGCACATGATTTACGGTCTTGAAAATCCTTTTAGCTTGATGTTGACTCAGAAGATGAAATGGACGGCTCAGATCTCTCTGGAAGCTGGGCCTCCCTTGGTTCTCAGAGGAGCAGAGCTTGTGAGGAAAAGACTAGATTTATGTGTGCATTATGGGATACAGGCTGCTTACTGTTATGTGCTTGTATGGGCTGCATTTGCTTTGCTTTTGGATGTTGGTTGATGCATTACACTAGCTGCTTTGCTGGGCGATTTCTCTTAGAGTGCTGAGGAGCTGGACTCGGAAACAGAGATTGAGTACGAGGATAACACCTATGAAACACGCAGCAAATGTAAGCTTCTGTCCTTTGTCTGCTTGGGGATTAAATGCTGTCGTAGTTGCATAGGCATGCTATTATTTTTGCAGCCAGTGCCCACACTGCTGACTATGACGAATATCCAGACATCAGTGGCATCAACAACACACGGGTAAGAGCGACATGTGAATAGCACATGGGAAGAGGTAACTGACTACTTTAATGTTTTGCAGGATGCTTACCGCCTCGTGTCAGAAGAAGAGAAGCAGAAGATTGCTGCTCAGGTGGAGACATTCCGCACAGAGAAGAACAAGTTTGACCGCGAAGTGGCCAAATGGGATGACACTGGCAATGACATCATTGTGCTGGCCAAGCAGATGTGCATGATTATGATGGAAATGACAGATTTCACAAGGGGCAAAGGGCCCCTGAAAACAACCATGGATGTCATCAACGCTGCAAAAAAGATATCAGAGTATGGCACTAAACTGGACAAATTGGCACGAACCATTGCTGACCAGGTAATGAAACAGTGGTGCATGCTGAAATGTGCAAATTCCAAATGTGTTCCATTTTTTTCCAGTGCCCAGAGTCGAGCACCAAGAAGGATCTCATTGCTTACCTTCAGCGCATAGCACTTTATTGCCACCAGCTCAACATCACCAGTAAAGTGAAAGCTGATGTGCAGAACATATCTGGAAACCTCATTGTCTCTGGGGTGAGATGTGAAACTAAACCTTAGCTGGCACGTCATTTACCACTACTTTCTCCTTTTCAGCTTGACAGTGCCACATCTCTGATTCAAGCTGCCAAAAATTTGATGAATGCAGTGGTGCTAACTGTGAAAGCTTCATATGTAGCATCAACTAAGGTAAGTATCCACACATTGTGGCAGGGTGCATTTTACTAACATTTCTTTTTCCTATCACAGTATCCAAGGAGTGGCATTGTGAGTGTAAGTATTCATAGATGATGGTGCATGCCACGTCCTGTATTTATGCAAACTTTGAGTCAACGAAACCATAACTTCTTTGCAGTCACCAATTGTTGTGTGGAAGATGAAGGCACCTGAAAAGAAGCCTCTGGTTCGCCGGGAGAAGCCCGAAGAAGTCAGAGCTAAAGTGCGCAAAGGCTCACAGAAAAAGAACATCGCGCCCATCAAAGCGCTCAGTGAGTTTCAGAGTCTGGCCGAATCAGTCTGAGTGGCATGCCCTCCCGCACGGCCTTTCCTTGTAGCCCCATCCGGTGCTAGGTTGTGAACAGTCACACACGAGTGGTCACGTCCCTGATAAACAGGATCACCTCCCTTCACCATGTGTATGCACTCTGGCATGCATCCCATTACCCTCTTGTCTGCTCAGTTATGTGTGCTTTCTTGTCAAGTGCCCTTTCATAACCAAGCTAGGGTTTCTATTTGCAGCATGAGTCACTACTGCTGTGGCTGTCACTGCTTTCTTGCCTGTTCGAGCGAAGGACGTGCTCTACTTTCTCCTAGCACTTCGTTAGTGGTTTAGAAACAGCTTCATCTCTGTGTGGAAACGTGGTGGGCCCACTTCTGCATCCGGTCTTGTAGCAATCGCACCGAATACCTTCCTGTACACGTGAGAACTCCTGCTAGTGTCACCGATTACACACTGTAACCCACTAATGCTATTTAGCTACATCTGCTACAATTAATGGCATGAATATGCTGAGTGACATTTCTTGCTTTCCTGTCTTTGTGGTGCTCTTGGGACATGGCAGGGACTGCTTGTGTTCTTGAGGGAAGTCTTACTCGTGTACCTAACCACTACTTAAATTTATGAACAAATCGCAAAATACGATTTAGAACAGGGAATGTCGCAGGAGCCAACGTTTCGACAAGCAGACTTGTCTTCGTCAGGGCGGCGCTTGTTGAAACGTTGGCTCCTGCGACATTCCCTGTTCTAAATCGTATTTTGCGATTTGTTCATCAATTCAAGCATCCATCTTCCCCTGAGCTTCTCTTCTAGTTTGGATAACCACTACTTACAAGCACTAAAAATTGCACTTCATTGAAGTTTGTTTTGTTTGTACATTATATATTTAAGAGACACATTATGTATGGACAGCAAATGCGTACCATATTTGTGATTATGCTTTGTGAGAACTGCTGTGTATTTTTGCCACTTTTGTATGAGCTCTTCCCATGCACCCACTGTGCCTCTAATGGGAAACTGGTGTTGTCCTTGAATAGGCAGACTGAATGCAGTTTTCAGACTGAATAAATATATCTGGCTGTAAAGGGGCTGAGACATCACATTTGTGAGTTGTGCATTCTGTTGTAGGAGTTTCTTATTGGTACAGTAAGCGTGATGCAACCTGGGTAAATAAATATGCATTATGTGGACGATTTTTGGTTTCAAGTTCTGGGTGCAGAGTTTAAAAGAGACGTCACTGCAACATTGTCTGCTTTGCATACACATACATGCTATACCTGGGCCAACACACAATAGTGTCCTTTTACGTTGGCCCTGCCTCCTCCTGTTCGTGTCCAGCACAGGGACATGGGCATCAGTCATGCTTGTAGTCGGTCTCAGTCACAACCATTTGGAAGCGAGTTAAAATACATTTTAAATGTTTGCTGTGTCCTTGTATACAGAGGAGGAAGCCATACGAAGACTTTTTATTGCCTCAAAATTTGGTGTTTCAATCCCTTTAAGCATGCACAGGAAGGAGACACGAAAACTGCTTTGGTGTGCATTATCAAGGTTACCACAAATTTTATTTACAAATACATGTACACTGAGAATAGCCTTTGTAGACTATTTAATAAAAGCAACAAACTATGTGAACCAAGTTCCCTGTGTGTTAATAAAAACATCTGCACATTTACATGTGTGTGCTTTTTGCTATGCGTTGTTCCACATACTGCACTGCACGCTGCTTCACCACTTCACAATACGACGCATCACCAAGTTCCTTTTCAAAGTCCAGCCATTTTTTGAATAAGCACTTCATCTTCTTTGGGTTCAAGTTGAGTGATGTTGCTTTTTCAAAGGTTTTCCTATGGATAAGGCAAACAAAAGTTAAGACATCTCCACAAATCCGCACAGTATAATAATACAATGGCAGTAACACTCACCGTGTGCTCTTCACATCACCAAGCTTTGTGAGAATGTCCACATAGACAAGCCACAAGTCTGTGCGCTTTGGGTAGTTGTCCAAAATGCTGTTAAACATACTTTGTCCCCGTTCAGCATCGCCATATTTAAACTCCATTTGTGCAAACTTTGATATCAGTACAACATCTGCAAAGTAATTTTTTGAAAAACAGTGCACAATGATAGAACAAACAAGACCATCCACATAAAACCAAATTATTTGCTACAGAAGGTCACTTCCAAATTGTGATGAAGTGACACATTACTGGCTAACTCCCCTTTGAGATCAAATTGACATTTGTGGAAGCTAGGTGCTGTGAAGCATATACATATTTTTTTCTTAACCCTATGGGTGCAAGATGTTCTTGAAAACAGCACCTCCTTTACTTCGAGGTGCCTGATGTGTCGACACTAAATTCTCTGCCCAACCCTCTCCCTTATGAGCGGTGCAGTGTTCTAACACTATCGTATCTCCCACCAGCCTGCCCATGCTATCTTCAAGGTGAGATATCTAATGTCTTGCTGCTTCAATGCTGTGCATAATACAGCAATGTCAACAGCTCCACGTCTTCAGGCGCCCCCCCCGGGCATGTTGGTGGCAGGGAAAGGCAGCACAACAGCTGTTTGAACAGTAAATGTGTGCAAGCAAACACGAGTAATTTGCTTGTGACTGAAGTCTTTATTATTATTTTTTTCTGGCTCGAAATACGGCAGCCATAGTATTTGTTGAGGGCTATACATGTCTAGTAATGAGCCTTAAATACAAAAATTTCACAAAGTGCCGTGAACCTCCAAAATGAGCCTCGTGCAGTTACTTTTTTGTGACAAAGGCAACATAAGGTAGTGTCAGAAGCTGGCGCCACCTGGTGGTGTGCTGGCAAAACACTGGCTATGGGTAAACAATGGGTGCGTGGCCAACATGCCAGGCATCTCAACTGAGTAGAGAAGGTGCTAGTGAAAAATATGCTACAACTTCATTGAACATATAGTTGCTATAAATGGTGCTCTTCATGGCTGCTTCTCTTGCTTGATACCTCATAACACTGTAGTCAGAATTCACTGGAAATCCATAAATTTTTTTGAAAGCTTCTGGAAACCAGGTTACAATCATCACAATGAATGGGACATTCTTTATCACAACTTGAGTATGCATGACAAGTCTAATTAAAAGGCTTGCTCATGGTTTCTTTATTGATTCTCAAGGTGTCGTTCATCACGACTCCTTCCACAAGGTAAGACAGTTAAGGAAACTGGGTAGGGCAAGTTTTAAAGATAAAAATAAAATAAAAATCATTGTTTTTTAGATTTAGAATCGGCAGTTTTCTCTTAACATTTCTCACTAAGTCTTTAACATGTCGGCAATTTATTCATCTGAAAAATGGCCTCTGTTTGTACTAGGTTGTGTCCTGCCATGCCCCTTTTTTAGGTTTATGTTTTATTTAACTCTTCTGTAATTAAAAAGAAATACGAACAGAAAGCGTGGTTTTTATGCCAGTTTAGCAGAATGGCCATTCATCATATGACAACAGCGAATCCTGCCTAGTTTTGTTTTTAGTCAAACAATCCTTAGACATGCCTGCCTGCCTGCATCACTCGCGACGCTTGTTCTTTCATTGCTTCAGTGTGCTGCCATGACTTTGTTGAAACATTGTAAAAATGATGAAGATGAAGGAGCTGTTTCAAAGGCATCACTTTCAGGGTAATTGGCATAAGAACAGAGTCCCTGCAACGCCTTCTCATGGCCTATGTCCAAAGGGTGCTGACACATGGTGCACTTTTGAAAATAGCGAGTGGTGAGCCTTACATCCACAAGAATTGCCTCCTGCCAGCGGTTCTCGAGGCTGTGAAACTGATTTGCCAACTACTTGCTAAACCTGAGCTTCTTGAGAACTTCAGCAATGTCGTCCGAGAGTGCACTTGGAAGAATGCGTTCGTTGGGCTTGGCACATTGAAAAATGCTACAATGGATGCTCGTAGACTTAATCATGGCAGCATTGCCCAAGCATATGTTTTCAGCATGTTTAGCGTTTTTCCTGGATGTTTCACAACGCTGTGGTTACGGGAGGCTGCCCAGCTAGTCAAAAAGAAGGATAAAAAATGGCAAATCCGCTGACATAGAGACAAAATAATGACTGTGGAGACTATTGAAGTGGTGCGTCAGCATGTATTTTCATTTTAATGCCGGTTTTCTCAAAGCATCAATTTTTGTTAAATCTCACCCATTTTCTCTGGTTCCACGAAAGCTAGAAACATTCCCCCGCTCCTCCCACTAAGACAACATAAGGGGCCGTCGACTGAACTAGAATTATGGAAACTAATGGAGGCGCTTTCGTTTGACAAGCTGTTCACTCTCCATTTTGACTTGAAAATTGAGAGCCTCCAAATCAAAAAATAACTAAGCTATATATAAGAAACAACTTAAAGGGGTCCTGAACCACCACCCGGGCTTGGTGGAAAAACATATTCTACGGCTTGACTACGCCGTAATGAACATCTCAGCCAAATGCTGTAGTCATCCGCGAAGTGTAGCGTTCACAAGCGGAGCACAAAGCTTCCACTTCCTCAGGAGCCCTCAACTCAAAAAGTGGCTTCTCCTCACGCTCCTTGTATATGCTCTGTGTCGTCATAGAGCATTTACAAGGAGCGTCGCTGCTATTGGCCGATGGCAGACACGCCCGCCGCGCCTGTGTGCGGACCCTTCGCAGCGCGCGTTTTTTAAAACCGTAAGCGCGTGCGTGCCGTGCGCTCACTTTTCCTTGCGTTGTGAGCCCCTATATAGGCAAAATAGTTGCTGGAAATATGTAAAAATATATTTGTTAATGCGCAAGTCTCATAGATGCCATTGGAAGGCGTCCGTAAACTACCTCGGTGTGGACGCGAACGGTGCGGTGCAAAAGTCACCATAAATATAGTTGTCCAAGAAGCCAACAAATGCATGCCAGCAGCCTGTAATAAATCACAAATTCTTCCCAAACTTTAACAATTCATCAGTGATTGTAGATGAGTTTATTCCCTATGGTACTCCGATGCGCCGCCTTCTAGTACTCATACTCGGTAACATGGCTGGAGTCGAACCCAAAATATTTCTTTTACAAGGTGGATTAAAGGACTAGGTCTGATTAGGGTATATTTGGGTGGATTAGAGCTCATTAAGGTGGACTATGGCATATAGAGCGGATTACGCTAGACTTAGATTAGGGCGAATTAAGGATTACAGCAGATTAGGGTGGACTAAGGTAAATTAGTGCGGATTAAAATCATTACATCTGGAATGTTTGGCTTAATTTGGCGTAACTTATTAGTCTGAGCTTATTGAGACTTGACTTAGCCTTAACTTAATCAGTCAGCACCTAATTAGAGTTACACTAATTAGGCTCGGCCTAATTAACGTAAACCTAATCACACATGACTTAATAAGCTGGGCTTCATTAGTCATGATATAATTATGCTTGAGTTAATTAGTCCTATCTTAATTATACATGGCCTAATTAGTTGAGGCCTAGTTATGCTGTGCTTTGATATATTTAATTAGGTATCACTTGGAGGGTATTACCTTAATTAAGCCTGATTTAATCAGTGTAAGCCTAATTACTCCTGAGATATTTAGTCTCAGCTGAATGAGTCTTAGCCTAATTTACCTTGGATTAATAAGTGCTAGCTTAGGTTTGACTTAACTAGTAATAACCTAGCTATGCGTGGTTTAATTAGTACTAGTTAATTAAACACGGTCCAGATAGAAGCTTGCTTACACTAAACTTGTTCATATCAGCTAAATTAGGCGTCGCATAATTAGTACTATCCCTATTAAACTTGGTTTAATTAGTATCGTGGCTTAATTAACGGTAAATAATTAGTGCCCACTTAATTAGGTGTCACTTACTTGTCATAGCTCAATTAAGCTTGAATTAGTTCAGTTTGGCTTGGTTTGACTTAGTTGGATTAGTCCTGTCTGAACTAGGCTTCAATTAATTATTCCTAATTAGGCTCCTTTGAATTAGACTTAGCCTTACCTAACTACTTTTAGGAATCTTAGTTAGGCTCCATTGAATTAGACTTAGCCTTACCTAACTAGTCCTAGGAAGCTTTGTCTTTACTACAGCGTGGCATTGTTATGCTAGCATTACATAGCTTAGCGGAGTTTTCTGCAAATTTCCCAGTTTCACCAATAGCTCAAACAGTTTCACTGTTAAAATTGACTAGTGTATTCACACATTAAATTAATCCATCCTTCTTTCCGCATGTCAACGCAGCTTATTCCACATTAATCTGTCGGCAGGGGTTCGAGTTGTGAAGGTCTTCCTTTCGAGTCATAGTAGTCACACGTTCAAGCCCGACAGGATGATTAACCCGTCTACAATCACTAATCAACAATTAACTAACTTGGGGTTATGCATGACAAGGTGGAGCAGCGTTGATAGTTGCGCTGTTTGTCCTGACGCCGTCTTATGTGCAATATCGACGACAAGCAGTGCACTGACAAAGTAAGCACGCACACCTGCGAGCCTAAACGTGTGACGAACGAAAACAAAGCTTCGGAGGATCGAAAAAAAAAAATGCGGTGATCGCGGGGGCACGCAACCGAGCCCAGGTGCGGAGCGAGCAGGCGGCCACAAGCGCGCTGTGGACAAACAGTCCCCGGTAGTCGCGCGCTTTTCGTCAGCCACTCTGACACGTTGCTGAAGTCTGGTGACTTAACGCAGTGGGCGGGGCACCTCCTTCGACACCGCCCTAAGGAGCTCTGTACCCTCTATTCCGCAGAGTTGAGACAGGACTGGAAAGGGAGGTTTTCCGGTCGCAATATCTTCGCTCCTAACAAACCGTTTTGAAAAATTCTTTCGGCTGTGAATTTTTGAGAGGTCTTCAATACACACCCAGCCGTTTTCAAAACCAAGCCCGAGTGGTGGTTCAGGACCCCTTTAATGAATCAACAAACAATGAAGCCTAGGAAAGCATACGGGAAGTTATTGAAGTTCTCAATTGTGGTATTGTAATTGTAGAGTAAGTAGAAAGGAATTAAAGTGGACAAAAAGACAAACCTGTCTTTGGTGGGAACCGAACCCACGACTTTCGGATGACGCGTCCGATGCTCTACCGCTGAACTACAAAGGCGGTTGTGCCCCTGTCCACTTTATTGGGTATTTATGTACTATATGTAACCCTGAGAGTGTTAGGCAGCGCCACTTGTAGCCATGTTGGCGAGTGTGCAACGCTCTTGCTTGCCGGGAGGCGTCACGTAGAATGTGATCTTATGGTGAGATGGCTGCTGCCCAATAAGCCCTCGCATGCTACCTCCCACACGATGTCTACAATTAAACCCTCGCCCTCAGTGTCCAGCAGCTACAGAACATCTGTCCATGGCGGCGGTCAGCTCTGTGAAGCAGCAGAGGGCAATAATAATCACTGGACCCGAACAGGCCGCCACTGGAAACTAAACATTGGAACGTTCAATGCAAGATCCCTCTCCAGCGAAGCTAGATTAGCGGAACTACTCGAGGAACTAGAAGGAGTTAGTTGGGACGTCATTGGCCTTAGCGAAGTTAGGAGAGCAGGTGAAGCTTACATAGTCTTAAACAACGGACATGTCCTCTGCTATAGAGGATTACCCGAAAAGAGAGAATATGGCGTCGGGTTCCTAATTCACAAAGATATAGCGGGTAACGTAGATGAATTCTACAGCATTAACGAAAGGGTAGCATGCGTCGTCGTAAAACTAAATAAGCGGTATAAACTTAAGATAATCCAGGGATATGCGCCAACAACGAGCTACGATGACGAACAAGTGGAGCAGTTCTACGAGGATATCGAATTAGCAATAACGAAAGTACGCACACAATACACAGTAGTCATGGGGGATTTCAACCCCAAAGTAGGGACAAAAAGTGGAGAGCAGGCGATTGGCAACTGCAGAGTCGGCTGTAGAAATGACCGTGGGGATATGCTCGTACAATTAGCCGAAAGAAACCTACTCCGAATAATGAACACGTTTTTCAAGAAACACATGAATAGGAAGTGGACGTGGAAAAGCCCTAACGGGGAAACAAAGAATGAAATCGACTTTATAATGTGCGAACAACCAGGTATAATTCAAGACACAGAAGTAGTGGGGAAGATAAAATGCAGCGATCACAGATTAGTAAGAGCAAAGATTGTACTTAACCTAAAGAAAAGAAGAAATAAATTATTTACTAGAAAAAAATGTAATCTAGAGGTAATCAGATCAAAGAACGAAGAATTTAAAGTCGCCCTAAGCAACAAGTTCGAGGCCTTAGGCGAAAATGGTGACGATGTAGAAGAAATAAACAAAACTCAACGAAAACAATCCTTGAAACAGTGATAGAACTCGGGGGCAAAACAGCAAAGCAAACAACAAATAAGTTGTCCCAATCTACCAAGGACTTAATAAAAAAACACCAACAAATGAAAGTAACTTCGCCAAAAGATAAGATTGAATTCGCAGAACTATCAAAGTTGATCAGTAAAGCCAGGCAAAGAGATGTAAGAAACTTTAACACGAGAGAAATAGAGAAAGCAGTAGAAAAAGGCACCAGCATTAAATCGGTCAAAAAGAAACTGCACTTAGGACAAAACAAAATGCATGCGCTAAAAGATAAACAAGGTAACGTTATCAATAATTTCAACGAAATAGTAAAGGTAGCACAAGATTTCTACTCGGAACTGTACAGCTCTCAGACAGACCATACAACCTTAAAGGAATAGAATCAGAGGAAGATACTGAAATTCCATGTATAACCGCTGACGAAGTAAAAAAAGCTGCCAAAGGCATGGCCCGCGGTAAAGCAGCCGGTGAAGATGGTATAACAGCCGACTTGATCAAAGACGGAGGAGATGTTTTACTTGAAAAACTTGCATCGCTCTTCACGAAATGTGTCAAGACATGTAGTGTACCGCGCAGTTGGAAAAATGCTAATATAATCCTTATCCACAAGAAAGGTGACATAAAGGAGTTAAAGAATTACAGACCAATTAGCCTACTCCCAGTAATATACAAGCTATTTACAAAAGTCATTTCTACGATGATAATAGAAACACTCGACTTTAATCAACCGAGAGAACAAGCTGGTTTTAGGAAAGGTTATTCGACAATGGACCACAGCCACGCTATCAACCTAGTAATTGAGAAGTACGCGGAATATAACAAACCTCTTTATATGGCGTTTATCGACTACGAGAAAGCATTTGACTCCATAGAAATACAAGCAGTTCTAGAAGCTCTACGACGAGAAGGGGTACCTGGCGTATACGTGAAAACCATAAACAACATATACAAAGATTGCACAGCCACACTACTCCTACATGAGAAAAGCAGAGAAATCCCGATCGAGAGAGGTGTGAGACAGGGAGATACGATATCCCTGATGCTATTCACTGCATGTTTAGAGGAAATCTTTAAACGTCTAGACTGGGAAGAAAAGGGCATTCGAATAGATGGAGAATATCTCAGCAATTTAAGATTTGCAGACGACATTGTACTCTTTAGCAATGATGGAGACGAACTACACAACATGATTGATGACCTAAACAAGGAAAGTATTAAAATTGGGTTAAAAATGTATAGGCAAAAGACCAAAGTTATGCTCAATAGCCTAGCTAAGGAACAGGAATTTAAAATCGACAATGAACCCTTACAATGTGTAAGCGAATACGTATACCTAGGACAGTTAATATCAGGAACTCCTAACCATGAAAAAGAAATTTTCCGTAGAATAAAGATGGGCTGGAGCGCATTCGGAAGGAATTACAAAATCATGACTGGAAACTTACCGCTCTCATTAAAGCGAAAAGTATTCAATCACTGCATTCTCCCAGTACTAACGTACGGTGCAGAAACGTGGAGGATAACGAAAAGACTAGAGATGAAACTAAGGAGCGCGCAACGTGCAATGGAAAGAAAAATGATAGGGGTAACGCTAAGAGATAAAAAACGAGCAGAATGGATCAGAGAACAGACAGGAGTAGCCGATATTATTATATCAATTAAAAAAAAGAAGTGGACCTGGGCAGGACATGTCATGAGGAGAAAAGATAACAGATGGACTGTAAGAGCGACGGAATGGATACCAAGAGAGGGAAAGCGCAACAGAGGCAGGCAAAAGGTTAGATGGAGCGATGAAATTAAAAAGTTTGCGGGCATTAAGTGGAACCAACTCACTCAGGATAGGGTGGAGTGGAAATCGTTGGGAGAGGCCTTCGTCCTGCAGTGGACCTAAACAGGCTGATGATGATGATGATGATGCTACCTAAAGGCACCAAGTCTGCCGCAATGAGGCCCAAGCTATGGCTTCATTGTTTGTTGGTTCATTAAGTTGTTTCAAACAAATAAACAAGCCCTTGACTCCTTCCCTTAAGCTATATACACTTGAACCCACTTATAACGATCCCAAATATAATGATCTTTCGGTTATAGCGACCATATTTCGGTGCACTTTCGATTCTCCTATGCCGCCCATTGAAACTGTGTCCAGATACAGCGAACACTTTTCTAAGTGCCCTATGTTTACAACGCACATTTCAGACGCATTTGCAATAAGAATATGGCGCATACGAAGTGAAAAAATGCCTAACTGGCCTTCAGAGCACGAGAGCGGCACACGCCACTTAAGTGCTGTTACCTTGAAAATTTTGATGATGCAGAGTTAAGACTACAAGCTTGTCTAATAAGATTTTCCCATTTGCACCCATAGAAACTTAGCCCAGTGAACATCCAGCTGTAGACTGTTTGTGTTGCTTAATTCACAGGCTTCGGGCACGCAAAGACGCGATGCAGCTATCTTCAATGTGCAAGGAACTTTTATTTGGGCATTAGCTTGATAACAAAAGTGGCGCATCCCCATTTGTACGTAGTTTTGGGGCAGACACGGTGAACACAGGTCGCAGGCGAGCACGAGCATAAACCCGCTTCATGCTTTGACGGTGATCCGCCGCCATTTTGCAACGGTGATGCTCCGGCGCCAACACCGCGATCGTGGTTTCGATTTCGTACTCAATGCTTACAAGCAGTCAATTTTTGCCAGCCTGCGTGTCAATGCGCGTGCAAGAAGCCATAAATGTTCAATACACCACTTCGTCCCCACAGCCGCCCAAGTGTTGCTATCGCAGCTGTCAATCTTTACAATGTGGGTTGGCAGTTATAAGCTGCTATCGAGACTGCGTTCGTGTCTGTGTCTAGTTTATGTAGTCGTTGGTTTTTTCCACGCAGTTCCTTTCCGTTTGTTAAGATGCACCAACTCACCCCACAACAAGTTCTTATAAAATATCGAGAGATCGCGGCTCGTCCACACTTAGTTTGAGCAGCTGCTGATATAGAATCGTGATGACGTTCAACCGTTGGAACATTGTGTTCTTCACTCGAAGCGACACAGCTCCCGGTGCACTCAGCCTGGCGCGCCTGACGCGTTAGCAAAATAAAAAGTTATGGCGGGTGATGTTTCATAAACGTTTTCTTTCTTCTTTTCTGCTTGTTCTTTTTTTTTTTTCTTCCCCCACAGTGACTATGCACTCTGCCGGATGCGGCAGATACGATTCGTTGAAAAGGCAGTTTAGTCCGCTCGCGAGCACGCATCGGGCGTCGCTTCACTAAGTAGAAAGGCTGAGCTTATCACAGGAGATGTTAGCGCCTTGCAATAACACTGGGTGAAAAAAACTACCTGGTCACTAATTCTCGCACGTTTTGGAGGGCAAGTCCACATACAATGAACTACTGATATAACGACCACTTTTTGCGACACTTCCGAGTTCGTTATAAGTGGGTTTAACAGTATAAGAATAATTACAGTTCAGTACATAGAACACAAAGCACTAAGTACAATAATACTAAGATACTTGCTGTAAGCCTAGCAGATCGTGAGAAAAAAAAGTAAGATATATATAGGCTACAATACATGGGAGGTACAGGCCCTACCCTGTTCCCTTAAGGGAAGACGCTCCTCGAAAAGTGATGTGTGGACAGGTGCATTATGATAGGGCATCTAGCATTGTTTTTCCCAAGCATTTTGTCTCTCCCTTCCCACTGCATTTTACATTTTCGGGTAGCAATCATTATAAAGGGGGAGATACTCCTTGAAGATTTTTTTCTTAACTCCTGGCCTAGAACTCTGAAATTTCTACCACTAGTAGAGTTTGTGATGCTGATTTAATAACTAATTACTTTTATCGTAACTGTAATAGTTGTTGAGTTAAGACAGCTATGATAACAAAAATATGGGGTCTTTTGTACGCAACTTTAGCTTTATAAAAATTTTCACAAAGCATCTTAATATGGCTTATTTTACTGCACATGGGCAACAGTGCGTCGAAAACTGATTAAAAGATGGAAATATCATACTACAATTGCTACATTTCGGAAAAAAAAAAACAAAGAAAGAAAGAAAGAAATCGGAAGTGAACTTTTTGCACTCCATATTTCTCTTACTGGCATTCAAATTACAAAAAAATTCTGTGATATAAAAATTGTGATAGACATTGACATTCCATGTCATCCATAGATACTTTGTGAAAAATTTCATGAACATCTGAAAGTTTGTGCACACTATGTAGACAGTTTTCACGTGTTCTGCAGAAACTTTCAGGCACTTAAAGGAGTACTGACACGAATTTTTGACATTCTCGTAATATTGCTGTAAATGAAAGCACTGGCGTGGAGAACCCCAAAAAGAGTATGATGGTGCCCCGCAAGACAATGAATATATTTTTAATACGGCTTCCTTAAAAGCCCACTTTCGGTTTCGATTTTAAGGGGGCGGTTTCCTAGTGACGTGTCAACGTAGTCGGACGAAGTCTGAGTCACGTAGGGACAGAAATTCATGATAGTGTCGCTGCAACTCTGTCGTCTGTGGTCAATTACACGCGGGGCACACAAACAATGACAATTTTACGGTCGTCCAGTGACTCTGACAGTGATTTCGGCGGTTTTTATAGACTGTTGTCATACGTCATCGCAGTGTCTATTGCACTGGGGCTGGCGTGCAGTGCTGGGCGACGAAAACTTTAAAACCAAACTAAAATATTTTGTACGTGTTTCCTGGCTTCCGTGTGCGGAGGGCGTTAACAATACATAGCTAGAAAACGAAAAATGTACATTTTGAGCCGCCGAAAAATCGTGTCAGTACTCCTTTAAAGTTGTCAGATCATGAGATTTTTGCACAGAGTATCTCTGGACTACATGAAAAATTTTGATGCTTGGGATCACTCACAGAATAGCATTCTTCAGGTAATCTACATGGCTGGAAAGTGTCTACTAGGTCTGCGAGTGATGACAGGCACCAATATGATTGTGCAAAGAGAACATAAAGTGCAGTGTGCCAACATGCCATGTGGTAAAGCTTCCATACGGAAAAAATGGGAAGGTTGCCATGAAGGGCAACTCAATGTTTGCTTTCTTAAAACAAAAACTGCAATGATAAAACTTGTATGGTTTAAAGAAGGAACATATTTTTGCTTTTCATTGAAATATAAGTTGCTTTTTTAATCGGGGGCACCACATGGTGTATAAATTGGCTCCCAGTATGAACGAAAATGCACATTTTCTCTAATTTGTGATTTTTTTACATAACTTGTACTGACTCAAACAGTCACAAAATACCTTTAACATAAAACATAGCTTCTGTAAGGTGTATATTAATTAAAAATACCTCTAATACATGGTGCCATCATACTGCAAAAAATAAGCAAACAGCGTAATTTGTTAAAGTTTCTGAAGGTTTATGTGGCAGAAAAATAGCAATAATTTTATTGAGGCTAAAACATGTTAAACTAACAACTTTCCCTAACACAATGACCAAATTTGGCATTGGCCCAGTGAATAATACGCTCAAAAGAAATTATCTTTTGTTGCCCACTCAGATGGCAGGCAGCAAAATTCAAAAGGCTCCCACATGGCCAAAAGATTTGTCAGTCTGAAATATTCTAGCAGTTGACTACTGCCAATGTAGTTGAAACATGCAAGAGTTTTTTTCTAATAAAATCGAGATGGATGCCAACATGGCTGGGTAATTTGGCGTGGAATGACCCTGCATGTGGGCATTTGTGCCAGCAAAGAATACCCATAGTGCGTGTCGAGCTTTCCCATTTATGCAGCTCCAAATTGAGAAACATCGCAGTTGTCATGGTGTCAACAAGTATGAAGAATCGACAGCGTGCATGGCGAACGCCACCTTTCACACTGCATTCTATTAACAACGAATACGCCTGGTAAACGCAAGCAAAGTGATCAACTGCACCTCCACTAGCATGAACAGGCCCTTCTTGTAACTTCCAAGAAAGCAAGATAATAACCAAGTAAATTAGTGCGAGCAAGTTTAAAAGTGGAGAAAACACGATTTGTGTTCTTGTGCAGTGGTCGACCAAGGAAATTGCACAATGTAAAGAAAATGATATCTAATGAATATTTGCAACAGGCTGTAGCCTTCTTTTGAGCTTATAACAGTAGATCAGAAAATAAAAACACGGTAGCCTACTTAGAAGAGGCCCCTCATGTAAGGGACAGCATCTGCTCCCTGGTATGTGTCTGCTGTAAAGGAGTTCAAGTATACACGCATCAATGACTGCATTTAGAGCAACACTGCTTTATGTTAGGCTAACCACATTAAATTCCTGGGTTTTATGCACTGAAACCACAATTTGGTATGCCATAGTGAAGTAAATACATTGGATTACCTTTAACCACCCGGGGTCTTTTAAATGCAAACTCCAAATGAAGTATTTGTGTGTGACTACCGAGGTTAGCCAGTAAGAAGTGCACACTTACGTTCCCGACTCTGTAGGCTCTTGAGAGCTCGCTGGAGAAGGGCCCTGCAAGACTCAATTCGTCCACATTTCATGTAGAACAAGCCGAAGCTAAGCCAAACATCTGCACGCTGCTTGAATTTATTCAGCATCTGCTTGTACAGCTGCTCTGCTTGCTGCAAAGAAAACAACATGCAGAATGCACATGAAGGCACTGATGCACAGTGACTAACTTCCTCAGATCCAAAGATTGCACAGGGACGTAACTGCTTCTTAACTTGGTTCTCTTTACAGAATAGGATGTTAAATATGAGATAACCATCACTTTGTTCAAATATAATGATTATAAACTAAAGGCACTACCTTGTTGTAAATTGAAAAGTATTTGTCTCCTACAAACATACAAACATGTCTATTGACCAAAACTTCGAAAGAAAGATGTAACAAGACATGGAAGGCTGCCTTGTTGAAACCTGCATCCTTGACCTTTGTCAGACATTGCAGTATTCAAAATACACTTTATCGGCATTTATGACCTTCCATTGTTGCACAATGATGTAAAATAAATTAACATAAATTTGCAGAAAGTAAAAAACAATTTTTTATCGTATTTAATAAACTATAGTGAGAAAGATGCAACAAGACATGAAAGGCTTTTTTGTAGAAGCTGTATCCTTGATATTTGTCATAAGTCATGGTATTCAAAATGCACTTTGCGGACATTTTTACTTTTCTTCAACAACACAATGCTATAAAATAAGCTAACTTCAATTTGCAGAAAATCTGTAAAGGAACACTAAAGTCAAAACAATTTTTCTCCGTATTAGGAAATTACATTTCCACAATACCAAATGCACTACTTTTGTGAGGACAGGGCTCTTGATAAGCTAGAAAACGTACAACAGGTGGTGGCACCGCTCTATTGTTCCAGCAATAATAATTGATTGATTTGTGGGGTTTAACGTCCCAAAACCAGTTCTGATTATGAGAGACGCCGTAGTGGAGGGCTCCGGAAATTTCGACCACCTGGGGTTCTTTAACGTGCACTGACATCGCACAGCACACGGGCCTCAACATTTCGCCTCCATCGAAATGCAGCCGCCGCGGCCGGGATTCGATCCCGCGACCTTCGGATCTGCAGCCGAGTGCCATAACCACTAGACCACCGTGGCGGGGCTCCAGCAATAATAAGCATGACGTCACAGATTTTGACACTGCCTGCTAAGGCTTGCACATTTATAGCTGAAAATGCCATTCATTGTGTTCTAAAGAAGACAGAGACTTATACCCCTGTCACACGGGCACTTTCAAGGTCCTTTGAACTAAAGCTTCTTTACCTGAAAGGAGCGGGCGCGCTGTCACACGGGCGTGCGGAGGGAGCATTAGTTGAAAGGAGCTTTGAGCTGAGGGAGTCCGCGCTTGTCCCTTGAGGCTCTAAAGGACTACCCTCATTCGCAGGTGGCAGACGGCAGAAAAACATGTTTTACCTTGGAGCCAATCCAACACACTTTTATTTAATAAAAAGCACGTTTCACGGTATCTTAGAAGTTATAAACCATAAAAGTTCTGCTGATAGACACAGTTTGTCATATGTCGCCTGAATATGTCGCCAGTCGCCTTGAGGGCAGGTGCACTGTAGCGGTGACGTTGTGGTCAGCTGCCGGGGTGGTGTGGCTAGCTGGGCCTGGGTGTCAAGATTTTGTCTGCTGCAGGCCGAGGTGTCTTTGGCATATCTTTTTCGTACCAACCACCGGCGACACATTTTTCTACTGCACATTCGAGAACATGCGTCATGTGCCGGTGCATTTCTAGCTGTTGCGCAAACGTCAGCTAAGTATTTGAATGTTGTTAGTGGCGTAAGGTGATACCAGAGAGCATTTTTTTCCTTCAGAAGATTCGGCACATGGCGCTAAACTGGGCGCTACGATGAATATTTGATCCTCACACGCTGAGTGTCTCGTGGCACATGTTTGGAGACTTTGCGATTGAAAAACAATCCAGAACAGTAACAAAAACGGAATCGAAGCACGCATAGCCGGAGAAATACGGTGTACACAGCGGCGCACTGCTACCACTACGTACGTGTTTGGCGAATTATTTCCATTACCTTCAGGTGTTCCCCTTGTTTTATCAGTGTCCAAAAACAAAATATTTGATAAGAAAAAGCAGAAAAAAAAACACGCATAGCTAATTTATGGGGGCATCGGAGCCGTATTATTTTTTTCATTTCCGAGCGATAGGAGCGCCAAGCGTACGTTGTGGCTTTTGTTAAAAGCTTCAATGGAAACCGTGTAGCACCGACTCAGCTCCCTTGAGCTAATGTTCCTTCGAAGTCGTTATGCTCCTTTACCTCAAAGGAGCTTTGGTATGCCCGTGTGACTGGGGTATTAACGTAGCGTGTTTCAGAAAATCTGAGACAATGTGGCTGGAATAGAAAAAAATAATGGAAGGACTTGAGTTCGCTATGTTAATTATGCAAGTAAATAAGGTACACAATTTGTAAGGAAATCTATATTCTACAAGAGCACAATAGATTGAATAGAGAAAAGAAGTTAGCTGAAGGCCTTTGCTCTTAGTCTGGGGCTCTAAACTTCATTCTAGAACAAAATTGTGGAATTTTGTATATACAGGACCAAATACCCTGCAATTATCAGCACAACATTGACACTAGACACCGCCAGACAGTTTTAAGAGAGCTGCATCCATGGAAACTGCTCTCTACTATAGTACTGAGTACTGACCTCAGTCTTGTTGCTCTCAACATAGATCTGTGCCAAGTGCATGTAGACCTTTAGGGGCTCATTGAACTGCAGTGCCTCTTTGAAGACACTATCAAGAGAGTCCTGCGTTCCGTACAAGTGCTCCAGGTTGAGCAGTGCTGTCCAAACATTCAATTTCTCTTGCTCTTCCCTGTATTACAAATAAAATGCAAAATACACTGAAGAGACCAGCTTCTTTTCAAACAATGTGAGTGCAAATATTAGAAATTTCAAATACTGAACTGAATAACATTTATTCTTAAATCCAAATATTTTTTGAATAGTTTATGAATATTTCAAAATGTTAACTGCATTGCAAAAAAAAAAACACAAATGATACAAAAATACAATAACTTCATCCCCACTGTCATATGAATTATTATAGGCATAAAACATGAGAGCTTGAGTAGTGCAGCAGGCTACTTCGTTCAGGGGGCGCGACTCTAATGGTTATTAAACGATCATGCTTTCTGAGCATTTCTATGGATACAAAGGGTCTAGTTACAGATAAAGCTTGTTATGAGAGACAATCAAGAGACCAGAGAAACATGTCTCTTGTAACCAAACGTTCTAAAAATAATGAGGAGCTGGCTTAGGTAACTTTATTATGCATAAACACAAAAGTGCGTTTAAACACATACATCTACAGGAAATTACTCACAGTGCCTTAAAGAAGTCATTCACATTTGTTTTTTAGTGCCTGCAGATTGCGTTAGCTTCCTTCCCAACTTTGCAGGTAAAGCACTCTAATATTCATCAGCTAAAACTGCAAACACTTAGCCACGAGTTAAACTGTGCAGTAAACCCTTGCATGACAAAACGCTATCGCATTGCATACCAACTGCAGCATGCTTTCTTTTCGGCCAGCTATACGTGTCACCCTAAGCATGAAGACAGAATCGCAGCATTATCACAATACAATACAATTAGCACATATAAAAAAAGGTAACCGGTAATGGTGACCCTTTCCTAAACGTAGTACTGTCAGCAACACAGCCCTTTTTTAAAAAAAATGCCTGCATATCTGCTTGCTTAAGCTGCAAACGCTGTAGAAAGATGATAGTCTTCTGCTGCCCCTGATACGTAACACCCTCTCTCCTTCCCCATTCCCACCTCTCAAGCTCTTCTCTTGCATTTTCACTCCTCCCCTGATGAATGCAATGGAAGTTTTGCTGAATTCAAGTTTCCTGCGTTCGCCCTGTTCTCGTGCCATCTGTTGGGTCCTTTTATTACTGTTGGCTTAAAGCCAGCTACAGAGCCGCTGCTTCTGTCGGGTTGTTTTCCCGTGAATGTGAGTTGCTTTCCCAGCGACAAAAGCCATTGACAGATTCAAGACAATATTTAAGAGACCTACCCTGACGGACTGGTACATCACACATGCACACACGATGGAGAGAGCATGATGGTACGATTTGTGGTTGTCGTATTGCTTTTCATGGAAAAAAGCGAATGTTTGTATGAAAGGAGGATGCATAAGTTGATGCCGTGGTTTGAGCATACACATTACCTTAATTGCTTCAAAGCAGTGCGCATATATCCGTCTCTGGAAAATTACGTGACATATGCAATCATAAGAACATCACGTTGCCCCGCCACGGTGGTCTAGTGGTTATGGTACTCTATTGCTGATCTGAATGTCGCAGGATTGAATCCTGGCCACGGCGGCTACATTTCAATGGAGGCAATATGTTGAGGCCTGTGTACTGTGCAATGTCAGCGCACGTTAAAGAATCTCAAGTGTTTGAAATTTCCGGAGGCCTCCACTATGGTGTCTCTCATAATCATATAGTTGTCTTGGAACGTAAAACCCCAGAAATTGATCAAGAACGTCACGTTAATAGCACAATAAACATGCGATGAAAGCTGTAAAGTTTCCTGACGCTGCACCATATGAATCAACGCTCATGAAAACTAGATTCTGCATATGTCATCAAAACATTCATGTACGTACTGCACGCATCAATGGTATGCAATTAATGACTGAATACTTAAAAAATTGTACACTCCGTTTCCCGTCACTGTGTTATTGGTAGTTTTTAATGTGTGGTAGCTTTAATGTGTGATCGATAGCTATAAATATCCACGACCAAGCTTTGGCTGTTCATCGGCGCACTCATTGCCAGCTGCAGCAGCCCGTCAGTGCCAATTCGCAGCGTCGCATTAGCCAGTCAACCTCATCCTCGATGCTCCTCACCACATGCTTAGCAGCCACAGGATTAAAGCAAAGAAATTTAAAAGCACATGGAAAATTGGTATACAGTGTGCATTTGTATGTAAGGTGTTGAAATCCCGTATTTTCCCATTGTCCTTCTTTGCAAAAGGAAGCTGCGAAGAGACATTGCAGTTGAGGCGGCCTTGTCAAGCGTCATTTTTCTTATTTTATCAAGAACCAACCGAGTAACTTCACTGATAAGTGCCCCTCTATCCTAAGGAAAATATGATGGAGACCTGGCAGTAGTGGCAATAAGTCTTCAACACACGTATCTGCTACATACACTAATCGTCCCAGCAGACCGTCTGCCCACGTCAATGTATCAGTGGTGAAACAACACTGGCCGCCCATGCAAACTCCAAAACACGATAGTATAATTTTTATGAGACGTTGGTGCATCGCTTATGTGTCCATGCATTGCTTTTTTCAAGAAAACATCAAACACGCGAATGCAAAGGATAGAGATGCCTGAGTGGCTGGAGAAATGAGAGGTGGAAAGAAGCAGAGTGTCTCTCGGAAACAATGTGGTTTTGATATCCGGGGTGTGTTTCCAATGGCACTGATAAATAATGTGGGACATTGCATTGGGAGAGAAGCTTATGTGCAACATTTTACACTCAGAACTCCTCGACAATGGAGAATTTCCTTGAAAGCTCACTTCTGATCAAGCGTGCGCGTCGCAAAAGGAAAAATTTCAGCATAATATTTCTGTTGCGAAGCAGTACGCCTGTAGCAACTGCTGTTCTGGTGCGTTTTAATGAGTGCAAGACTTCGTCGACCTTTGACAGCACAGTGAGCTCCACTAACCTTTCATGGCTGGATGTCACAGGAGACTGCTGTGTTTTCTTGGCCCAAAAGCAACATCAGTGACAGCCTCTCAGCCTCTCCTAATGATAGTGCTAGCAGATGATTCCGCGGCTGTGCCTTGAAGACCATGACGGACGCGCCAGATGTTGCCAGGTCAGAATGCATTATGAATATCCCCTATTGTTGGGAACTATTCTCTAGGCATGGATACAGCAATAGGTCCAGAAAAGGGAGCCACATGTAGTTTGTAGACTTTAAGATTCAATAAATTACCTTTAAGCTGTATCGTCACAGCATTTCTTGTAACTGTGCGAAGCTTACACTGTAGTCTGTCTACCATGTGATTCTGGTCTCTACACTCCTTTAACATTACAAACTGTGTCACAGAAACAGCATTCCACTGTGGATTAGGACTCATAACTGTAAATGATCCAACAATAACAATGGACATGGATCTTACCTGAAATCAATGCATGACAGAGCCCGCCTTGCTACAGCACGTGCTTTCTCAATCTCAGCTTGACGCAAATGGAATGCCATGTATCGGAGCCATACTATAGAACTGTTGGGTGACACCAAGACCAACCGATCAAAATCATCGATTGTCTCAGGCTCACGGCTTGGGTCAACCAGCATGCGTTCCTTCTGCAAATAAAATTGCACATAAGTAGTACATGCATTAGGGCTTCCAACGATGAAAGAGCTCACTTGTGAAATGGAACAGCCTTACGACTAAGCTATTACATCAGGTGTGCAGTTCAAGGGAAATGACTGCTACACAAATCACAGAAGGACATTTACAAAAAACAACTTAAACGCAAGAAAACAAGACAATACTATAGTGCACAATGCGCTTCCAAAACATGTAATTAATAAACAATCAAGCAGCAGGAGCACATTATCAAATGAAGCTTTAGAGCTACCTTGCGTAATTGTGCTTCAGCCTGCTCCCTCTCTTGACGGATCTCTTTGCGACTTTTCTTTGCACTGCCTTCATCATCGTCCTCGTCATCACTGCTACCAATATCCGGCCGCTCTTCCAGTAGCTTCCCTAAGTCTGGCATAGCCTCGACATCCCAGCTGAAGTCCTCATCCAGACTGAGTCGGGGCAGCGGGTCTCCAAGTTTAATTTTCTTGTCACCACTGTCAAAGATTGGCTCATCTGCGGAGGAATTGGACAATTTCCTCTTGCGAGGCAACGTGGTATTTGGCTGTACACGATGGACAAGACCGAGGAGTAGCCGTCTCTCTGAAGCCTGGATTCTTTTCACAACAACAATGACCAGCTCACCAATCTTCATGGCTTTGTGGCTTCGTTGCAAGTGGGCAGGCAGCTTTGACATGGGTATCAGTCCCACTACCCCACATCCCACAGTGACGAAACAGCCATGTTTGTTCAGGGTCTTCACAAACCCTCGAAGGGTAGTGCCTACAGTAAGGCTGCTGAGTGCTACTATTTCCTTGTCTTCAACCTCTGCGCAGCTCTCGGGATGCAGTCTGCAAAAGTGCAAAAGACACACTGTCATTTGACAAGTTACGTTCATACTGAGCATCATGTTTTTATTGTGTTATAGTTTTGTCTATGCTCAGCCATGATTCAATTGATTTCAAATGTCTTACAAATACTTATTGTTCAACTTCCGAAAATTGGCAAAGCTTTCACTAGTGATGCAAGGCTAGCGGAACAGATGGCACTTGGCTGGTCTAGGTTTGTCTCCGGCACACTCGCATTTCGTCGTGGTCTAAGGCTTTGGGAAACGCCTCGCGAAGCACTGTGACATGCAGTGAACACTTCTCAAAGTTTTGCACCAAGCTCAGCGTAAAGACGTTTGCACTGAACCAGACACAACGGCAGACACGGCATGCGTGACCTTGGCTTGACGCCATCCCACCCCTTTACTATGCTACACTACGCATGTCTATGCTATTCTAGGAGCTACTTGGACACCACGAGAGGACACATACCCTCGTGGCATGAAGCTATGCACAAACGCACAGCTTTGAGAGACGCTGTGCACTGGACAAATCGATGCCCACTGTCTTCTTCTGCTGCTTGCATGTGCAACATGTGCTCCCACCAGCTGCACTTTTGCCAGTGTTTTAAATGGGCTGAGGGCATGAGTGCAAGAGGAGAAAGAAGCGTGCATGCAAGCGCGCATGCCATGTGAACCTTTGTCATGCCGTACTTAACAGCTTTGCTGTTAAAACAGCAAAGCACACAGTATAAATGTGGGCTGGAGTATTCACAGAGTGTAGCCAAAGGCACACTGCATACATAATTAAAGTGCAGAGAACTACTATCGGCCAATGTGAACTGATTAGGTGCAGTACACTATGCTGATGCCAAGCCCAATATACTGCAGAATGCAAGTGCAGATTTAAGATATCATTAGCCATCCCTCAGCCGCTGTTTAAAAGACAATTTAAGGGTGCCCTGTTTGTAATTTGTTCGAAAATACACTTCAATGCTGCTATACACATGAAAACAAATATTGATATAGGAAGAACCATCTGAACCACTTGCTTCAGATATAAACCAACCAAACAAACAAACAAACAGCCAGCCAGCCAGCCAGCCAGCCATTTGCACAGTGCACTATCACATTAAGATGGTGAAAATTGTCTTAACCTTACAAAGCTAAATTCCTGCACCAATATTTTCTGAAGATTGATTTTGTCTGGCTCCGTTCATTTATCACTCCTCCGAGTGGCTGACCCTGGCTACAGTAGAGCCACAGCTTTCCTTAAGCCAAGGATGAAGCGTAAAAATCATCACGAAATATACAGCAATCCCTGGGTAGCAGACCTAAATCTGAGTAAGTCCAGACGCAATAATTAGTTAGTTGTTAGTTTCATGAACAATATTACAAGTGAACTGCACTGTACTCATGAATAGAAATGCCATCAAGGGCATTTTTATTCTATGATATATATTAATCCTACAAGTGGAGCTGGTACTGTGTTTTTACTCAGTTTGTCTTGTCCTATGTTTATGTCAGTTTTCATATTACAAAACATTTTGCAGCAGATTCTTTTTGTCCAATTTAATACTTTTTGAACGCTGAACACATGGCCCAATTTTGCATGCGATCTGACATCCAGCGATGCGATCCAGCAGTCATATAGGGGGAGTTTTGATGCACTGGTTCGCTGGTTTGGATGTCCCATTGCATCAAACCGAGCAGATTTTCTCGTCACTGGATTGGATCTCTGGACGACCACAACCAATGGCAGCGTGGGAAGCCTGTAGCGTCACACTGCTGGCCGTCCATTCACCACTCCGATCGTCTTGGCAAGGCTACTGAGGCATTTGACGGTATCTCCAGAACCACGTGGAAAATATCATGACTTGTTTCTGACATGAAATAAATCCTTGTGTAATGCTTTAAGTGGGCTAATCTGCATAGCAGTGCCCATTTCCAAAGCACTTGAAAGATCAGAAGCAGCTGTAGTGCGAAGGTAAACAAACGTCAGCCAGGGCCGTCTTATTGAAACATCTTACTTCGTTTCTACCATATCACTTCATGCAAATCAAGGTTTCGAGAAAACAGATATGTGCTAACTCACGACATACGAGTACAAATGTCAAACATGTTCGCAAAAATGAGCACTTTGTGATGAGCTTGCGGTTATTAAATAGTGAATGATGATGGCTACGGGGCCTACCCTCGGTGGATGACATTGGGCCGTCGCAATGCGTTTCTCGCTCACAAAGGCATAACTTTATCAGAAATGTTGTCCAATGCTGTTACAGAACGAAGCAGGGCTGTGTGATATTGCTTATTTTGTACTTAGTGACATGAATACAATGTCTTACGAGCGTGTATTCTGATGCGCTTGATGTGGGCAGAGCCTACGTGCTGATTGCTCATTGCCCAATGTGTTGTGAACCGTCGTATGCCGCAAGCTGAGACATACAGCACCGGACGTTGGGCTGCATGAAAAATCGGACTGTGTGTTCAGCACTTTAAATCCCCTGTGGCCACTGACATCTGCAATAGCAAAAACAAACTTACCGAGACTCCCTTGTTGAAAGGTGATATGTGTTTGTCTCACTGTCAAAATCTAGGATGTAGCATCGCAAATAGCGCTCCTGAACACAGTTGGCCATCAGCGTTGCTGCTTGACTGAAGTCATCAGAGAAATCAGTGATGCTGATTGTCCCACGATGACCAAGTGGAAGGGAAAGACATGCACCCACACCTGCTCGAGTGCTTACAACGTAGCCGTTCACCACGCTATCCACAGTTAAAGTGGTTACACCTGCCACCAGAGAAAAAAGAGAAGTCCAACATGGCACAAATATTTCACTACACTGCAAGAGCTGCCAAGGAACAGCAAATAATTAAATAGGGAAGTTCTACACACCTAACTGTGACAGCTCAACCACTGAGCTTTCATCTGCCCTGAGAACATTGACTTTCACAGCCTGGCCAGCCTTAAACTCAGTCTGTATGTAGCCAAGCCTCTGGAAATCAGTTATTAAAGGAATAACACATTATGTTCACAAGCAATTAATGCAAAAGACTATCTCTCATACCGATGGTGGTAGGTCCATGTTCAAGACCGGAAGTCTGCCCATTTTGTTGTGTGTCAAAGCAAAGAAGAGGCTTCCTTCAGAGAACTGGAAAGAATTAGGGATAGAAAAAGATGTTTTAGTAATGACAAAATAATGCGCTGTACACACAACAAAACTAACAGCATGACCTGTTCGTGTGTAGGGACTGCTTTCCTATAGCTTTGAAAAAGAAAACAATGTCATTTATCCACTTTTGTAGCACCAGAGGAAACCCACATAGGTTTTTCAAAAAGAGTTATGCCGCACTCACACGACCATCCGTCAGCTCAAATGTATGTAGACCGACCCAGCAGCATTTACAAAGAAAACCAACGCTTCTCGACATTTTCTGAAACAGAAACTGTAACTGGCCACCATAAAAACCTTGAAGGCAAATATTAAGTTGACGTGCGCTCTTGACATACCATTGAAGAAATATTGCGCTTGTTTTGTGCCAAGAAATTGTCTAGTTTAAATGAAAATCATATTTAAGTGGTCAGCGTGCAATTAGTTGCAACTATTCAAACCACCCGCCTAACCAGGTCTATGGACATAGATTTGCCATTTTCTCCCTTTACTGGCAAACGGTCCAACCTGCTGTGTGACAGGCAGGAGTGGGCAGGAGAGAAGGACACTGAAACACTCTGCAGCCACAGAGAAACCAGTGTCTATGATGTCATAGCCGGGCCCACAGCATACCACTGGCTCGACTACATCACTGTGCAGAGTTCACGAAATGTCTTGCAGGTGTCGCTACCTTTGTGGTACATTCACATAAATTTCTGGGTGAACATAGCGGTGGTGTAGATAATACTGACATTTCAGACATTCTCAAGAACTCACCCATCTTTTTGACAAAGAAGTTGCTTGCCTTCAGTATCAATTTAAAGGGGTACTGACACCAAAATTTTGCTGCTGAGATAGCCTGCGGGATTGATTTTCGAGGACATGCACGTTATCCACAATAATCTCAACAGTGCACGCAGATCGAAAGGAAATTTAAATGAATATTAAAGTTTGTGTGCGCAACTGAGCACTACCTGCTGCACCTCGCGACATAGACAACACCGAAGGTGACCCCAAGGGGACCCACAACTTCCGCAACATCACCACGGCAGCCGAGTGCGGCAAGCAATGATGACGTCATAGCCACCATCACCCTTGTGGCACACCCGTGTTAATAGACTCCTGGCGATAGCAGGCCACAAGAAAATCGTTGCCACCCAATGATGATGATGGTGACAACAACAACATGCAGAACATGCGTTACAGTTCTGTGCGCTCACGTGGTCGAATTTGTCTACCCCATTGTGAACACCAGGCGGCGCCAGTTGCACATGGTGGCTTGTCGTTTTTGGAGCTCTCCTAAACAGAAACTGGAACTGGTTGGTAATAAACAGGCCGTAAATAATTACCTGTCAGGCGCCGGAGCAACTGATGTGCTGTGTTATGACTAACAGGTCCCCAGCTACACATTGCAGCAAAAAAAACATCAGGCGAAAATTTTTGCATCAGCGCCCCTTTAAATAACAGCCGCATGCTGAAGTAAAGGAGGTTTCGACATGTGATGCATCGGTACTTTGCAACCTTTTGCAACCGAAAAAAAAAACAAAAAACAGATGCAAAATTTTTGTGTCAGTGCTTCCCAGTGCTATGGATCCCCAACCCTGCTTACTGCAGGGGGCATCAAGATCTGGGCAGCTGAGTTCTTTTGTTGTTTCCCCACCAGGGAGAGTACAAAAGAACCCATCACATACACACAAGGCCAGGTGATGTGTGGCCGCATCGCGATGACCCCTCCCCTCATGGGGCTAGGATAGTCGACCACCGGATCATCAAATAAAGTCTTTTCACCTCACCTCACCACACCTCACTTAGGTACCCAGCAATAAAACCTTTATCCTGGGGGCCTCAAGAGCTAGGGAGTCCTGTCTTGTGTTATTTTTGTTGTCTCCCCACTGTATGTTCAGCATCTACAGGGAGATTAGAAAAGAGCACAAGGCAAAGAACCAAGAAGGCCTAACAACGCCTCTACGTATGGTGGCTAAAGGGTGAAGGGTGGCACGAACAGTCAGTGTGCCTGCAGAGAGTTTATTCCTGCTATGTATGCTCCCCTGTACATCCTACATGCATTAGGGCCATCTACATGTGCAGGGCCATTTGCGACGACACCTACAAGCCTGTTACAACGATCGAGTGTGACTTGCGGACTGTTATCAATCGGTGTGCCTCAAATTTAATGTGGGACCTGCTGGTGTCCGAGCCAAGCACCTTGAGATACTCTATGTGTCACTGAGTGAATGCGAGTTGCGTGTAAGCATGTGGGTAGTATCCCCTCCTTGTGCGTTGCATGACGGTTCGAAAGATATTCCGATTGTATGTATGTGTAGTGGTTTCAAGACCCAGCAGACTTCAGAGGCACTTGCTGGGTGGCTTGACAATCCCTGTAGCTAGCGTTGGAAAGCACAGGCCAGAGCCTATGCTGTCATGAGACACTCATTAAATTAATTTGGTATTCTAAGTTGATTGCACTGTAATTTATATTCAATTCCCATTAATGCACTTTATTTTCCACATAATCTTTGATGTCACCGTGCTTCACCGAAATTTATAAATGTGCATACCAGAGTGGCATATAGCTGCATACTATGGCCCGCGATATTCTCGCACGCACCACACGTGACTACCGTCAGGTATGCCTCCGACAGTAGACATGTGTCAACACTACACATTTTTGTAGCGAGAGCTATATTGGCCATAGTCTCGCTGTTTCACTGTGGCCAGAGGCCACACCGCGAGCTGAGCCGTTGCCTAGGAACCGTTGCCGCTGGCAGCGCTGCTTGCTGCGCCATCTGGCATGACGTCAGAGGAGGAGCCGCTGAAACCACGTTGAAGCCGGCATTGGAAGGTTACCACGCAATGCCAGTGAAGGCGGCATTGCATCCTATATATATAGAAGGGGCGGCTCGATGGGATTCGTCAGCAGACATGGAAAGTGAGTCAGAGTGACTGAAAGAAGCCAGGCTTCGTCGTCATAACGAAACCAAGAGGAGGGAGCGAGCCGAGGAGATCGAGGAAGAGTGAGCCGCATGCCTCGAGAAGCGTTGTAAGTACGAAGTGGCCAGGCAAGTGCATTCAGATGAGGATGGTTTGTCGTCTAGTTCAGCATCTCGTGCCAGGGCCGTGGATCAACGATTCACCAACCATCGGCAGTCTTTGTGGCAATTGAGGAACAACAAGATTAAGACTTTCAAAATAAATGCATTACACTTTAAATAAAAATGCCTATGCCTAGTTTTTAATGTAACCATAACTTCATGAGAGGTAGCAACCAAACCTAAACACTCACACTTACAAAGCTAAACAATAAAGATGTAACCGTACAGAGAACCAAGCTAAACAATCAAATTAACTACCTCTCGCTACACACACCCAGGCATAACTGAGTTAAGCCACAGGCAGTTTTTTCCGGTAGTAGCGCGTCAGTGCACGCGCTGCCGGGGACACCCTCGACAGTAGTCGCGCCCCCGACATTGCATGACCGGTTTCACCACTGCGACATAACAGCTCGCACACAAAAGACTCCGTTGACAACCTTTCAGGTGGGAGACACTTTGTCGCCAGATCGCTTGAATCCTGCACCACCTCTGTTGTGTTCACATAGTTTAGAAGAAAAAATAAATGCAGCAGAAAATTTCTTCTCTCATTTCTGTGCATTTGTAGCACTGGTGCATCCAATATATAAACGTTGGTGTGTCTTTGTTTCCCTATGGCATTCAGTGGCCGCATCGCCTCAGCCAGCAGCCACTCCAGCCACTCTCGGCTGCGTAAGCGGCTGTAATGTTCACGCTCTGAATTCCAGGGCGGCACTGCATGTGCCGCGAGAACTCCAGAGCTGGTTCCCCATACTTCGCACCAGGCTATCCATCTAGTACCAGTCAACATGTGTCACTGTTCTCCATACCAAAAGAACATGGCAACGTGCGGTACTGCATGCTCATAAAGTCTTTGCACATTACATCTTCTAAAATGACTGGTCTCTCGTCTTTATCGCATTGTTCGTATAAACTGTACTGATTCATCTCATGAGTACCAGCAGATATTTTGAGATATTTCACACACTTTCTGTGTGTACATTCCATTACACACAACTACACTCACCCCTCCTCCTTCTCAATTTCCACGGCCTGCCAGCCCCTGGCTCACCGAAGCAACTGCCGCCAAAATCCGTTGAAATTGAACTTCTGCGAGCAATGGTGAAGTTGGCTTGGTGGGCAGTTTTGTGGTCATTGCTTGCTGCGTGCTTGTGCGCATCGATGTTTCACAACTCGCATCGTTCATGGATCATGCTATGATGCACAAATACTTCACGAAGAAGTCCTGCAAGATTTTTCGGAGCTCTTAACGAAATGGGTGAGCATGCAGTTGGAGCATGACACTGCCTACATGTTTCGTTGTGTTCTGTTGTTTATGTCACTGTGTTTTAGGTGCTGTACAGTGCACCATTTGTGTTGCTTTGTAGTAATGAGCATTTCATGAATACTTCACTTCTCTGCCCTGGTTTTCGCTGACAAAAAAATAAAGCCAAGGGTCTCTTGTGTTCAAAGGTGCATTTAATTTTGTGTGTTCTTGTGCACAAGAACACACAAAACTGTTGAACACACATGTGTTCTTGTGCAATGTCGTTAATGCTAACTCAACACAATCATTCGCCCATCTCGTCAATGACCTATCTTTTGATTTTTAAAATTCTGCTATATATTATTTGTTTCTCATAGGTGCTATGAATTTTTGTATTGTACTTTGTATTCTGTTACTGGTATTATGTATTACTGGTACTTTGTATTCTGTTACTGGTATTATCTATGCTCCTTGTTAATGTTGAGAATATCTGTAAGTTTTACACTTTGTATTTCATTTTTTATGTTCTGTTTGTAATTGTCACTGACATTTATGTACCCACTCCTGCTTGGGCCAGAATAGGGCCTGCAGTATTTGTACATCAATAAATAAATAAATAAATAAATAAAATTACATGCAAAGACTGAGTGTTTGCCCATCTTGCAAAGGTGCTAGCATGCCTAAGAACACACAAAATTAAATTCACATTTGAACACAAGAGACCCTTCATCATCATCATCATCAGCCTACCTTTCACCCATGGCAGGGCGAAGGCCTCTCCCAATGCTCTCCATCCTTTCCTGTCCTCCGCGAGCTGATTCCATTTGATGCCTGTGAATGTCTTAATTTTGTCACCCCATCTTACTCTCTGTCATCCACAGCTACGCTTATCCTCTCTTGGTATCCATTCCATACTTCTAACTGTCCATCTGTTATCTACAGGGTGTCTACCAAGTTGACATTGCTAAATTCCCTCAGATGTCCAAGTTTTCCCTGAGTATTTTTGCAAAATTCCCTGAGTGGCACGTAAATTTTTTTATTTCGATGCGAGTAGGCACCATGTCACCCATTGTCGTCACTATAGTAAACATGTTCAACTCTTTGAGGGTCAAAATTTAAAAACACAAATTTAAAAACACAAACAAAAACAAGCTTTCCCAGATGGTCAGATTGTGAAATTGCGGATTTTGAATGTACGAAATGCGAGGTCGGAAAAACATTGTAAAAAGACTCAGGAGCAGTATTTTGGTGTCAGTATCACTTTTATACCGTATTTACTCAAATCTTACGTGCACCTTTCTTTTTTTTCGATAAAACGAGTCCAAAAATCGTATGCGAGTTAGAATCGAGTGCGAACGAACGACACCGTTACCATATCAAAGCGCGTAGGAAATGGCCGCCTCCTACGCGCTTTGGGTGCTGTCGAACAGTCACTGCCGAAAAACGAACTAGCGGCACGGCGGCCTTTGGCGCGCATAGTTTTTGTAGTTTCTTTGTCGCCGCCGGTCCCCCACCTAACGATGTGACGACGCACATGATGCGTAGGCCGATGATAATCGCTGCGCCGGCTTGGCCATCTTGCGGCCAACCAAAGTCGCTACGTCGCCGATGCATGCAATTTTTATTTTATTTTATTTTATTTTATTGATACCCTCAAGGTAAAACATTACAGAGGGGAGTGGGATTTGCCACTGTAATACAGTACACACACAAAAATATATGAAATACACAAGTGGTCAAAGCAAAGAGAACACTGTCCAGATAACATATGCAGCGAAGGCATCGTACATTGA
Organism: Hyalomma asiaticum; assembly: GCA_013339685.2. Classification (NCBI taxonomy): domain Eukaryota; kingdom Metazoa; phylum Arthropoda; class Arachnida; order Ixodida; family Ixodidae; genus Hyalomma; species Hyalomma asiaticum. The sequence continues at coordinate 322,567,446 of CM023481.1, forward strand.
AGTGCAAGTGCTAAAACACTACGGTTCACAGAAAAATATTGGACACTGATGACTGAAACAATGATGGCTGTCTGATTTTCACAATTGAAGAAGGAAGGTGGTTCCAGTCCACAGATGTACGTGGTATAAATGAGTCAGAGAATACTTTTGTTTTGCACGAAATTAAGCCAACTTTGTGCCCGTGGTCAAGACGCGATGATATGTATGTGGGTGGCAGGAGCAATTCGTCATGCAGTGTATCGTGATAAAATATTTTGTGAAAAAGGCAATCTCTGAGATGGCCAGCCGCACGAGCTATCGATAGCGTTTGCGGGTGGCCGTGACAGGAGAATAGATGTTTCCCATCACAGCATGCAAAACGGCTCATCATCGCATTTCTCCCTCATATCCGTGCTGAGCCCGAGCCTCTCAGTCGTGCGCGCTGCTTGATGTCCGAGATTGCACTGCGGCAATCTCGGAGACCATGACAACCATGCTTCGACCATGCTTAGGCTTAGCTGCGCCAGTATGCGCAGTATGCTAAAGCCCACAGCACACATGGCAACGCCCGGTAGCAGGCGTGAGGGAACTGCGATAGCACGGAGGAATGCAGCACTGCGAGTAAATGATGTTACCGCCGCTTGCACGCGGCTACGCCCGGCAACGTGCAGAAGTTTCATCGAGACGCAAGAGTTCCTGAATCATCGCGCCGAACGTCTTCGAGACGCCGCGGATCAAGTGAAGCGGGAACAGGGAGCCTACATGACTGCAAAAAGCAGTCATGTAGGCTCCCTCAGCGGGAAAGCCACAGCACGGCCGTTCGCGGGACTTCAGGGGTTCAAAGTATTGTGCGAGTGCGTTCATTGTGCGAGTATGGCATTTGGTTTTATGAATGTGAGATGGTTGATTACTAAGGACGTTTAATTTTTTTCGTGTCACGAAAAGTGGGTGCGCGTTACAATCGAGGGCGTGGTAGAATCGATCATATACTGCAAATTGTTCTATAGTATTTTAGAACATGGTGTTCCCAGAAGAACAGGTCTACGCACATCGCCTTATCGCAGCCTGCGCACATAAAACGCATCTCTGTTCTCCTCTTGGAGCACCTGGAGTAGCAAGCCAGGCCATTGACCAGGCTAACATCTCCGGATCCATCAATAAAATATTCTCTCTCTCTCCTATTGGAGCAACCAGCTGTGTTGGCACACACACGTTATCTTCTCTGCGTGCGGCGGCCTTGGGCAGAGTGAACTCAGTAATCAAGAACAGCAAGAATCCCTCGTAAGCGTCGATAACAAACACGCTGAAAGCTATGCCAATAAAGATGAAAATAAACTTTCGCCGCCTCTAAAAAGGGGTGCCGATGAAGATAAACATCAAGTTTCACACGTCACCGTTGCAATCACGCGGAGAATCTGTATTTGTAAGATGGGAAATAAATAAATTGAAATTGAAAATTGAAACCGAAACCGCGAAGTGGCGTTGCCCACCGGTGTCGCCACAGACCGTGCGACGCGCCCAAGCTAGAAATCAGTTCTGTTTATCTCCACAAGAAAGGAGAGCCCTAATTACACGTACGCAGTACAACGCATCACCGCGTGGCATGTAGAATCGGCGCCGCGTCCTCTCCCTATGGAGAGGGCGCACAGTTTCGTGTAGCCGCGTGCCCTCTACCTCCACACACTCTTTTCCACAATATTTATGAAAAAGAGTGCGTGCACGCAAACGCACAAGATAAAGCTCGGCGCACACACGGGCTGCGTGTGCGCCGTAGTGTGTCCAGACACATAGAGCGGACTTTGCATAGAACAAGACGCGACAAGCAAAACCAGAAAAAAAATCTTAAAAAATAAGCCAGTGAGCGCGGACGCAGAGAGGGGAGGAAGTGGGGGGCACTCATCCTTTCAGTTATGCGAGTTGCGCTAGAACCTCCCTTGCAAGGTGCATAGTTAGAGCCAGCGTTACCGCGACTTTCGTACTTTAGCTAATTTTCCCTGACAGAAACCCAAATTCCCTGAGATTTTTCAGACTAATCATATTCCCTGAGATTTCCCGGTTTTCCCGGCTGGTAGACACGCTGTATCTACCCTTCTCATCACGTGGCCTGCCCATGTCCATTTTTTCATCTTAACATTGATTATTATGCAGGCGACCCCCGTCCGTGCCCTGACCCACTCGGCTGTCTTCCTATCTCTCAATGTAACGCCTATCCCACGGCTGCTTTATCTGTTGCCATGGCAATGTAAACAGGTGTGCGTGCTGCCATAATCACCACCCCCAGTGTGGAAGGTCATCACTCAAGGGGACTTTGGTGCTAGTGTGGGCGAAGCGCCTGCATAAAAGCAGCCTATTAGAGGAATACAGAGATTCACTTTGGCGATATAACTACAAGCTGTAGCATCACCTACACCATTCACGAAACGGCGGATCAGCTTTCGCTCCACGCTTGCACCACCTCCCCCTCTAGCCACCATAGTCTGGGTACCTAAGGAGGCATAATGCCGTCAACCCCAACCAGTAGAGCAGTGGTAAAGAAAAGCAAAATAAAACAGAAAGGGCGAAATAGGGAGTTCCACAAAAGGGCAAGAAAGGGCGGGAGGGAGACATAAAAAGTGAATGCTGCTTTGTATCCACAACAAGTTTACACAGGGGACCTTGTGGCTGCTCTGCAACAGCTGAGAATAAAGCCCCTGAAAAAAACTACAGTAGCATCAAGTGCGCCCCTTCGGCTCTGCCTCCTCTCCTAGCCACAGCAGCAGCGCCTCTAGAGTGTGCACCAAGAAACTGTCTACGCGAAACTAAAAGGCCTTGCGAAAGCACGCGGCCGCACCGCTGCACGGGGCACACTGACACCACTGCAAAAGCTGCGTGTTTGGTGGCTAGTAGGGCCGTAGCGTGGGCTATGAGGGCCAGCTTCATCCGCAGAGCACGCGCTCGATGCCGCGGGAACGGTCTTCGGCGACCATCGTCCCCGCATTTGGTCTCCGGCTTCTCCGCTGTTGCCTCAGCGTGTGTGCAAATAACCGTCCGATATGCTGGGGCGACACATCTCGACGTTTGGCATTTAGCTTTACCCGCGCAAGCGAAAATTCCTTCGTTCCGTTGTTGTACGTGCTTTTACGGCATCCCAAAACATGCAGAGCTGTCCCTCAGATTCAAGTGTGATTGCGCAAGGTCGAGCAGACGCCGCACGTGGACAACCAATATGGCGTTCGCCCGACCTTCAAAAAGCTAGTGGAGCGTCGTGCTTTGCGATCTCTTAGCACCGCCAAAGCCGAATTTGCATGGCGCGTGGCGGCGCTGCCATCGACAGTGTCAACCCCAAGCACATCGGCAAGTGAACGCTGGGCTCTCGCGTCGTGGGCTGCCCGCTTGCGGGGATGGGTTTTGCCGCTACAAGCGCTTGGCTTACTTCATTCTTCTACAGACCACTTTTATGACGCGGCATATTTAACATATTGCGCAAAAACTCATAACTGTGCCGTAACCGTGAACCTGTCCCATGCCATGTTGCCGACACCACGCACATAAACACACGTCGAGCACATGCAGGTACTCACTGCATATATTTGCACTAAAAAACACTCCACTTGCTCCTAATTACGTTCTATTGTCGTATTTACCAGCACTTTCCTAATTATTTCTCTCAAACTTCCCCCAAAGGGTCGCTTACAACCACAGCGCCCCCTTGCGTTTAGCTGAACGTACGGCGGCGGCCAACAGCCTTCTCAACTAGCTTCATCTACGCATCTACGAAGCGAACGAGAGAGGAGGTGTCTCCACAGTGACACGAATGGCGCTACTTTAGTTCTTTTTCAGGGACTTTAGCTGAGAAAAGTGCAGGAAAACTACCTTGGAGAAAGGCCTAGTTTCTAGCTGGGCAGTAAAGGTGTCCTTGTGGACATGAATGCTTACGTGAGTGTCCTAAAGAATGTGTCACAATGGCCAACACATTGACGGACAGCACAACTGACATCCTCACTTAAGTGCTTGGGTGCCTTTAGAGAATACGGGAGGTAGCATATGCCTGCTGAAGTTCTCTAATGAATAACTGTAAATATGTAGCATGTAAAAACATAGAAAAATGAAAAAGGCATAGACAAGACAAGTCTCGTCGACCTCTATTTCTTTTGTCTCCTTTTATGCACCATACATTTACAGTTATGCACCTATAACAAGCTGCCCAAATTGCTGCACTTGTCAGTTGTCTAATGAACCTTTCCCAGCAGCATGGAGGCACTGGGTGAATAGTGTCTTGATCACTTTACACGTACATGGCCATTACCATAGCTTTTCTTGCTTTTTTCAGTGATTAGTTATTCTAGTGGTCATTTTAGACCCATACACTGCATATAACATGGTGAAGCAACTACTGGCCAAAGTCTATGATGATTTCTTAAGTGCTCCACTTCTAAAGGTGGCAACAATGGTTATGCTGACAACAATGGTTAAAGAAGCAACCTATGCATAAGTGAACCATTTTCCCAATGTTGTGTACAGTAGCAACCACATACATTCTGTTAACCAAACGCACTCTTTATATATCAGAAGAAACACTCAAGAAAAAAAAAAAATGCTCTTATACAAGGACAGAACAGCCTTCTCACTAAGATAAACTGCACCGGTGGGCCTACAAGACCAGTTTAGAATGAAATCTGTGGTGCAACAAGCACCTCTCGACCTCTCCAAGGTCGACATGAACCAACACAATGCGCCCGCAGCAGTCCACGGATGGGCACAGAGCTTTGTGGTTGAATTCTGCAGCCAGTGAACAATTCTACCGTATTTTCCGGAGTATAAGACGCGGTTTTTTTCCAAAATTTTCGGAGGTGCGTCTTATACAACGGTGCGTCTTATACGTACTTTTTTTTGTAGTTCTTTTGGGAGAAACTCGTGTTGATGCTGATGAGTCTTTTTTTAAAACGGAAAACTAAAAAAAGGAAGTATGTCGTGTAATAACGTGTAATATAATGCAACTAGCGCGGTAACTCTTTTGGATACGATCTAACGTAACACTGCAAAACGTACGGCTGCTCCAGGGAAGGCGCAGCACGTATTTACGAGCCGCTGATGCCTGCCAAGATAGCGCTATCTCGGCAGCCGACAGCCGAGCGACACTACCCCCCCGCCCCCCCCCCGCGTCTTTTCATGCTCGCTAAACACGGGCGGGGCCTTTCCTCCCCGCATCCACGGCAGGTGTCCCGATCGGGGTGATGTTATCACATCGGGCTCGGAGCGACGGAGATAGGCCGGGCTCCTTTGATGTCTGCTTCAGCCGTTTTCTTCGCCCCCACTCGCATGCTTTCATTCTAGCGACCGTACTTTGGGCTTCGGGGGCTTCCGGAGAAAAGAATCGGAAAAAGGGGTATCGCACTCGCAGCCCCTTTTACGTATGACTGCGCTCGCCTGCGCAGCGAGGGGTGCGGCCGCGCGGCTGTTGGTCCGTGCGTGCGCGCCGGCGAGCTGGGGACGGGGAGCGCAAAATATGCGAGGTTTTTTTTTTGCAAAGCTGGCTAAATATTAGGGGTGCGCAAATTATGCGAGGGCGCAAATTATGCGGGTAAATACGGTATTCCAAAGCGCGTCGGAGGACGAGGACTTTGAGGGCTTCGACGCATAAAATGTTTTTCCTGCAGTCATGCGTAACGTTTCAGTGGGTGTGTACTATTTTTTCTCGCAAGTTTGGTGTAGTAGAAGTTTTCTTACGGACTAGCGCTCAGAAACGTAAGTACGGCATTTTACAAGGCTCGCTCAACCCCACGTTATTAGGTTCTTTGCGGGAAGTGAGTGAATATAGGTGCGTCTTATACACCGGTGCGTCTTATATATTAATTTTTGCATGCAAACTTGCGAAATCTGGGGGGTGCGTCTTATACAAAGGTGCGTCTTATACACCGGAAAATACGGTATATCTTAACTATTGCACAAGTTGTTCACTATAATATGGAATGTTTTCCCAGCATTCACAATATGTACATTTCAACTCAAACTCACCCTAGATGCCTGTTTTATCAGGGTGTTACCCAAGGTTCAGTGTTAGGTCCCACTTTATTCCTGCTTTATATTAGCAATCTCCCCTTACGAACCTCAATTGCGGTATGTCGTTTCGCAGATTATTGAGTCTTGTATCATATTAGTAAATCTCCGCTTGATTATGCCACTCTTTACGATTCCTTCTCCATCTTCTGTAACTCGTCCAAATCATGGTGAATGAATATCAACTTTTCCAAGACTGTCATCATGTCATTTACCAGATATTCATGCCCCTTTTCTTAAACTATGCTTTTAATAATGTTACTTTATGCAGGGTGTTCGAGTTCAAGAATTTCGGTACCCTTCTAACACTTAATTTGTCATGGTCCGTGTACAATGATCCCACCTGCAGCAAGGCCTTTAAGAGATTAGGGTATTTACATAGTACGCTTTGTCTTGCTCCTCAAGAAACCAAACTTTACAGCATGGCAATGGGCTATCGCTCATTTTGCAAGAGATTGTGATGACCCATAGGGCTGATGAAGCTTTAACAAGTGATCACTATCGACGAAAAATAGAGAGAGAGAGAGAGAGAAAGAGAGAGTGAAGCCTGCACTAGTGGCACAAGGCTAGCAAAGCTGACGGGCACTTGGCTGGTCTGGGTTTGTCTCCGGCACACCTGCACTTTATTGTGGTCCATGGCTTCGGGAAGCGCCTCGCAAAGCACTGCGATGCCCAGTGAACACTTCTCAAGGTTTCGTACCAAGGTCAGTGTAAAGACTGAGCTCAGTGTAAAGGCAGAGGCGGCACGCACGGCCTTGGCTTGGCGCCGTTGCACCCCTTTGCTATACTACACTATGTGTTAGTTGATAGCTTCGTGCCATGAGAGGACGGATGTTCTCATGGCGTGAAGATATGCACAAACGCACAGCTTTACGAGACGCTGTGCACCGGAGAAATTGACACACACTGACTTTGTCTTCTTCTTGGGCTTGCACATGCAACGTGAGCCCACTAGCCGCAGTTTTGCCAGTGTAGTAGCAGGCTAAGGGCACGAGCGCAAGAGAAGCACACTTTTGGGGACCGCACACGCACACTCTTGGGGACCAGAACTAATGATGATGATAGTTTTGCGATATGCGGTCCAATTTATGCCGAGCAAGAACAGCTTCGTCAAAAAGGCACCATTGCTTATTTCTGGACATCACATGCCTCATTTTTCGTGACCCATAACAAGAAAGAAGTTATTTCCAGAATTTCTGAAGAACAGGATACATTATCAGTGAAAGCGATCAGAACTAGTACAGTAGAACCTCGTTATAACGAACCCGGATATAACGAAATATTGGATATAACGAAGTAATTGCAATTCCCCTTGAAATTCCCATAGATGAAATTGATATTGGCTATAACAAACTAATGGTTAACACGAAGTAATTATGGCTCCCCCTTCAACTTTGTTATAACGAGGTTTTACTGTAATAGGCGCTCTTTACCAAAAATTGTTTTTTCACGCTGCTTGCAGATACCCGCCGCAGAGCTACCAACTCATGAAATTATGAAGGTGTTCTGTGATAAAAGCGACTTACAGTATCTGTTGAAAAAATGCATACTGGAAGCTGAGATCTGCAACGTCGTACCAGGTATTGCTAAACGGTTTGGACATATACCACCGATGTGATCGGCTGAAGATTATTTGGAGCAACTTTTGAAGCAGTAAAGAAAGGCATTTTGGAGCAGAAAAACTGACTTCATATGAAGCAGAAAAAGGAAAACAATAAGGATACCTAAAAAAATTTAAAAAGAAGAGAGATGATATGGTATAAAATAGCTGTTAGGGATCTCTCAGGGGCGTCCATCCAAACTTCGCAATGGCACTAAATTGAAACTTCACGTTGGTACCAGTGGACAGATGGGTGAGGTGCTTGGGATTCTCGTGAACACACCTTTCAGATCACGCCGCATTCCGCCATCGCACATGTTCCGCATTAGGAAGTATCATAATCAACTCCCCCCCCCCCCCCCTCATTGTCCTCTTGTGTGAACTCTTCTGGCACTTTCCATGCAAAAGCGAATATTTTGGTGACTTCACCTCGTACAATTGACCTAATTTAAATTTAATGAAGTTTTCGTGTAATGAAGTTAATTGCCGATTTTACAGACTTTGTTACATTGAGGCATAACTGCTTACTTGAGTCAACATCTGACGTTGCAAAATTATTGCAAATCGATAATTTATTCGCAGTAATTTCGCAACATCAGATGATGACTCAAGTAAGCAGTTATGCCTCAATGTCACGAAGTCTGTAATATCGGCAATTAACTTCATTACACGAAAACTTCATTAAATTAAAATTAGGTCAATTGTACGAGGTGAAGTCACCAAAATATTCGTTTTTACATGGAAAGTGCCAGAAGAGTTCACACAAGAGGACAATGAGGGGGAAAAAGAAGTTGATTATGATACTTCCTAATGCGAAACATGCGCAATGGCGGAATGCCGCGTGATCTGAAAGGTGTGTTCATGAGAATCCCACGCACCTCACACATCTGTCCACTGGTACCAACGTTAAGTTTCAATTTAGTGCCATTGCCATGTTTGGATGGACGCCCCTGAGAGATTGGTTCTGTGTCAGGAATTGCGAAAATTAATGTAGCAAGATGTAGCAACATTTGCCTTTTGGAGCAACTGACACAGGACAGAACAACGACAATACAAATTGAGCCACAATTCCGGTAATTGCCTTGTGTTCATGCGGTCCTTGACCGTGTCCCTATCAAAGCACCGAAAATCAAGAGGCCAAATCATCAAAATGACAAAATGACATAATGCTGAAAACTACGTAAAAAAGAAATGATGCGCTTTGTGAGCACCACTTGTTTGTTTTCCACCACATTACTCCCCACTTACACGAGCCTGTTAACTCGTTCTGCAAAGGCACCACTATCTGTAGATCAAACTGAAGTGAAATTTTGTATTTTTCTATCTGCCATAAAGCTAGGCATATCAGTTGGACAGCAGGGCTCTTACAGGTGAGCACAAAAAAAAAAAAAAAAAAAAAGAGCTGCCATGTGTTCAGAGTACAACAGCAGCAATGTTAATCATTTCACTGATTTAAAGAAATGGACAAATACATGGTTTTGGTTTGCTTCCAGAAGGAAAAGCAAAACTTAGCTGCAAAGATGGTTATATTTACATGCTTGACAAGAAAGTAGTTTTAGGCACTATTGCAGGTGGAAGTGAGACGAACCTGCTCTGGGCAATGCCGATGTTTAACTCGACGTCTAAGTTTTCTACGAGGAATTGCACACAACTTATCTGTCGGAAATGCAATAAACAAGGAACCGGTCTGGTATGCGATAAGATATGCAGAAATATATTTTTCCTTTTTTGAAGGCTTGAGCCGTGCGAAGGAAACCTTCCATGGCTATTAGAAAATAGGGCAGAAACACGTCCACATTGTACGAGGCCGGCAAAACCTTTACCTTGCCAATATACTTTATCTTTCACTATAGCTAGGTAATGCCGGTGTTTGGGTGTTTCAGCCATTTGGCGTTTCGATGTTTTGATTTTTCAAAACATTTAAAATTCTTGCTGTTTTTAAAAATATTTTTGGCTTTCTGAATTTTCAGTTTCAAATTTTGGCATTTCAACAATTCGTCATTTTGATTTTTGCCGCTTTGAATGCCACCCTCCTTGACTGACATGCGGCTTTTGACCGAATGTTTCTTTCTTTTTTGGGGTGCTGCGGTTATTGATGTCGTGTGTTCATTGTACTAAGTTTATAGCTGGGTGATTCCACGTAAGATCGAACAAAGCATGGCTGGTCACCCTCTTAAATTTATTTCAAAATTTTATATATTGCTGCCCGATGTGTGGAAAGAAGAGATCCACAGTTGGTTTTGCTAGAAAAAATTTCGTCAAAGCACCGGGAGTCAATAATGACGAAGAGGTGGAGTGCCGCGCTTACCTGCTCTTCTGTTTTGGCCAACTTTGGTTAATAATTACACAAGCTGTACTAAGGTTAGGTGGCTGAAACTTTTTAAAGTAAATACACCCATGTTTTTACTTGTGATAAATTATTTTTGCTTTTTATAGGGAGTGTACTTATTTTTATAAAAATCCTCAAAATCAGCCTATGAAGCATTTTTCTGTCCACTTTGCGGGCTTATATCTCAAAAAAGGCTTGTGGCAGAGCAGCGAAAATTCATCATTACGTTCTAAGCATACTCTTTTGTCAAACTGCAAAAGCTTATATTTATGTAACTTTTCAATAAATAGATACGGGCGGGCGAACTTCAAAAAAATGCCGAACAGTGGAAATTTCTGAAGACAATTAAAAAAAAACCCCATTTTTGATATTTTTTAAACTTTGTACACTTATTCTCCTTCACGTTGGCTTTCACAATCACCAAAAACATGTTGCATAATTTTGTTCCACTAGGAGTTACAGGCCGTGAAATTAGACCCTTACGCAATGATAGGCAATTGTTGTTGATCCGGCTTCTTGCCCGCTGAGTGTATAGAATGAAAACAGAATTGAATTTCTGGCCCTTAAGAGGCCAGCAGCACGGAAAAAAGGTGTCAGTGGCACCGATGACGTCCATTTAGACATGATTTGGTCACCCGAGCGGCCATGAGTGCGGGGCTACCGAGCAGGTGCGCGCGCCCCCAGATGCTCTCTGTAAGAGAGGCACAGTCAGCTCCTTTTCGCCTCCTGAAACCAAAAGTGTTCGAAACATTTCTTGGATAACTTCAACGCGTGTGCATTAAAGATTCGCTATCCATTCTGTCTTTTTTCGCACCATAGTTAGGCCCTAATAACAAGGCGGAGATGGGAGCAAGATCAAAACACTATCAGGTAGCTATGAGCGCTCGCTTCACGCACGCGGTCGACAGCTGCCGCCGCCGCCAGAGAAACAGTGCACCGCCACTTGTGGTCAGTATAACGCAAGAACGTGGCACTCCAGTGCCAAAGCAAGATATAGAACGCCAAATGATTGATTTGTGGGGTTTAACGTCCCAAAACCAGTTCTGATTATGAGAGACGCCGTAGTGGATGGCTCCGGAAATTTCGACCACCTGGGGTTCTTTAACATGCACTGACATCGCACAGTACACGGGCCTCAACATTTCGCCTCCATCGAAATGCAGCCGCCGCAGCCGGGATTCGATCCCGCGACCCTCGGATCTGCAGCCGAGTACCATAGCCACTAGACCACCGTGGCGGGGCATAGAACGCCAAAGGAAACAAAAGCAAAACAATTGGTAACCGGACGCGCGCACCTATCTCAGATGGATGACAACCTGCCGGTTTACTCCAAGGTGCCATATGTGAGTGATGAAACCGCCAGCCATTTAAAAAAAAAGATAGTTCGGAAAGAGCTGTTGTCCCAGTACCCAATGGTTATTCTCAGCAACTGGACACGGGAAAAACGCGTGCGATGGAGTCGGAGGTCCCTTCAAGCATCAGGCAATGCTCAACAACTTGAGGACAAACCCTGAAAGTGCAATTCGTACAGCCAGAGACTTTGCAACCATTTTCTCAGAGAAACTGAAAGGGCTGCATCTAATACACCTTGAAGAAAAAGAACTTGTTGCCTTCCGCGAGTTAAAGAAGGAAGAGTGGATGAGAGTACCCGCGTTCCATGGTGTTGGCATGCCTGACAGCTATCCACGTCAACGAAAGCATCTCCTGGTTTGTACGTGGCACGAATAGCCGGGCCTGCTTGGAAGGAGTTACGTGTACATGAAAGAAGAAATCTGAACTGTCTAATCAATCGAATAAACTCGATTTCAGCCCAGAAACATGAATTAATGAAGCGGTTCTTCTTGACCTCCACAAATTTTCCATTTTGCTAAAGGTTCTTTGGAAAGCGCTCCTTGCTTATTGCATTTTTATCCTACCTTTCATTCTTTTTTTTTGCCGGGCAGGGGGGGGGGGGGGGGGAATCTAAGCTACTCATTGAGTTCTTACTGCCTTTTTGCTGAGGTAAAGGCGGAAAATATCTGTCTGCGCTACGACACCGCGGCGTATCAAAGAACCCCACGCCTACAAAACTGACCCCTAATCATTCAGTATTGTGCTCCTCACAGCTAATATGCAGCGTTCAGACATAGATGACTGGGCACATTATCATGCCAAAATTTGAAGGCCGTACGCGATCACAAATGTCAGAATAATCAGACGTTCATGGTTCACTGAGCCTTCCATAAGGGTATAATTTGACGGCCTGTAACTCCTAGTGGAACAAAATTATGCAGCACGTTTTTGGCGATTGTGAAAGCCAACCTGAACGAGAATAAGTGCACAAAGTTTAAAAAATATCAAAAATGGGGTTTTTTTTTAATTGTCTTCAGAATTTTCCACTGTTCGCTGTTTTTTTGAAGTTCGCCCGCCCTTCTCTCTTTATTGAAAAGTCATATAAATATAAGCTTTTGCAGTTTGACAAAAGAGTATGCTTAGAACATAATGCTGAATTTTCGCTGCTCTGCCACAAGCCTTTTTTTGAGATATAAGCCCGCAAAGTGGACAGAAAAATGCTTCATGGGCTGATTTTGAGGATTTTTATAAAAATAAGTACACTCCCCATAAAAAGCAAAAATAATTTATCACAAGTAAAAACATGCGTGTATTTACTTTAAAAAGTTTCAGCCACCTATCCTTAGTATAGCTTGTGTAATTATTAACCAAAGTTGGCCAAGACAGAAGAGCAGGTAAGCGCGGCACTCCACCTCTTCGTCATTATTGACTCCCGGCGCTTCGACGAAATTTTTTCTAGCAAAACCAATTGTGGATCTCTTCTTTCCACACATCGGGCAGCAATATATAAAATTTTGAAATAAATTTAAGAGGGTGACCAGCCATGCTTTGTTCGATCTTACGTGGAATCACCCAGCTAGCAGTTCGGTGAAGATAACATCAGCATCACCCTCTCGATCTAGGAAACACCAGACTTTTTTATAGCAGGCCCTTATGGCAGAATGGATGAGATAGCCTTGCTTATCACTTAGCACAGTGCATACATTGCACCTGCGTTTCTTTAGTCTTTACGAGTGACGTACAGCTGCCCATCTCCAGTTCAACATAAAAATTTTTGTAACGCTGCATTCTTTAGCAGGGGCTAAGGTATTAGCCTACCAACAATAAATAAAAATGCCGCACAGAGGGTACTGCTGACTGCCACTTCCACAATGCCATCTAGCCCAATATGATATATGTATGTGACATGATGAGGGTGAAGAAAAAAAAAAGTTGAAAACGATGAAGGACCAGGAATGTAGCTAGTGCCAATGTTCTGGCATTTGGACTTGTCTTCCTCAAGACTTGTCATAACGTTGGCTCCAGTGGCATTCCCTGTTTTTCATCGTTTTCAACAAATTTTCCTCATGTCAAGCCTCCATCTTCCTCTTCACGTCTAATGAGAGTGAAACTGCATATGAATGAACAGCACAAAATTTACAGGATGAATTTACTCTGTGCACTGCAAATAAACGGAAAATGAGAAGCAGTTGGTTTCCGTTTGGAAAGAGATAATCAAGCATACTCACATGTGAAAAATATCCAATGACCTCCGTACCTGGTGCTGGAGCAAACTCATTTCTCTCGGCTGGATAGAGGCTGCATTCACAAAAGTTCCTGCGTCCAGTGATTGCCAATGCCTGGCTATGAAGGGGTATAACACGCTCCAAGATGTACACCTCCAGCTTGTCACCCGGCTGAAATCTCTTCAGTGGGCTCTCACCCTGGAAAAGTAGCAGACTAATTTCCAAATTGGACATTTTGGCAGTTTCTAATGTTGCATTTAAACAGCTTAAACACAGCTGAGTTGGGAAACAGATGTGGCTACAATGCACAAAACAAATCTGACTTCATGTACAGTAGGCTCCTTTTAAGACGAACCTGAAGGGACCATGAAAACTTCTTTGTCTTATCACAAGTATCCAAGAGGTGACGAGATGACTGGTGTGTCCAAACACTGGTTACATGAAACAGTTGATGAAGTAGCTTTATAGTGGGAAGTTAATTGCAAAAGGAGTAACTGAACTCCTTTGTGAGGGACATTGATACAACAGACAAGTGGGTATATAACAGACATCAGTCATCCACACAGTTGGCCACCCTATCTCGCTCATTAGTTGGACCTATTTTGTAAAAGACTCTCTCTTAAAAATGATTCATTAAAAAAGATAAAGCTTTCTTAAATTTTGGTCAACAATCATGTTTATTACAGACATTTTAACTCTCAACACAGTGCTGCTGGCTGCTAACTACAGTTATTTCATTGTGGAAACAAAGGGAAACAATGGACACATGCACTCACGCATTACTGTCTCAACAATAAGAATGCAATGTAGAGAAGCAATTCACTAGCCATCCAAGGGTATTTGAGCCTGAAAAGAATACCTGGAGTTCAAAGTGAGCTTTCCAGTTTGCGCAGCTCTTATTACAAATATGCACAGAAATTGTGGTTGCGGTTGAAGTTGTGCCCGGCCAAAAAGCCGGACAAATAGAATGCATGGTGGACACTACCTCTCGTGCTTTGTTTTATTGATGAATCTGCCAGGAAAATGTACGCAAAACAACCGGCAGGACCTTTACTGGCATGAACCAGCTATTGTGCAACCTTTTCAAGTAAGTGAAATGATAACCAAGTAGTGTAAAAATGCTGTGGTGCAGAAAATGTATTGTGGTCTGTGACACATTGTACCAAGCAAGTCACCAAACATTGCAGCAAATGATAGACACATAATCAACCTTTTGTGATAGGCTGTAGCTTCTCTACAGCCTTCTAAGTGCTCATTTTAGTCCTAGCAAGCCTGCATCAAGATAAGGGTAAGGGTGGCAAGAAAATGGAAATACGGTACTATGCTTATAAAAGACCGCTCCTATAAGGAACAGAAACTGCTTCCTGCTGCATGTCTCTTATAAAGTTTAACTACAGTCTACACTCGTTAGAGCGGACCCGCGTACAACAGACTTTCAGATATAATGGACCATATCTTGACCCAGGTTTGGTCCATGTATTTTATCAATGCAGCCAACTTCGCTTTGAACGGACTCAGCTACAACGGACTATCGGCTACAGCGGACAAAATTAATGGCAGTTTTTTGCCAAAGTTGCACATACAACGGACTTTTGCCGTTTCGACGCAGACTGAGAACATACGTTGCCACGCCGGTGTTTTAAGCAAAAATTTTAAACTGCGGCTGGTAACATTGGTGCTCATCTGGCCAAGCCGAGCCTCTAGCCAAGCCAGCCTGAGAGCATAACAAACGCCATTTTGTCGTTATGTTCCGCGGGGAATAGTTGTGCCACACCGAGGGCAAGTGCTGAGATGATGGCCTCCAGAAAGCGGAAATAAATTTCGCTCAGCGATAAAATGAAAATTGTGAGTGAAATTGCATGCGGAGAAAAGCATGCGGATGTTGCCAAAGCTATGGGACTATCGAAGCAGACCATGAATTCCGTCGTGCACAACAAAGGTATCGCCGGCAAACAATCGTCGGTGGAACTACAGTGTTCTAGAAGGTTTTCTAGTGGGCTCACTGGGGGGCGTGGTCTGAAGCGCGCCATGTTGCGGCCGAGAGGTGGCGCGGCAATACGTTCCTCCTGAAGCTTCGCTCCGAGTCCCGGCGGCGGCCGGGCAGGCGGCGTTGCTTTTACCGTTCAACTAGGCATGTAGGCTCCCTACGTTCAACGCTTCTGCACGTTCCGACCAGGAGATCGCCTGTAGGATACAAGCACGCTTTGCTAATAACTAAACTCTCCACTGATGCCAACAAAGGAGCACTAAGAAACGCGGACATAAACAAGAAGCACACGGACAGGTGCCCCTTCTTTATTTACCCGTTTCTCAGCGCTACTTTGTTTCGCATAAATTATGAGCCAACTTGCCCAAACACACGTCCTGCTAAGCCATGAGTTTCCAGCCCACTGGAAATGGCATGGGGATTGTACGCGCTCCGACGATGTTGTCAGCTCAGCTTATTTTAAGCCGACACAAACAGGCATAATTTAGAGCATGTACAGACAATTTATTTACAGAAATACAAAACTGTGGTCAGGTGCACATTGCAAAAATTGTGCAGATCAGCATGAAGAAGCTAAGCAGGAGTCCAAGCAACCATCTGGCTACCATCAGACAGCAGCTGCAGCAGTGTGATCTGTCATTCACAATTCACATAACTGCAAACACTTATGTATGGTATAATACAACAACAATTAAGAAAAACTTTTTTTGCTTTGAGAGGGAAAAAGAACAGAGAAATGAAAAGCGACAAACCGATGTACCCATGTGGGAGAATCTGTTTAAAATGATTGTACGATATGCATTACACAGCATTTAACAACACATCAATGCATGAATTAGCATAAAAACCTAGAACTCGGGAAATATTTCTTTTGCTTGCTTTTTAAATTGGGTTGGGAGATTGTATTTTGCAGTCGGTATATTACCTGGGTATTTGTTTAAAATGTCTAGTATTAATGTTGCCAATTTTAACAAGCCGTAGTTCGTGATTGGACTATTTTTTTTTCGTGGTTCATATTCAGTTTACTTGATCTGATATTTTCCCTCGAAAAGCGTGCTATTACTTGTATATTTACTATTACTTGCTTAGGTGCACTTGCTCAATGGCCTTCCGCGTGGGATGCGTACTTCCTTGCCGTCCACTAAGTGCACATAGTCTCTGATAATTTATCGTTGCTCGAAGTGTAGCTCGCAGACCGCACATGTCGCATCCAAAACTTTATCCGCACGGTGCAAGTTCTGCTCCCACTGCTTCCTTCGTTCCTCGTCGCGCGGAACATTGAAGAGGGATGCCTTCGGCCATAGGCGGACACTTTTTCATTTTCCGGAGGGGGCGCCGAGATCTTCGCTGCGGTCTTCTGTCCTCATTCTCCAACTACCCTTTCTCGTCTTTCTTTCTCTAATTTTCCTCCTCACCCTCTCCCATATTTTTCAGAGATGCCGGGGCACTCAGGCAATTTTACTTTTTTTTTTTTCTGGTGATGAAAACAGGCAAACTGCCACACGGGCGGACTGGAAGAGTGACGCGCGCGCGCACTTGCGCGCATCGCTCTGCGGTCCGTCCGCGAACGCATCAACGTCGCTGTGAAGTCACATCTGACATTCTTTTGTCCAAGAAATTGTCACCAAACCCGTGCTATGATGTACGGGGCGCGATCGCCGGAAATAATTCCAAGAACCAACGTCTTGGTTCCCCGAAAAAGATCCCACGAAAGCTTGGACAATAAGATTTTTGGTCCCCTTTAGCACACTAGCAAAACGCCAGCAGTGGTTCAAAGACCGAGTCAGAGCCAAGGGTGGTCAAACCAAACAAATATATTTTCATTAAATAGGCAGGCACACAAACGTACACAACACGGCTTTCACAACTCAAAACACAGATGGGTCGCAAAGTTATACAAGGCCAACCAACACGAACAAGTTCATGCACTGCAACAATGAACAAAACACAAAGAGTCCTATTCACCAAGACACTCGGCGTCTTCTTGCAGGTGGCCTGTCAGCTGGCTCGGCGTCTGAGTCACGCACGACTTCTTGCTTCTTCTTTTTACTTGCAACTCTTCTCTCTCTTCGTCTCTTCTTCGCCCCTCTTGCGCGGCCCGTGTCCGACCGCTTATATAGTCCTGGGAAAGGGTGCTAGAAGGTTCCGTAGGGCCACGTGACCCAGAGCACACATACAATTGGGAACCTTCTCGCCCACTCTCGAACCTTCTTGGTTGGGGCGGCGCCTCTCTCTCTCTCTCACTGCGCGGGGAGCGTCGGTGTGTACTCTCCGCCTTCTCTCTCTCCTTACGTCTGCCCCGGCGCGCGCTCGCCGCGATAAGAAAGCTTCTACAACATTCTGGCTTTTTGTAGGCGCGGCGCGTCTTTCGGTGCCTCTTCCGCGCGCCGTTTTTCTTGTTGTTGTTTCGGCCTTTGGACGCCGGGTTTTTATTTCGAAATGGGCACTATTTTGTGACACTGCCCCCCACTTTAAGAATATTATGAAATAATATTCAAAAACACACAAAATAGTGCACACACAAATATAACCCTACAAAGTTCCACAAGTCTTTTCACAGTCAGCAACACATAAGTCCACTTGAGAGTTCAAACACATGAGTCTACACACGGAACGTCGCGACAGTTTCACGATGAATCGCGCACACACACGTCACATAAAAATACATCACTGGAAAGCTTCACAACTCATCGCGTACACACGCGTAATACAATAACACTGAATACATGCATTTTCTCCAAGTTTACCAAACATTCGAATGTAACACACACATCGATACAAGAGAACATTGTTTCACTCAACATGAACACTTGTAATCAATCACAGCACATGCAATTTCACACTTCGAAAGGACAGCTAAATTCAGGATCTCGAGACTGCCTTTCTCTTACGTCGCTGTTTGTTCTTTTTCTTTTTCTTCCAGGTGAATCTTGGCGTTAGCTGTTGTGGTGAACGCCCCTCTTCCACTTCCTCGCAACGCTGTGCTGGCTCCGATGCGATTTGCAGTTCTTTCTCGATCTTCGGAGTCTCCTTGCTCGGTGCTTTATTCTTATTCTCCGAACTCGCATCAAAAGTTGCGCTGTTAGTGCACACCCCATCGGACTGTACTTCACTGCATGGTATCACGGGTGTGGCAGCCTCTCGCCGTTCGCGAGTCTCCTGGGCTTCTAATGAAGCTTGTGCTGAATTCTTCTCGGAGTCCGGCATTACAGAATGCTCAACAGGCTTCTCTTCGAATCGAGTTCGAGCTGCAGCTGCTGGTGGTTCCCGACGGAGTTCATTCTTCGGCTCTTCACATCGAGGCTTCGGATCGTTAGGGCCTCGTGCACCTCTGATATTTCCCACGATCAGATCATAAAGTGGGTTCTCCATACACAGAGCCGTAACCATCCCACTGTAGTAGGGGGTTTCCACCTTGATCCTCGCTTCAGGGAGCCTCCTCGCTGTACCATCAATTAAGCAAACGATACCTTTCGCGCCTGTGAGCTCGTGGTTCCGGACCAAATTCCTTCGCACAATTACTGTGCTGCTGCCAGTATCCCGTAACACGCTTACACGCTTTCCTGCTACTTTTCCAAAAAGTACTGGCATATTCTTATCCAGTGCTCCGGGACGTGTAGTCGTTATGGCACCGACAATTGGAACTTTCTTTCCGTCCTTAAGTTCCAAGAAGCCCTGAACTTTCTCATCCTCTTCCTGTTTCGGCGGGGCATATACACAGGATACCTGCTGAACTTCTTTCACTTCATTCCGACACGTGTCAGCTTTGTGACCGGTCTGCCCGCATTTAAAGCACTTCGCACTCGGGCGAGAAAAATTAGTTCGGCAATCACTAGCACGATGTCCCAGCCGATTACACAGGAAACACCTCGTAACGGGTTTCGGGGGGATTTTTCTTTCCTCAGGTGCCGATTGTTTCACATCTTCCATTCCCTCCCTTCTGATCTTGCCAAGATTGGTGCCTCCTTGCGCTTCCAAAAATTGGTCTGCTAATTCCAGCATGTCACTGAGAGACTCGGCTTTTCTTTCTTTCAGATAAAGAGACAGGCTCGGGTGGCAACTGACGAGAAATTGCTCCTTAATGAGAAGCTCTCTAAGCGCACCGTACTCCTGTTCAATTCCCGAAAGTTCAGTCCACCGATCAAAATAGTGGCTGAGTCGCGCAGCATACTGCGTAGCAGTCTCTCCATCGGCGGGCTTTCCCGTCCTGAACTTGTCTCGGAAGCCTTCTACAGTAAATCTGAATCGTTTCAGCAAAGCGGCTTTAACCCTTGCATAGTTCGAGGCATCCGCAGGCGTCAACCGGCCATACACACTGAGCGCTTCGCCGCTCAAACAAGTACTCAACGCCGTTGCCCATTGCTCCTCCGGCCAATTCTGACTTCTAGCAACGGTTTCGAATCTGTGCAAGTAGGCGTCTAAATCATCCTTTCTCTCATCGAACGCCACAAGCAGCTTGCTTGGATTCAGTCGGAACGAGCACTCTTCTCTTTCCGTGCTGTCGACTCGAACAGGCGTGTCAACGCGCTGTTGCAATCGGAGACGTTCAAGCTCCAACTCATGCTGTCTTTGCCTTTCTCTCTCAGCCATTTCCGCTTCTCTCTCTTCTTTCGCCCTTTCAGCCGCTATCCTCTCCTTCTCAATCTCCGCTTTCAGCTGCTGTTCCATTCTTTCTCTTTCTTCTTTCATTTGTCTCTCCATCGCTTCCCTTTCTCTTTCTTTCGCTTCTCTCTCTTCTTTCGCTCTTTCAGCTGCTAGCCGCTCCTTCTCAATCTCCGCTTTCAGTTGCTGTTCCATTCTTTCTCTTTCTTCTTTCATTTGTCTCTCCATCGCTTCTCTTTCTCTTTCTTTCGATTCTCTCTCTTCTTTAGCTCTTTCAGCTGCTAGCCGCTGCTTCTCAACTTCTGCTTGTATTTCTCGTTCCTTCATTTGTCTTTCTTGTTCTTTGGCCTCTCTCGCTTCTTTTTCTTTCTGGGTAACCCACTTCCGTAACTCAGCTCCGGCCAAACCCATCTTTTCACCAAGGGCAATCAATTTCTCAAGATCCATGGTGCCCGTCCACAAAATCTAGCCGCGTGCACAAACGAATATCTGCCTATACCTCAACTCTCAAAGTATTCTCTCCACACAGGTTAGCGAGAACGTGGTGCAACACACAATATCGTATACGCCAACACGTACACAACCCAAGGCTCGTCCTCCGTACTTTGAACACACTTAAGCGCCAAAGAAGTCCTGTCGCGGACGCCAGAATTATTGTCACCAAACCCGTGCTATGATGTACGGGGCGCGATCGCCGGAAATAATTCCAAGAACCAACGTCTTGGTTCCCCGAAAAAGATCCCACGAAAGCTTGGACAATAAGATTTTTGGTCCCCTTTAGCACACTAGCAAAACGCCAGCAGTGGTTCAAAGACCGAGTCAGAGCCAAGGGTGGTCAAACCAAACAAATATATTTTCATTAAATAGGCAGGCACACAAACGTACACAACACGGCTTTCACAACTCAAAACACAGATGGGTCGCAAAGTTATACAAGGCCAACCAACACGAACAAGTTCATGCACTGCAACAATGAACAAAACACAAAGAGTCCTATTCACCAAGACACTCGGCGTCTTCTTGCAGGTGGCCTGTCAGCTGGCTCGGCGTCTGAGTCACGCACGACTTCTTGCTTCTTCTTTTTACTTGCAACTCTTCTCTCTCTTCGTCTCTTCTTCGCCCCTCTTGCGCGGCCCGTGTCCGACCGCTTATATAGTCCTGGGAAAGGGTGCTAGAAGGTTCCGTAGGGCCACGTGACCCAGAGCACACATACAATTGGGAACCTTCTCGCCCACTCTCGAACCTTCTTGGTTGGGGCGGCGCCTCTCTCTCTCTCTCACTGCGCGGGGAGCGTCGGTGTGTACTCTCCGCCTTCTCTCTCTCCTTACGTCTGCCCCGGCGCGCGCTCGCCGCGATAAGAAAGCTTCTACAACATTCTGGCTTTTTGTAGGCGCGGCGCGTCTTTCGGTGCCTCTTCCGCGCGCCGTTTTTCTTGTTGTTGTTTCGGCCTTTGGACGCCGGGTTTTTATTTCGAAATGGGCACTATTTTGTGACAGAAATATTTATTTTACAATAAATATAGCAATGTATTTCCAAATGACACAGAAAGTACAAGAGAAGAAAAAACGTCACAGCAAGTCACTTTCGTGCAAATAATTTTTGAACTTTACATGATTATTTGCACTTCACATTTGTTACTCACATTGTCATGCAATCATGATCCAGTGAATTAAACACCAGTTAAAGGAATACTGACACAACATTTAAGGCGATCGACATAACTTACGGGATAGATTTGCGTCGACACACATGAACCATCTACAAAATATCAACGGCTGATATAGCTTAGAACATATTTAATATCAATTTTAACGTGCGTGTTGCGCCACTGCACGCGAAACGCGCTTTTGTGTTTCATGCAAACAACCAGCCGCCACCTGCGTGTCGAGTTCGTGTTACCGTCATGGTTCTTGGGAGAGCGCTTATCCTAGCATACGTTTCCGACGGAAAGATGGGGCAGAATTGCACCGGAGTACAAACTGACGTCCTCGCCTCGGCAGCGCATTTTTTAAGGATCACGCATGTTTGAAACTTCCCAGAGGGGATTACAGCAGCACCCAGGGAGCCTTTACTCAAAAGAGTTGTCCAAGAGGTGCTCATGTGAACTCGGCTTTGTGTGCACATGTAGTCGGCTATGTTTACATGAATACCCTCCTGGGTGCCGCCTCACTCATCGCTCTTTGAAACAGAAAGTGCGTCTGGGCCCCACAAAACCGTATACAAAATATTAACAATCGCGCGCTCGAGCCCTCGAGGTTTGCAGCCGAGGTAAGTGGGACATTAGCTACTTATTGCAAAATAATAAAAAAACAAGATGTAGAATTTTTGTGCAAGTACTCATATAACGTACCAACGTAATTGAAAAATGATTCACAAAACACCGGCTGCCAAAAGAAAGATTCCCCGGGCTAGTGTACGAGGTTCCGTGCGCCGATTGCCACGCCACTTACATCGGCGAGACAAAAATCTTTCCAGAAAGGATGCGGCAACAACAAAATGACGTACGTAGCTTTAACGCTATGCGGAACGCGCTCGCAGAACACAGCGGAAAGAACGACCACGACGACTCCCGGGTCCTCGACACGGAAGGTAACCGCACGTAACCGCACCAAAAGGCAGTTCTTAGAGTCGTGGCACGTCCAACCAACACCTGGAAATATCAGCAGCTCAACTGGGACCCTGCCGAGTGTGTTTATACATTATCTCCGGAACCAATGGATAAAACAATACCGCAACAAGAAAGGCGGGAGGAATGACGGTGGAGAGAGGGACAATCACAAATAAAAGTCGCTAGCTTCGGAGCCGGCAGGATAGTCACCTCTTGGTGAATAGATCGAATGGGTCTCGAAACGTTGGGCCAGTTTTTAATTTCAATATTAAAAGTGGCTGGAGAGTTTGTTTTTTCGTATAGGCCAATATTGGACTTCCGCCGCCGCTGCAGCGAACCGCTTTAACAAGAGGGCTTCCTTGGCACCGCCATTATCCCCTTAAAACCCGCCAAAAATCCACTGTCGAGGCTGTGCAGTCGGCCTTTGTACACCCGTGGAACAGTCCCGAAAGGAGGTGTTTCTTCTTTCATCTCTGGTCGTTGACACGCCAGGCACGTGGATCGGCGAGCGTGGCCTCGCCGCAAGCTGTGGTTGCCAGCCGGACCTATGCGCAACTCACATGGGGAGGAAAGCAGTGCATGCTTTCCTGCCCATGTGAGTTCATCATCTTCGCGTGTATTGGCGCATCATTTATGAATATTATTAACGCTTTGCTGAGAGCGTTCAGCCCGTTACGATTATACTTCTGAACTACACATAACGATCCTCCTTTCCAGGCTCCGGCGGGGGCTATGCCCCCCCTCGAAAGTTCGGGGGGGGGGCTCGAGCCCCCGAGCCCTCCCGTACTCTCCGCCTATGCCTTCGGCACGTCTTTGACGCGGCTGTACCCCGTACGGCAACCGGGCGCAAAACAATAATTCCGGCGGCGGCTAGGCATTTTCGCCTACTCGGAACAGACGCCTGTACTCCTGATGACATGCAGAGGCACGCACTACCTGAATGAAGCGGGTAGAAAGCATCAAGACCACGCGACAGCCTACATGCAACACTGCGAAGAAACTGCCGGGCGGGCGGCGCGCGTTGGGAATTTCAGGAGGAACCTGTTTCAGCGCCCCTGGCGGGCGCGCCGGCAGGCAACATCGGGCGCCTCAGCGGAGTGAATGGGAAGGATAGGCCAGTGGGCCCACTACAAAACCTTCTAGAACACTGTAGTGGAACTTTACCCTCAAGCGCTTCAGGCTCCGTGAAGTGACCTAAGGGGGCCGCCAGTCACTGATAACGAAGTTCTTTTCGAGTTAGGTGTGAATAAAAAGCTTTTCTTTGTTCATTTTTTTCTACCTTGGATGTTCGTCGTTATCTCCGCAATCGCATCGTTAGGCATTGCGACCAACGCTTTGGTAGTGAGGCGTTCCTGAGCTCCCAACCCAAATACCGGCGAGTTCCACTGAGAAGTTGTAATGAATAAGCTTCTACGCGCGAGGTGCGTGGTAATGAATGCACGTGCTAATTCAGCTTAGCAACGGTCTTGGATTAGCTGAGGCAGAAATGCGTCCGTGCAAAAAATGAATTTGTGATGCCGACCGTTAGAATGAGCCCCAGCTGAAACCAGTTCTTTTTGCAACATGAGCGGCTCTGTGACGGCAAGCTGTTAGATTAGTAGCTTTTGGACTGAGCCTCACTAATGTTTACATGGGTTCGGCAGCCACCCATCAGGCCTTCCTGCACTTAGTACTGTTGCATTTTCTGATGAAAGTTGAACATTTGCTATAGTTATAAATTACCACTGTCGGTCGTAGCCGCGCCATGGTGTTTATATTCGGCGGCAGGTATTTAAAAAGGACTAAATCACGCAGCTGAGCGACGATAAACACACGGGCCTTACACCCCCCCCCCCCTTAACGTTCGATGTCTGGATATTACGGACTTCGGATAAAACAGACATTTTTTCCCGGATTATGAGGGTCCGTTGTAACGAGAGTCGACTGTATATCCTTATTCTGCCTGTTCATTGTAGAAAATGATGGCTTCAAACATTCCCATGTGGTTTTGTCCTATTGGTGTTGTTTCGGTCTTGTACAAATTGGCATGGTATTATCATGTAAGATATTTTCATATATGATGTGCCAGGGGGATGTGGCCAGGGAGTAAGTGGTATGACAACTCTCAGGAATTTATGGCCCCAGCACATGTGACTATGATGTTGTTTCCTATAAGGACCGATACTACATAGTTGGTTCCCATCTGACTCTGTCAGAACTCCAAAAATAAAAAGCCTAATTTTGACGGTCACTACATCAGTCCATCAAATCAAGATTTTGTTTGCATCATGCAATTTTTTTCTTTTTTGTATCATACACCGAGTCTATGGAAAACCAACCAAATGTTCCTACACTGTTTGCCATATATCCAAGAATTCGTCTTAAGAGTTTACTTATTATGATAGCTACTGATATGCACCAGGCGAAAATAAGAGCACTGATCATGAAAAGGGCAAAGATGTAGGATTCTGTTAAGACAATGGTCTTTTAAATTTTTTTTACAAATTTTTAGGGGCGAAGCTATTAAAGGTTTGGGTCTGTCCGTCCGTTGTTCATAGTAGCGCATTACCTTCAAAGAAATGAATGATGCTATGTGTGGGAGGCGCGCCCTCGGCGCGTGCCTCCCGGTGCGCGAGCTCTCTCACTCTTCCATCTGCTGTCTTGTGAGAGAGAGAGAGAGACAGAGAGAGCGAAAGGCGCGCGTTGACTATGGAAATGCTCTTTCTTTGATGAACGCGCTACCAGCTCGCAAAAAAGGAGAGCGCGCCCTCACCCGCGAGAGGCAAGCTTGACGCAGGCAGCGTATTCTAGCGAGTTTCTTTATTGAAAAATACCGACTGCTCGCGCTAGAGAACCGTTCACCGGCCACCCATATATATATATATATATATATATATATATATATATATATATATATATATATATATATATATGCACTGGATCTTGGCTTGCAATGAAGTGCCGGTGGGAGATTTCACTTGTGCGTAGTTGAACCATAAGGATTCGTAGCGTGCGCGTTAACTAAATTAATCTGGAACTCGGCACGATCTATGATGAACCTCCGGAGCTTCACCCACTCATCATCATTCACTCCGTGGATGTGCTGCGAATTTTTGTTGCATGCAAATGAAATTTTCAGGCAACGTATATTTTAGCTTGCTAAACACAAATATGCAAACAATTTTTTCTTACATGAAGTAGTTTTTAATGTATAAAATATATCATAGAAAATTATTTTGCCTAATTTTACTGCTACTTTGCATTTGAATAGTAGGTCAAAATTGATACTGATATATTCTAGAACAATCAAAGATCACAACATGACCATCATCGTAATTTTAGCTCTCCTGTTATAAAAGTTATTGCCATATCTAACATTATCGTTAGGAACCTCAGAATTTTTATCTGTTACATAGACAAAAATAAAAGTTTTTACTGAAAGATATTATAATTTGCTAGTTTTATTGTGTACAGAAACCCATAAGTTTTCTAATGCCATAAGAATAATTGAAATCCGACTACTACATCAAAAGATACTTTGGGCAATAGCACATGTCATGGGAGAAAAGCAACTTTTGAGAAAACGAGAAAAGTTACAGAACATGATCTAGGTTTATCCTTGGCAATTAAGAGGAAGCATTAGGGAAGAGTTTTAGAGGTGTGTATAAATTCTTGAGTAGGCCCCCGAGGCACTAGAATGTGAGCATGGCATCATTGGATATGTCCTATTTTAGCATTGACACAGTGAAAAATCAGGTGCTTTATATGTTTTTAAATTGATGTTTTGGGCTGAAGTATGGTCTTAACAAATACAAAACTTGGCATATATGGAGAGTAATTGATTAGATTCCGAAAATGCTATTTTCCAAAAATTGATTTTTTAATAACATTTTTGGTCTAAAGACCAATGTCCCGCCTTAATTTCCATAATAAGAAAGGAACAAGAGACCCACCTCCCTTGGGTTCTCATCAACATAGCTGATATGAACACGACCCTTGCAGCCATTTTCAAGGGTCACTTTAAGTTGTAGTTTCTCCACAGATCTCACACTGAAAAAAAAACAAATAGCGTTAGGTGAATGCACATTTGTAATAAATAGAATTCGAGTCTCAGAAGATATGATAGATACTGCATTTCTATAATTAACTAATGTAGTAGCTACAAGAAGCTGCACCAGAGAACAACTTTGTAAAAGGTCTGAAATTTAGCATGTAACCACAATAAGATAGCAGCAATGTAGTGCTATGAATGACATTCCAAGAGTGACGCAGACATCAAGAACTTGCCAACACTCACACAGCCATGCAGCTCCGCATATTTTGCTTTTTCGTGGACGATTTCTGGCTGGTAATTCCTGTTGGTTCCAATGATGAGCTTACTATTGTACTGTCTGCAACCATCCCAACAGTATGCTCCTGCAAAGCACACAGTGCAGAACATGAGCAATGACAAAATAACGTTCATATTAAGCTATAAAATATATTCTGTGACATACAAAACAGTTTTGGAGCTAACATATATATGCATTAGGCTACAGAAAACATGTTAATCTAACGATTGTTAATTTCTTTTTGACATATTTGTGAAGAAACCACTGAAATTATGGAGACCATCAAGCATAACCTTCAGGTCTGCACAACTAAGTGAAACTCCTTAAAAATTACAAAACAGCCTCTCTAGAGAGCACTATAGGAAAATATCAAGTTTGTGCAGACTGATAGATTATCTATATAGGAGACTATGACCTGCATGCCAAAAAGTCAATTAGTTGGGTGAAAAACTACCAACAGTCGCTGGTGCCACTGCTTAATCTGAACTGCGCACAACACAAAAGGAGGATTTGTAGTCACCATAGCTGGGTCAACAAATCACCACTACTGATTCCACTGCTGCGAGCTGTGCAACGAAAATTTTTCCATTAGCCAAGCAAAAGTGCAAATGTGGTCAGTGCAGCTAACCGAAAGAAGCATTTGCTGACATCGCCGCGCAGTGTGCTCCTAGGCTGCAATTTACAACTCTGGCCTACCGCCATGTCTCTTCATTTTGTTGTAGTTTTGTGGGGTTTTACGTCCCAAAACCAGTTCTGATTATGAGAGATGCCGTAGTGCAGGGCTCCGGAAATTTTGACCACCTGGGGTTCTTTAACGTGCACTGACATCGCACAGCACACGGGCCTCAACATTTCGCCTCTATCGAAATGCAGCCGCCACGGCCAGGATTCGATCCCGCGACCCTCAGATCAGCAGCCGAGTACCCTAGCCACTAGACCACCGTGGCGGGGCGTCCCTTCATTTTCAAAAATTTAAGTTACTTTTCACCTGCTACACAGTCACTTAAACTCATTTTATTAGGTACTACAACACAGGACAGGGGCTGGTGCTACAATCTCCCTATTTTGTTGTCTGCTAGTCTACAAGTGCTCTGTTTTTGCTGGGAATGATGAATTTGATATTGCAAAAGCCTAATCTTTCAGTATGTCATGACTTAACGCTGCATATACATGACTGTAGGTCAAACTACATTACTTAATTTCAAAACCCAATGTAGAAGGGTCAGCTTATGATAGAAGCCAAAGCATGTACCGCCAATAATGGCAAGATGAACAAGAAATCAGGAATCATATGGTGTGGTGGTTACAATTTCCTGGTCCGTGATTCGCCCTCGCGCTGTCGATTGCTAGCCTCCTGGTTAGCTCAATTGGCAGAGCGAGCGCCCCGGACAGGCATTGGTTCCGGGTTCGAACCCCGGACCAGGACGAATTTTTCGGCAACTAGGAAGCTTTCATTTCTGAGAAATACGTATGGTTTTCATTGTAGCCTTGTGCTTCAAATGGGTGGATGCTAATTTTCCATTTTCATAAACGTTACTCCACCTTGTGGGTTTCCGCAGAACTCATTTGCCATAAATTTTAACTAGTATGCTTCGGCCCAGTTCATAACAGCAGAAACCGTTAATGAAGCTTCTAAAGGGACACTAAAGAGCAAAATGATTTTTCTCCTATCAGGAAATAACTGCTTCATGATACCAATGCACCATCTTGCTGTGAGAAAGCACTCAGTCAGCGAGGAAACAAGCTTTCTGAGCTTTCTTCACCTGCTAGCAGTACCAAGCCTATGTCCCCAATTATTTTTTCTACGAGCGGGATCATTTCGATCATAGAAAAAATTAAGCTTTCATCGTCTGCAGGCGTGGACGATATTAACTCAAAACTCTTAATAAACATTAAACATGTTTGTGCCGCGTACCTAACATTGTTATTTTCGCAGTCATTATTGTCAAGCATTCTGCCACCAGACTGGAAAGTGGGGAAGGTTATTCCAGTCTTCAAATCAGGTAACAGAGACTCGCCACTAAATTACCGTCCCATATCTTTAACTAGTGTCCCCTGTAAAATCATGGAACATGTCATATACTCCCATATCATCAACTTCTTAGATTCAATACACTTTTTTCATCCCTGTCAACATGGATTCCGGAAAGGTTATTCTTGCGAAACACAGCTGGCCATTTTCCTTCACGACCTACATTCTAACCTTGACTGTAACATTCAGACTGATGCCATTTTCCTATATTTTGCTAAAGCATTCGATACTGTCCCTCACGAACGCCTAATTCTAAAATTATCTCTGTTAAATCTAGACCCCAACGTACTTGCATGGATCACATCTTTCCTGACTAACCGCTCCCAGTTCGTTTTTATTGACAATCATTGTTCTAACCGATTGCCTGTAACGTCAGGTGTCCCGCAGGGGTCTGTCTTAGGACCTCTTCTTTTCCTAATTTATATTAACGATCTACCAACGCATGTATCGTGTAACTTTCGCATGTTTGCAGATGACTGTGTTATTTACCGTTCAGTAACCAAAACTCATGACCAAACATTAATTTAGCATGACCTTAACAACATACAAACATGGTGTAATCGTTGGCTAATGAACCTAAATCCTAATAAATGTAAGCTTGTTTCCTTTTCTCGCCGCCGTAACCCCTTTAGTTTCACCTATTCAATCGCTAATATTCCAGTAGAATCAGTTCAGTCATTCAAATACCTCGGTGTCACCTTGTCTCACAACCTTTCTTGGCGTCATCACACCACTAACATCATTTCAGCTGCTAATAAATCCCTAGGATTTCTCAGACGACACTTACGTCATACTCCACCACATGTCAAAATGCTTGCATATAAATCATTCGTCAGATCAAAGCTCAAATATGCACCTTCCATCTGGAGCCCCCCCCCCCCCCCCAAATATATATCATAAATGAACTCGAATCAATTCAAAATCGGACTGCCAGGTTCATTCACTCTGCATATTCATATGATATCAGCATCTCATCTATGAAGGCGGAATCAGGTTTGGAAACACTTGCTTCTCGCCGACAGATTGCCGCCCTCTCTCTTTTTCATATGTTGTATTTCAGTTCACTGAATCATCCACCGTACATGACGCCCTCTTCACACATATCTCATCGCACTGGTCATCCGCTTTAAGTTGCACTACCACGTACCCGGACCACTACATTCGAAGCCTCCTTTTAGGGGTGAAGCTCCTCAAGGCATGGGTCGTTCGTCACCTGTATGTATGTATGTAGTAACCACCGCATGCCCTCAGCCCACTACTGCATAAAGGCAGGTATGCGGCACAGAAAGCAGGTATGTGTGTCCAGGCTGCTACCTGGACAAACGCATCATCATCATCATCATCAGCTACCTCTTTCCTGAAGCCATGCACTACGCCACGAAGCGCACATGGAAACATGCACCACGATGACACTAAATACCCAACATTAACGAAAGACTGCCCGTTTCTAACGATGATGATGATGATGCGTTTGTGCTAGCGTGTTATGGCGCGTGTAAGAAGCTGGTGTAAGACGCTGTGGCCTCTCCGCCTTATACTCTTTCAGCAGTCATGTGATGGCGTCGGCAAACGCGGTGCGCGTTCCGGCCTGTGTAAGCAGCTGCGTAAGACGCTGTGGCCTCTCCCCCTTACTAGAGTGTACTGCACGTTTCTAACGCGTTTGTGCTAGCGTCCCCTGAAACGCGAGATCCCAGCGTTCGAATACAGTGTTTCTCACGTCTTTACATGATGATCGACTGGGCGAATTACACGGAAGATTCACGGTATACCGATGATTCCCTCCGGAGCTTCGCCCACTCATCATCGTTCACCCCGTGGATATGCTGTGATTTTTTTTTATACGAGCAGCAAAAGACTGGAACGGCCTTCCTCACGCCATTTCTGTCATGATTAACTCATCCATGTTTTCCGAAGCCATTAAAAACATCACTGTATAGGTTTATTAAACACCACCCCTAATGTAATACCCCTGAAGGGGGACTTTAAGGAAATAAAGTGAAGTAAAGTGAAGAAACAGATAGTACAGCTGGCTTCACCACCTTGAAGTTTCTGCACCAACTCGCTGTGACGTCACACATTTTGAAGGCACCTGTTGAGACCCACATAATTATCAATTGGCAAAAATGAATTGCATTGTGTTCTTACGTGGCCAGAGAATTAACGTAGTGAGTTTCATGCGTGACGTCATGCCTGCGTTGAGGTGCAGAGGTTTTGGCACGAAACTAAAAAATCGAACTTTGACCTCCATTTTCTCTTCTAACATTCAACCCATGATGACAAAATAAACGACAGTAGAATTCTTAAAGAAGAATGTATCAGTATAAACTGATTTACTGTTTTCCTTTAGGATTCCTTTAACAAGGCAACATAGCGCCTAACCTTCACTGAATTTGCCATGAACCATTTACATGTGACATGTATTTTCCTGGCACTTTGGTCATTGTGTTGATTCTTTGTTTCAAAGCAGTAGCAGCAAAGTGCACTGCGTACAAAGGAAATGTCTCTCTCTTTCTCATTATTGGCCTTAAGGACATACCATGGCACCACGTGCCAGGAGCTCTCCATGACGTAGAAAATGACATCACGTGATACCGGCCGCGAGGTGTACGACGTCTGCGATTTCAAAGCTCGTTCAGACACGGTTTTTTTCGTGTTGCAAGCATTCTCTGTGTGTGTTAGCTGCAAAAATACCTATTGCACAGGTCACCAAAGTATTTTATGAGCAAACAAGAGGCATCGCTGCACCGTCCAGACTTGTGGGAAGATGTGCATGCAGTGCTATGCATGATGAAAGTGACTGACGAGGCCGCTCGCGTAATAGGTGCCCCGCCATGGTGGTCTAGTGGTCACGGCACTCGGCTGCTGATCCGAAGGTCGTGGGATAGAATCCTGGCCACGGCAGCTGCATTTCGATGGAGGGGACATGTGAGGCTTGTGTACTGTGCGATGTCAGTGCACATTAAAGAACCCCAGGTGGTCGAAATTTCCGGAGTCCTCCACAACGGCATCTCTCATAATCACAGCTTGTTTTCGGACGTAAAACCTCACAAATCAATCAATTGCATAAAAGGTGATCAGGAACTGTAGTTAACTATCATTGGAAATACTCAGAGATCCCGCGTACAATCACTTATTAAAGCACGAATATGCACTACAATCTCGTCCACTTGCGTGGACGGTGGATGGGCGATAGGTGGCATTTCGATTTGCATTGACAGTGATGTGTGGTTATTTCACCCTAGTTTTGGGTGCGTGATCAAGTGTGCAATGTATGATGTTTTAATATTGCTAATTAAACCTGCATGTCCATTTATAAAGGTACCCATATGGCACGTACAACTATAAAAGTTCTGTTCGTAGCATTCATCGCGGCACACACGGTTTGGCATTTTTGCCAGTATTATCGTGGGACAATGATTGATCGCGAGCTTATTCATCACTGGCAGATGATACCTTAAAGGGACTGTCTACCGTCCTTCGCCACTCTCCTGTTTTTTGGCTCAATAGAAAGCGCACCTTTCGGAGTGTCCCAGTGCACAGTGGTTTTCCCAGAAACTGAGTAGAAATTATTAAAACACAATTTTTTATCTACAAAGTTGCCCCTTTTCTACGTGTACAGACGCAAGCAACAATGGTCACCGCGCACGATGCATCGTAGTCTCCCTAGCAACCTTTTCGGGCGCGGGAGGCTTCTTCTCAACAGGAACCGGTTCCAAGGTCGACATTTCAGAGGTAACGAGGAGGAGAGGCGAGGGAAAGTCGGCGCGCCAGGGTGCGCCTCCGACATGCAACGCCGCATGCATGACAAGTGCAGTACTACGTGCCTGTACAGGCAGACGAATTTGAAGGCAGCACCACCCATGCCACCCCGAAAACAGCGAAAAAAAACAAAAAACCGAATTGCTCTTGCACGCTATAAAAAGGTGTCCGGCATCTAAACCGAATTGCGACAGCATATTTTGGGGATTATGAATAATATGCCAATAGACCAATCTCATCGCGTGATCTGCGCATGCGCGAGTTTCCAGGAGCGGCGCCACCGCCATCTTAGTTGTAGTTCTCAAAGTACAGCTGCTACCGCTGTGCGTGCTGCATGCCATAAGTTTACTGGTGTTTTTCACGTATCCTTGGCGTGGACAACGATTGAACGCGTCAGAAAACGATGTCTGAACCTCCTGTGGCCGTGTTTCATTTAAATTTGTCACGCCACGTAGCGCTGTTAGAGAAAAAAGAAAAGGTTGGAATGACCTGGTCACGATCTCGTCGTTAGTCCGTGCGCCCGTGTCACTTCGAATTGCTGTTATCCGTATTCGCTGAATTATTCGCAATAAAAAAAAAAAAACAAGTAAAGACGTCTCAGAGCACGTATCATAAAGAGATAGAACGCCAAGAGCGCGGAATGGGGAGAACTGAAGACTCAGTCGAAGGAACGATTTCGCACTTGTTTTGTCAAAGCAAAACTTCACATGCACAGTACAGGGCTTTGATCACAGTGATGCGCTAGATGTGAATAGGTGGAAAACGATCGCGATGAAGAGGTTAAAGGCGCGTCCACCTTAACGGAACGATGACCTGCCGCACACCGTTAGCGAAAGCTTATGGGCTGCTGCTAATATCGCGAACTACAAGCAGTTCCTGCCGCATTAAGTATGGATGAGTTGGTGAGTAACTTTGGCGACAGGTGCAAAACGACGAAAAAGCAGCAGCCTGCTCTTCCCGCCGCCCTCACACCCAAAGGCTCGGCACCTATGTCGTCACTAGGCTTTACCGCTTCAAAACTGCGTCGACATAAACTCACTAGGCATATGACCCTATGCAGGCCGCTCGCGCACATAAGATCACACATTTTGTCACTGGTATTTACTCTTTTGTGCTCGCAATAAAATCACACATTGAAAACCAAAACACTGGCGGCACCGATGGTTGCTATAGATGCCGGTGTAGCGTATCAATAGCCCTGTGCAGCGTGAAGTCTGCGCTAAGCTGGGCTTGTATCAGATCTTTCGTTCATGTTGACGCTTGACTGTCATTATCGCTCGCAAGAGGTTAAGCATTTTCTAGCGAGCACAATTTTGTCCAGAACACAAGCCGTATCCACTCCGACGCCGTTGGCGGAGATCGCCCGGCAAGGTGAGCATGCACGCGCTATGAATCGTTGCGGTCATTGATCGGTCCGTCCTTATGTGCCTGAGCACATAAGGACGATGATGCTGTAGGGCATCGCTAAAGTGTTATGCATAAAAAACACAAAATTCACAAACACTGCTGAACAAGCCGTGTGCCGTACGAGCCGGTATGTCTGATGCACCAGTTCCTACCGGAGCTTGACATTCTTCGCAAACAAGAAAGAAACCGAAGCGCTTTTGTTTCAGGCTGTTCTTGTAGCATCCCAACACAGGACATAAATCCAACCATCACAACTCTTCGAAATAAAGCCGATAAAGCTTGTTAACGCCGTTTGCTGATGCACCAGCCATGCATTTGAGCATACCGCGACTGCCGCGAGAACTACAAGTTCCGGCATGCACTGCGGCAGCGGTGGCGCAGTGAAACAGCGTGGTGGGATCTGACTGAGCATGACTGCAAACATAAAACTACTGGAAGGGGTTCGAGATGGGTGTCACACGAAAGGTGCTTATCAGAGGATATGATATTGGTCATAGTCAGGTTCATGACATGACAGGACATGCTCATGTCATGAACATGACTGCAAAAATAAATGTAAACGAAGGAGGTCAAGATGGGTGTCAAACGAAAGATATAGGTCGGGAGACGCGACATGAGTTAGTCATGTTCATGACATGAAATACAGGATATGACAGGAGCATGACGAAGCAAAAATTAACGGAAAGGGGTCAAGATGGCTGTCAAACGAAAGATATAGATCGAGAGACGCGATATGAGTTAGTCATGTTCATGACATGAAATACATGATATGACATGAGCAGGACAGAGAAAAAATTTACGGAAGGGGGATAAGATGGGTATCATTCTGCAAAAAGCTATGAAAGGGGTCTATACATGTTGTAAAACGAAAGGCACAGGTGAAGATGTGATAAGAGTTAGTCATTTTCATGACATGATATGATCATGGCCTGACATGATTATGACTCAACATGAAAGCTTTGAGGAGGTTAACGTTGGTGTCAAACGAAAGGTACAGCTCGAGGGATGTGAGACGTTATAATCATGTCCATTACATGAATGATCGTGGCTCGAGATGATCATTACTCAACATAAAGACAAACTCAAGAAGTAGCGCAACGGTGTTCGGACACTGATACTAAGACAAGTGAACTTTAACGAGGTGTGATAAAGTAAGTCAGTAAACACCACACGTATATCTGTGTGCATAACATCGTAAAAATGTTGTGGTATGATGTATAAGCCATGGCATACGTGCGGTACTTTGTTAAAACCAGCGCTAGATAGCTACTCTTGGCTAAAGTTCCTTCATCTTGGTTAACTGTCGGCTATTGTGTGCTGACTTTCTCTGTAATGAATAACGTTGACTAATACACACACCTCGCTGGCATCTTGGCATAACATCGGCTCTCACGGTGCACGAGACCTGGATTTTTCTTGTTATGGTCGGGTTTCCCATTTATCGCAGCCATGGTTAAGAAGCATTCATTCAGGTCCATTTTCGCAGCTTGGTTCATTATCGACTTCCGCCGAGCTCTCTTTTTCTTTTCATTTTTTTGAGGGCAGCGTCCGCGTCACAGGATGTGCTGAAGCACGTTTGCCTGGTTCGCTCTGCGCAGGACCAACCCGCACGTTTGTTCGCTCTGCATGATTTTTCTATTAGCCAGGTGGATGGCCTTTTAAACCCGCGAGAGTAAATGCCTTCGTCCCAAAAGTATATATATAAAAGTACCAGCACACACTAGAAAGACAAATAGGGACTGCTGAGAGAGAAGCGTACAGCCTCCCTCCAACAAATTACAAAGGTTCCGGGAGTGTGCGTACAGCAGCTCACATAAGAAGGAGAAGACCGTTTGTTGGCTGCTGCTAAAGGCTGAAAGTCAATGAAGAAGTGAAAAGCTCATCGCACAGGCAGGAGGCATACAGCAGCAAGGACAAGAGCAACGAAAAAAGAAAAATGAATGTCCATACTAAAACCCCTTGCTTTGGTAGTACCGTGAAACGCGTTTAGCTCTCATGGTTGAAGCTAATCGAGTAGGGAGAGAGAACGAAAGAAGAAATCTGGGACATTCGTACAATATGCTAAGAACGGCAATGACTGGGGTTGAGGGGGTGTTGGCGACAATCGGCGTTAGACCGTGTGAGAATATGAGTGGTGCGGCGTTTTGGCACGAGTACGTCAGTGAGTGCGCAGCCGCCCTCCTCCTGCGCAACGTTGTGCTTGCTGCAGAGATGTTTAGTGCAGCATTTCTTTTCTTCTGGCTGTGGGTGCAACCGTAAACAACGCAGTGATGCCCTGCCGATAGGCTGTTCTTAAAGGACATTTTAAAGCGCTCTCGTGAGCGAAAAACAGCGCGCGCACCGTGCAAGCACGACGAAACGTATGAGCGGCTCGGCGCAACAAACAGCCCAAAGAAGGGGGGCGTGGCCCAGACAGCTCTCTCCCGCGCGCTAGCAGACGACAAAAACAGGTTCTGGCTCGCCGGTGCGAGAGTGCAGATGGAAAGGTCTATATCCAGCATCCCTGTGTATAGGCTTGGAAGACTTCGAACTTAGTACCCTCCCAAGCAAAAAACGTGAATGTGCCGCCACTGATGCATCCGCTGACAGCAAATGATAAAGATGCTGCTGTAGCATGAAATACACTCACATCATACCTCCAATGTCACAAATTGTTTGGCACTGTGTTCTCACTTGAAAAACTGTTACACTCGAAAGAACTTCGTTCAGTTAGTAGAAAGATACTGTTTTACTACACAATGTTAGTTACACGACAGCCTCCTAGTCGCAGAAAAAAACCTTGCTGTGCCACTGATCACACGACTTGAATTTTGGTAGGCAAGAGCTATCGCAGTGCCTGCTTGTGGGCTGCTGCTGCTGCAGTGGGTATCAATTATGACATCAGCCCACATGCTCTGCCAATCACGGGTTCGCGGCGCGTCGTGCAGGGGTGGTTCAGTATTTCTAACTAATAATGCATTTTTGATTGAACTGTGTTAAATCTCGTGTCAATTTTCATGCTTAATGGGTTTGAATGTACGAAATGGTGCTTCTAATTGTATTTTTTTTTTGGAAACCTCCTTGGATGACCTTTAAGGGAAAAATACAATGCCAAGCCAATGAAAGTGTATCCACAATGTCAATTTATGGCGTTTTCACTGGAATATGACATGTTGTAGCACGTCAAAAACCATATTCAATGACATGGTGACAAAACATTAGGCAATTGTAACACGTCACAGAGCAAGGAATCAGCGTACTGATAGTTCAACCAGCCTTTAACTACAGGTATTGTAGGTTCCAAATGTGAGGTTACTGAGGTACAGTCGAACCTCATTAATTCGAACTCCAAGGGGACAGGAAATCTGTTCGAATTAACCAGAGTTCAAACTAGCGAGGGTCCCTTTGATTGGCGGTACTAGCACACGATACCAACATTAGAAGCATGTGAGCTATTGAGTGTGACTCCCGCGCTGCCGCCACCGGTCTCGTCTTGCAGCGTGCTAGCAGGCCAGCGGAGATACCACCGTGCATGTGCGGCATAGCTCAGTGGCACGGCCACAATGGCTTCGCCCGCCCAGTGGCCTGTAGCTGCTGCGCTACCGTATTTACTCACTATTATAAAGTGCCTTTTATTGCATCTGGAACGCTGACAAACCGCGGCGCAGTCACGAGCTCAGGGTGCCCGGTCGACGCTGCTTTGTTCTCCTCATCTTCGCCCAATTGTCCAAATGATGATATGTAATATACGTCCCCCTCTAGTAACCTGTAACGCACCACCGTCCATTCCAAGTTCATCTGTTCAAACTCCTAGTCGCTCGGGTGCTTTCAGAACACGGCCATAACGACTGCGAAGCACAGTCTGAAATAGGTGGCAGCTGAACATCTGCTCGCTGCGTTATGTCGCTCGTCCCTGCCTCAGTGGCCGAATCTGGGCACACATTAGAAAATGAGTCACAACCCATGGACGGATCTTCGGCCTGCCTTGTTGTTGTCAATTGGCTGTCCTGAAGTGATTCCTTCTGAGAATACACACAATAGGATGATTCCTGAACTGCTTTTCCGATAACCGCATGTCTTCTTTTTATGTGATCAACATGACGGCGATGCCGCGTGCCATCCTGGGTCATTGTTACAAACGATCTCTTGCCGCATTCTTCCACTACTACAGCTGGTATCCAAACGGGATTGTTGTGGAAGTTCTTTATCCACACCTTGTCACCTGGTGCATAATCTTTTCTACGCTCCACCCTCCCGTTTTTGATGCCTTTCCGAGGATGTAGGGCATCCAGATGGGATGAAAGCTGCCTACCAAACATTATTCTGCAGGCGTCTTCTGCATTGTAGTGTGCGGTGTCGTATGTTGCTTAAATAAAAACCGTGACAGCCGGCAAGAGATGCTTCCATCCGTTAGTTTCTTGAGTGCCATCTTCGTCTCAGCTACCATACGCTCAGCTTGCCCATTTGTAGCCGGGTGGTATGAAGCTGATGTTGTGTGTTTGATCATGTTCAATGTGAAGAAGCGTCGTATTTCCAATGAAACGAATGCTGTGCCATTGTCAGAAACTATCACTTGAGGTATGCCAAAAGTGGCGAACAGGGATCGGAGCACACCGATTGCTGCGGAAGTTGATTGAGACGGCACTGGACTTACTTCTAACCATTTCTTCTTAACCTTCTAACCACAAGCGCACCTTGTTCTTGATGTCGGCATCCAATCCAGGCCACCATAGGCGACTGCAAGCGAAGTGCTTCATCGTAGTCATTCCTGGGTGGTTAGCATGAAGAAGAGACAAAACTTCCTCTCTAGCCTCTGCAGGAATCACAACCCGTGCGCCCCATAAAATGCAACCGGTGCGTCTGGATCGCTGGCGAACCGCGGCGCGGTCACGAGCTCAGAGTGCCCGGTCGACGCTGCTTTGTTCTCCTCGTCTTCACCCGATTGTCCAAATGCTGATATAATATACTCGCATAATTAGTGCACTTTCTTTCGCAATTTTAGAGCTCTGAAATGGGGATGCGCAAATTACGCGGAGATTTTGCGAACACATCCGAAATAACGTGTAATATAATGTAACGCACGTGGTATATGGTAACGCTTTTGGATACGATCTCACGTAACACTACAAAACGCTGGCGTAAGAGAATATGGCTGCTCCAGGGACACTTTTCGCAGTCCCTTTGCATTGAGAGCGCAGCAGCTAGAAGGGTTTACGAGCCGCCCACTGATGGCTGCCAAGCGACACTCCCCCCGCGTCTTTTCATGCTCGTTAAAGACGGGTGGCGCATTTCCTTTCCGCTTCGATGGCAGGCATCCCTATCGGGGTGACGTTATCGCCTCTGAGCGACGGAGATGGAGATGGGCCGGGCTCGTCTGATCTCTGCTCAGCCGTTTTCGTCGCCCCCACTCATGGGCTTTTATTCTAGCGACCGTACTTTGGGCTCCAGGGGCTTCCAGAGAAAAGAATCAGAAAAGGGACATCGCACTCGCAGCCCCTTTTGCGTATGACTGCGCTCGCCTGTGCAGTGAGGGGCATGGCCGCGCGGCTGTCCAGTCTGTCCGTGAGCGCGTGCCGGCGAGCTGGCTCGGGCGGGACGGAGAGCAAAAAATATGCGAGATTTTTTGTTTTGTTTGTAATGCTGATAAATATCAGGGGTGCGCAAATTATGTGGGTAAATACGGTATACCCTCTTTCCTCACGCGGAGAAGGACGGCACTAGGCACCCTTGCAAGCTCGCAAGGCTTGATTTCTGCCACCTGATGGCGCCTTCCAATGCCCACGAAGCGAGAAGATGGGCATGGGTTTGCGACGCTATGGCGGTTGACACATCAATCTTTGGCGATTGGCTTGGGATTTCACTAAATGTAGTCTTAGCGGGTGGGCAATCTTTTTTGAATTAACAGTGGCGCGTGTTTCTGGTTCGAATTAAAGAGAGTTTTTCCCCATTCAAATACATGCAACTGTGCCGGGACCAACGGGCCAGTTCGAATTATCCGTTGGTGCGAATTATGCGACTTCGAATTAACGAGGTTCGACTGTATTCACCATTAACTCTTAACACCCACCTGTTCCCAATCCAATGTTCTAAATACCTCTTGTAAACATGCTGTGAATAACACTGGAGAGATTGTGTCCTCTTGTCTTACGCCCTTCCTTATAGGGGGCGGCAGAAAGTTAGGTGTGCAGATGAGATCAAGAAAGTTGCAGGGACAAAATGGGGATGGTCCGGGATAATTGGAGATCTATGGGAGAGGCCTTTGCCCTCCAGAGGGTGTAGACAGGCTGATGATGATGATGATGATTGCAGGTTGTCACATGTAAATGAGTAAAGGTACCCTTTTGTTGACTGCAGATATAATACCAGCAACTCCTTTAGGAACAAAACACAGTTCGCTTGGTTGTCTAGATCCCAGTCAGGCCTGATAACAATTAAAAAGGACTGTGTGTAGTGTCTAATCCGGATCGTCAGTGACTGCAATTGAACATGCTCGTGTGACACTGGTATGGGTCAGAGTTGCCTTCCAATTCTTCGCCAGTGAATATGCACAGCAGAGATATCTGGAAGTGTGGTTATCATCGCCAGGTTTACTTAGCCACGCTTCAGCTGTTGTGGAAGGTGCACACCCATGTACACAGAAGATCCATTCATTTCACCTGCACTTCGCGAACCAGTTCAGAGCAGCGCTGCACTCCAGCATTCGTTTCACGAGTTCAACATAGCGGTTTCGGCGCCACAGTATTCATTTCCAAAAAGTGCAGAGCAGCCGTTGCGCAGGCTTAGTTCACGAATTTCCTGCACCTTCTCATGAGGTAGTGCAGAGTTCGTGCAGCACAACATGGCTGCAACCACAGCGGACAACAAAGCCAGCTATATTCGTTCATACTTTAAACAGCATTCGACAAGCGTGCCAGTGAGCTTTTTACTGTAATTGCACATGGCATCCAATGTAAATGGTGCCAATTTTCACGAATCACAACCACCACAACTCATGAAACAACTGACCGTAGCACAGGGCTTGCACAACATTTGCATGCTCGCATTTGTTTTGGTATCACGCTACTGCTGCACTTGTTGAAACGTTCACTGCATGATGGCAGAACCCACATGGCACCACCATGAACCAGTTCAGGTAGTGCAGGGTGAAACGAATGTACCTAGGGGGATTGGCACTGCCGCATACCTGCCAACCTGGCAGCATGAAGATTCGGGAGACCGCAGGGGGGGGGGGGGGTTGCATATCGGAAATTACTGGGACTGGAGACTGACATCAGAAAGGGGTAAGGATGTTTATTTTGATAATGACTTCAAGACGCGAAAAATGTACACAGACGAAACACAAAAACGACAAGGACAAGCGCCTTGTCCTTGTCGTTTTTGTGTTTCGTCAGTGTACATTTTTCGTGTCTTGAAGTCATTATGAATGGTCACCAACTAGCCCAAACAAGAGTTCTGATCCAGTTTATTTTGAGCTGCTTTGTTCTGTCATCATGAGAAACTCTACTCCTTGTTTTTGTAGTAAAGGGAACTGAACTTCTTTACTTGTGAAGGGACCTGTTAGTTGCAGACTTAGCAAGCTTCAAAATATTGTCAGAATATATCTGCTCAAAATAATGTCCAGTTTGGTGACCCTTCACCATGAAGAGGTCACCTAGAGTCTTGTTGGAAAGTGAAGACCAAAATTAAGCTCTGGTCTTTTTAGCCATGCTAAAGATCCTCTCACATTCAGCATTGCTATGTGGAATGGCAACCAGCTGCAGCATCACCTTTGCTACTCTACCAAACTTAACTTCCCCATCAACGCTAGGGATCCTTCCCACTTCTGACCACTGAACAACAATCCTCTCTTTATTTAGAATGTCCCCAGAAATATTGTATGTGCAGTTCTGCAAATTACACTTCAAGAGCGTCCAAGGCTTCCTCTCTTGACTCATTCATCTCCTGGGGTAGAATTTGCGGGAAGGACTCAATGAACAAGCGAAGGCTTGTGAAAGACGCATTGTTCAAGAACTTCAAATTGGTGACTTCCACTTTCTTCAAGGTTTCATTCTCCAGTGGAAATTTGCGCCGTATATAGTCACATGTGACAGCAAAGCATCCCGAACAGTAGAAAAAAACCGCTGCTTCTCGCTGGCACATAGCCCCTCCACAACAGACAATGTGTCCCGAAGACAAGATCTTCGTTGGCTTTTTGGTTCTTTAGATCTTGATAGGGAACCTCCAATGGCGAAGAGCAGGCCCTAATGGAAGAGGGATTGATAAACCTAGCCAAAAGGTCCCTTAGGAGCTGTATCAAAAAGGACTGGAGCAGATGAATTTGAGATGCCTGTGACTGAAGCTGTCATGAGTAAAAGGGGCCCAAAAACACAGGCCACTAGGTGAAAGGAGAGATCGGCGAAGTGGCACGGGAAAGCACGTGCCGTAGACACGTCGATGCTCATAATTAGTTGAGAGCGGGCTCGCGGCACGCGACCCGAGGAGCGATCGGTGACGGAAGAGGTTGAGCTGGCATTCTCTGCATGGCACCGGTCGACGAAGGGTGTCTTGCCAGCTACGGACTGGTGACAACGAGACGAGGGCGCCGGGCTCCGGGGGGCCGTCGATCTGGCTTACGATCGAGCGTGGACTTTGGAGTGGCAGCAGCCGAACTGCAGCAGTTCCCGGTGCACCCGCAGTGCTCCACCTTCGCCGACAGAACGGGACGACCAGCAGAAGAATCTCAGCAGAGGGCCAGGTCATTTTGGAGACCAGGCATCACTTATGAGGAGGCCGAGGCTAGGCCTAACAGCGGGCAGGTGATTTGCCACGTCACCGGAGAAGCAAGGCGGCGGGCATGGGCGGACTTTGCGTGAGCGGCGGCCACCACTAGCATCGTTTGTCGACGACGGCTACATGGACATGACACGCCGAGAGCACCGATTCTGAACCGCACAGCGCCGAATTCAATGTAAGAGCGTCCAACTACAGTTTGAGCAGCTGGCAGCTACCGCGGATGTAAACGCGAGGCCCACTGTTGATTGACTCCCGTTGGAACTGCGCCCAACGCGGGGAAACTGTAGTTTTCTAATTTGGCCATTCAGATTGTTTACTTAACGTTTTAGTTTTCTCTTTGTGTGTGAATTGGTGTTTTTCATCTTTTTCATGTCTTGGTGTTCATTTGCATAAAGTAACGTTTTTGGTTTTGTTAACGCCTTACGCCTTCGTCACTCTCTCTCAATCCATCGGAGCAAGTGCTCCCGAGATCCCCTCACACTCGTGACAGAAGCTGGCCGGTGACTTTGTCAAACACAAGGATGACACTCTTCAAGAAAAAGCCATAAACCAAGTTTACATCA
The DNA here is from genome assembly GCA_013339685.2 of Hyalomma asiaticum. NCBI lineage: Eukaryota > Metazoa > Arthropoda > Arachnida > Ixodida > Ixodidae > Hyalomma > Hyalomma asiaticum. Next base: position 322,610,966 of record CM023481.1, read on the forward strand.
GAGGTCAGGAAGTACAAAAGCTGTTCCTCACGGGTCAAGCTAACACGTCCTGTACTCTCGGATGAAAGCTTCACTTTCTTTGCCGGGGTTTCATCTAACATGCCTCTTGGCTCCTTCCGTTTCTGGTGATCTCGCTGGACTTCATCCCGCACATCTGCAAAGCTGCAGCTGTCTTGGAGATCTGGTACAACCCCAGAAAGTTTGGGCGCTGCTGGTTTTTCAGCTTTGTCTCATTCAAAAAGAAGCTGACCAAGGCCTGCCACTGCTCCAGGGTCAGACACTTTCCCAGTGATAGCCACCACATCGGCACGTTTCAAAATCTTCTGCACTCCCTGTGTCGTGCATCCCTTGAAATTCAGCAAGCCTGTCTCTTCGCTTGGCGCTCTTCTCGAGGTAGTAGAAGAAGTCCACAAGCACCTCGTCGAATTTTGCAGATAAGCATGCGGCTCCTTTCCTGGCCACAAAATTTATGAGGCGACACGGGCAGCCGACGACTATCAAATTTTATGGGGCTTCTTCTAGCACAGCTGCCACGCTGTTATTTTTGCCCACCGTCACATTGGCATTGTCGGCAGAAAATGCGATGCAGTTCTCATCCAGTATACCACGCGATTTCAGTGCGCCCAGAACGAGGTTTCCGATTTTTCGTCCAGTGGCTTCTCCATGGAGTTCCTGCAGACAAAGCAGTCGGCTTTCCATGTTTTGCGGTTCCTCGACGTAGTACGTCGCCATGATTGGGTACATTTGTGACCCACTGTCATTGCTTCCGTCCACTGTGAATGCAAAAGCATGGCGTTTCAGAGCCTCCACCATTGTGTTTTCGGCATCTGCAGCCATATCCACGACGATGGCAGCTGTTTTCGTACGTCCGCACCCGTACCGCTTCGAGTCCTTGCACTTCGGGAACATTTTCTGAAACAATGGTCCTGCGTGATCACTAACACTTAGCAGCGAGTTGTGTTCCACAAGAAATCCCGTGAACAGGCATTCTGTGAGGATCGCACTTTCTTTGCAGCTCTTTTGGAAGAAACTTCCAATGTTGCCCTGCCCTTCTGCAGCACGAACGTAGTTCTGATGCTTCTGTGAAGCAATGTGCACCTTTATGTCGGTTTTGCCACCGTGCGAAACGCTTACGTCACACGCGCAAATGGTACAGAATCCGTACTTGTTATCTTTCCACAAAGTCAGAAAGCACGGAAACTCAGCTGTGTATGAGTCCAGAAACACTTGCAAGTACTTCTTTGCTTTTGGCACCACCATTGGCCTTCCATCTGAACTCGGGGGAAACACGCAAACCCCACAACCTCGTAACAAACACAACTGATGCTTAGGCAGGCGGCGTAGGCCTAGCTTACAAAATGCACTTCAACTTCCTCCCAATGCTTCCTCTAAAAAGATAACTGCCTGCCGTGCTCATGAAAGACCTGTTTTTAGTGGTGGTAGCTAGTGATCCTTGCGGAGGTCGCCCGCAACACATTTCCACACACATGACCGCCTCGATGGGCACTCCCCCTTCCACCGAACCAACCGATCTCCATTGGGAATTGGCGATCTGAAGGGACTGGTGTTGTTACAGGTTTCAAACTGACAACATGTCGTGTTAACGCAGACACTCTAAAAACTCGCATCAACACTTCCTACCAAAACTATGCGTGGAACGGGGGTGAAGACAGATAGACACAAAAGTTGTGGTACCTTTTCCCTCGCCTTCTTTCAGTACGATGGTGAGCGCATCTTGCGGCCGGCCTTCACCAGATGTGCGGTACTACAGTAAAACCTCGTTATAACGAAACCGGATATAACGAATTATCGGATATAACGAAGTAATCGAGATTCCCCTTGAAATTCCTATAGATGAAATTGATATTGGTTATAACAAACTAATGGTTATAACAAAGTAATTACCGGTCCCCCTTCAACTTCGTTATAATGAGGTTTTACTGTATAGTGCTTAGAATATACTTAGCGGTACTCTACAGTATGGTTACAATGAACTAGAAGTGTAGTGGTGAGTGCTCCTCCGCAGCACCGCAACTGTCGCAGCAGGAAAGGCTGACGTATGCGGGTGATTATTAGAAGAAAATAAAAAAGAGAAGAACACCTGCCTCTGCTGTGGAAGCCACTTTTCGGGAGATTCGAGATAGCATTCATACAATCAGGAGATTAGGTCAAAACTCGGGAGTATCCCGGACAATTCGAGAGAGTTCGCAGGTATGCTGCTGAAATCTTTCAGTAACTCCAGAGGCACACTTTCTACTTCAGGTATTCTGAACCAGAATTCGTATTGCATTTTGCTGAGAAGCTTTTTTCAAAGCTGTCCAGCACATCTTCCTTGTTCTTTAACACATTTGATAAATATCAGTATATCAAATTCCTAAGTGAAGTCAGATTTCTGCCGGCCGCCTTCCTAGAGCTGTTTTATCAGCAGAACTCTATTCTAAGAATTAAGTCCCGCAGTTCTGCCAGGACCGGCAAAGCCATTTCCAAATGTAAGACACAAAAGAAATCGTGGGGCGCTCTTAACGCTTCAAACACACACAACCACATGACCTGCAGTAGATCGGCAATGACCTAAGTGCACGAGCAGTCTGCTCTCAATCGAACGCAGCAGAGCCAGCGACACGGGCTACGCACACTAACACAAAGGAACTTGAGCTGGTTGAGTGACGTTGAGTGCCTCGAGCTAGGCATTATTTGAGCTAGCATTAACGCAGGCTTGTACAGCGCAGGCTGTATGGAGTAGCAAATTTGCCTGTTTTGACTGATTTGTAAGGCTTTACGTCCCAAAACCAGCTGCGATTATGAGAAACGCCGTAGTGGAGGGCTCCAGAAATTTTGACCACCTGGGGTTCTTTATCGTGCGCTGACATCACACAGTACACGGGCCTCAACATTTCACGACCATCGAAATGCAGCCACTGCGGCCGGGATTCGATCCCGCGACCCTCGGATCAGCAGCCGAGTACCATAGCCACTAGACCACCGTGGCAGGGCCATTTGCCTGTTTTGTCACACACTGTTTGATGCCGTGCCCGCTGGGTCTGCACCCTCAAAAGTGGTTGCGGAAAGGCGGAGAAGTGGCCGTGGCACTGCGCATTCACTTCGAAATGGCAACGTCAGGAGCCCTTTTTCGGCCTCCGTGTGCGCTGGTGATGAAGGGTCGCCTCCGCTGTGCCACACTACTATGTGGGGCCGTGCAGCCATGTTTCACAAGTTCTAAGTGGAGCAACCTGTTGATATGCTGCAAGTAATGTTGGTTAAAATGCATGTGCTTGGGTCAGGACTTAGAGAAACTTCGACTTAGAGAAAGTGAGAACTTGGATAAAGTGAGTGTAATATAAGAGAGATTGCTGTACTTCTGAAACTAAGCTTTCTAAAACGTAATAGAATAAGAAAGAGAGGGGTCATAAAAACAGTTACTGATGCCTTCAACAGTAGGTAGTGTTACTTTTACACTCACATCAAGGCTTTCAACACAGAACTATGCAGCTGCTTACAAAAAGAAAAGCTTTCCACAATGACCATTACTAAAGTAAATGATATGCTTTTCTCAAAATGCACATCCACAATAATTTTACCACACAAAGTGCAACATACAAAATGACAAAAACTTACTGAATCATCTTCATTCACAGCAGTTGTGCCAGTCCCTCTGTCGCCCAAGTTCTTGCCTTTGCCAATATCAGGATCATCTATGGTGCAGCCTTGCTCGATCTGGGAGTCCCTTTGCTGATACTGCCGAGCCAGGCCTTCCCCATCGTTTTTGAGAACTGATTTGCCTTTATCTAGGCAAGAATCTTTCCTTGGCTGCATCACAATGTCACTGGTAGCACACTCTTTCGCTTTTCTAGGGTGGAATTTGGCCTTTTCCATATGTCCTAAGCAGTCCAAAGCGGCCTTTGTGCAGCCAACGATGACATTTCCACATGGTCTATTGACAAAATAAGAGATACCAAATTTGATTTATTAGTGGCAAAAATGACATATCAGAGCTGTGCAATAAAAAGCATGTGTAAAGAATCAAAACATGCATCCATCGTCGAGCAACTATAGAAGCCAAACATGATGTAAAAAATAAATGTCCCACAAACATTACAGAATACATCAGCCCTTTTTACCAAAACATAACAAAATGGTGCTTTTTGAAAGGGCTGGCTTCCTTCAATTAATTCACTTTCTGCTCAATGCTACCTACCATTACAGTCACATTTGCGATCTCTGCTCTAAACCCCTTAATGGTCACGATTGCATACCTGCCATTTCGGGCACCTTGACATTCAAGTTGGGTGGGTGAAGTGACACGACCAGAGGACTGTCCAGTACATTTTTATTTATTATTTCTCAGGGTAGTAGCAATGTCATAGAAAGCTCTAATCGATTGGCATTAAAACCTATGATTGCACTGGTACTTCTAATCATTATTAACATCATCACCAGCCTATTTTATGTCCAGTACATGGAGCTTCTCCCAATGCTCCGCAATTTACCCAATCCTAAATGAGATTATTCCAATATTTGCCTGCAAACCTAACTATTTCAGCCCCCTGCTTCCCATTTACTTTCTTACCATCCTAGCTCTTAGCATCCACTCTGTTGCTTTCACTGCAATGACTATTGGTTATCTCTCCTACATATTACATGACATGAACTGTCTAGGTCCACATTTTTCTTTCAGCAGTAACAACGATATCAGGTAACACTGTTTCTTCTCTGGTTCACTCTGCACTCCTTTTTTTTTTCTCTTCATGTTAAGCCTATCATTTTTCATTGTTTCACTAATTTATGGTCATGCCTGCACAATAAGGAAGACTGGTTCAAAATTGGGAGAGCTGGCAGGTGTACGATATCAGGTAACACTGTTTTGTTCTCTCGTTCACCCTGTGCTTTTTTTTTTTTCTCTTCATGTTAAGCCTATCATTTTTCAGTGTTTTGCTCATTTATGGTCATGCCTGCACAATAAGGAAGACTCGTTCAAAATTTGGAGAGTTGGCAGCTAGGCACAACTACCAAACACCCTCAATTCCTTTAGAGATACAGCACCATATAGCATTCCTGGTGCCTCGGCTGCTTTTCCAACACTTTGTTGCTTTCCATACAGAGTTCATCAAGAGGAGACCCAACTATATTTTGTGTCCGACAAGTTACAGGGGTGGGCTGCTCCCCGCCTTATACTGGTGTCACAAAGGTATTTTGAAAGCCTTTGAACCAACAGTCCATCGACTCAAAATGTTTGAGCTGCTACACGGATGGTTTCGATGGCCGTCGAGTTGACAGTCTATCGAGTCAACAGAGCATCCTACAACTCCTTCGAGACTTTGAAGGCCGTTGAGCGATGGAAGCAGAAATGGCGCAAACTCCGAGATGGCGCACCAGCAGCTCCCGCACGCGTTAGTTTCGGAAGCCATGGCCATATTTCTGTCATGTCAATAAGAAGAAACATGCACCGGTGAAAAATATTGGAAACGTGCCAAGATCGCAACGTGCTCACTTTATTGCATTAGTTCTAGAACGAATACGCCATCACTGCCCTAAAAAGCATAAAAGCATAAAGCATCACTGCCATAAAAGCATAAAAAGCAAATGCCAAGTGGCTGGTGGGAAACCCTGCGTGTTGCATCATCTGGTGTATACAAATCAAACCAATTTTTGAGGCTTACACTAGGGACTTGGGCTTAGCAGTGTTAAAACTGGCACATTTTCTGAATAACGGCTGCAAAACGTCGCACATACTTTGTCCCTTTTGGTACATGAGATTAAGAGAAGGCTCAATTTAAAGTTTGTTTCTTGCCGTCAGTGCGAATAGCAAGCAACTAGTGCAAGTTAGAATTGAAGAGGGTGATTTGGTTGCTGCCATGTTGTTGCGAAATCACTCGGCGACTCAACGGCCGTTCAAAACTGCCGTGTAGCAGCGCCAGAACTTATTTTGAGTCGACAGAGTTGTGAGCTTTTCGAAGGCCATCGACTCGAAGGCCTTCCAATGTGCCCATGTGACACAGGCATTACATTGGCCATAAGCCTCTGGGCTCAGGCAACGCCATCAACCTGCTTGACAGCCCAAACATGATATTCGGGAGCCGGGACAAGCAGCGTGACCTCGAACTGCGCGCAGTCCAAAGCTGCGTCCCAGTGGGGACTTCACTGATAGCCTCATAACATATGTTCTATAGTAGCCCTAGCGTCGCAGTGTTTGCAGTTGCTTGAATGAAGTTCTAGGTAGCACAGATTCCATATCGCTGGAGCGGGGAAAGTTCCCATTTGAAGCTGTTGCCATACGACCGCTTGGAACTTATCTGAGGCATTTCTTGCTGATATCACGCAACAAAAGTACAGTTGTAAGAAATTGGGTACTATATTTGTGCAAAATATGCAACTTCATTAGAATTATGGTCCACTGTGGGCCTCGAGACGTGCAGCTTCGAAAAAACAAGTGGCGCCACCCATGTCACGGTGCGCTACTAGTCAGTCGCGACCGTGAGCAGGCGCGTATGGGCGGAAGCATGGCACCGCAAAAGGACGGCGCATAGCCGCCGTAAAAAAAGGGACGCAAACGTATGTGGCTGCGTGTATGGTTACCGCAAATGCTAAACACCTCGTGTAAGCTACCAAAGATGAAATCTTAAGGGTATTAGCGAGTAATAGCTAAGCGGCTCAGCGGGACAGCGGGCCCAGCGAATGAGCGGAGAGGACAGCGGAGCGCATGACGAAAAGAAGAGTAATAGCTGAGCGATGCCCTGCGCTTGTTTCAGCGGAACGTTCTGCGGCGCCACCTGTTGAACAATGTTGAAGTTACTGTCGATCGAGCAGAGGTTTTACCTGTCGAATAAATTGAAGTTACTGCGAAAAGGATATCGCAAAAGTCATTTTTCATTAGATCACAGGTGTTATGTGGGAACACATCTTCGTTTTTGCTACATGACATGACGACACGCCGTCGCCGCTTGTGTTCGGGGCTGCCATCTTGCAAAACGCTCGTACGCTGGCCCGCTGCGTACGCTCCGCTGAAGAGACGAAATGAGCGAGGGAGCGGCTCGCTCCGTAAATGCGCTGGCTGTCCCAGCGTGCCACGCACGCGCAGGTGGCGCCTCCGCTCGTTCGCTGGGCCCGCTGGCCCGCTGAGCCGCTTAGCTATTACTCTCTATTTTTTTTTCTGGGAAGTCTTACGAGAATGGGCAAGGGAGCTCCGTACTTCGCGTGCAAACGAAGCGGCCGGTAAACAACGACTATCTTATCTCTTATATTTTTTTTTCGTGCGTGTATATTTTTGCTATATAACTGGAAACTTGCTCACCACGGTCATGAACACTGCTTTTTTGTTGTTGTTGTTTAGCCCTTGAGGAGGCCTTTGTCGGCCTGTGAAAAATCAAACCCACAGACGAGAAAAGTCCGGTCACCCACGACCAAGTGGTGAGAAGTAGCTTTGAGTAGAACGTTGGCGGGCGGCATGGTGGATAGATAAAGGATACATCGCAGCGCATGCAGGAAATAGATACATAGAAAGATGCTGGGAAGCGCAAATTCAGGCTTTAAACTTCAACTGTTTTGTTCGCAAAGTAGGGCCGAGACATATACAAGAGAGAAAATTAGTGACGTTTTGTACCAGCTGAAACTCGCTTACAAAAAAAAAAAAGAGAGAGAGAGAGAGAGAGAGAGAAATGCAGACATCACTAATGTTGCTCGTGTTTCTCTTTTTAATCTGATCAGCCTGGAATAGTTTTCTTGCTGAGTGTCGCTACTCCTCCCAACTTTATTAATCTTGAGCAGTAGCTGCTCGATATACAACGTGCAGGTAACATTTTTTCATAATTGATAATTGACGCTCCTATTATAGATAATTCATGCACGAAGCAGCGATGGCCGTATACCGGTGCACGGGAATTGTATACGGGTCGTGAGAAACCTGAGCATATATGCTCTAAATTCCTTTTTGAAAGCACAGCTGTGGGCTCGGCGCATTTACATCATTCACCCTTACATATGCAGGTTGCTATCACGATGTGCTTGCCTGTGGGAAAAAAAGAAGGCGCTTTATAAACAAACAAGTAGCAATCATTTTGTCTCCCTGAAGCGATCGAAGTTTTTCATTATCGGGACACCCCTTCCAAAAAATACACAAATGCCCGGTGAAAATTAAAATAGGATAGTACAAGAAGACGACACGTACAACGGACAGCTAACAACATAATCCACGAGCCTTTACGAGACAAAAACATGAGGCAGGCGCGCATTCCTACCCCATGGGACATTCACATGTGCGCTTAGATTATGCCTGTTCTACCATCTTGCCGTCATCGAAGTGAGGCAGCCGTGGACGGGAAGCGAACGCGCGTTGCAACGGCTATCATTGAAGTCAAGCAAATTACTTTAAAAATTAAAAAAAAGCACTGCTTCAAGTTTTCAACTCTGCGAAATCCGCAAAATAAAACGCGCTGCAGGTTTCACCCAGTCACACCGGCGTTCGCGAGACAGAACCGGGGAGAGCGCCCGGCCGCCCGCAACAGGTCGCGACGGGTTTACGCGCGCGGCCGCTACTCGCGGCGCTGGTTGTTCCAGCGCCGCAGCGCCACCATACCAGCTCTCTAGCCCCGTAGCTACAAGCTAAGAAAAAGCTCTAAAGAACACTGAAGTTAAAAGTACCATAAATTTCCTATTTTATTTGAAAAATGCTAGATGCCTAAAATTGTTTTGAACAAGAAAAATAAAGAGGTAGACAATTACAGTTAGGAATTTTATAGTCATAACAACTACTATGCACAACTACTGCATATAGGTATGACACAGAACTGGTAGTCAGTTGTAGAGACACTGTCAAACTCACTTCCAAGTCCATATAGAAGTAATGGCCGCTTTCTCCAGGGGCAAATGAAAGATGGAGTTGAAGTGACTCTTGGTAGGCACCAGGCACAAGTGGCCAGAGTGCAGAAGAACCACTGCGTGACTGGGCTTCAGATGCAACACTTTACCAGACTGGATGCGCCGCTGAACAGGCTAGAAAACACAAAAGGACACTAGTTGTAGCTTCACCTTAGGCAAGCCACAAGAGTACACAAGAAGCATCAATACAGGTAACATTTTTACTTTACATAATTTTTCTAAACAAACTTCACTTAAACAAAACTTTGCAATTTGATTTACAGAACTATATACAGTGTTTGACATGACCCGAACCAGACTGTGACGAAACTGCGACTGATCTGCTTGCACGATAGTGCAAGCAGATTCTTTTCTGAATGCTGGAGTATTAAATGACTGACAGGAACATGATGTCTACACATACTACAGTTTCGCCCGCCGCCATGGCGGCACCTCATGACAGTGCAGGCTCCAACAAATCAACAGCCAAGTGCTCGGAAAGCAAGATACTTTTGCGCGATAATGCATCAAGTGACTTACCAGGTAATGTAAACTTATGCATCAGCCAATTGCTTCTAGCGCCAAATTCATAAAGCTTTCCACTCAGAAGTGTCTTGGTCATTGGCTTCAGTTTCCACAAATGAACAATTTTATCACAAGAGCTTTTCATGGATGTGGCCTCCGATTCTCCTCCTCTCTGCTATCCATGTCCTCACACCCACCTTGCTCAGGTGCCACTGTCAAGAGCTCTGTGTTATGATAATGCTTGTAACACAATTCATAATGACTTCAAGATGCGAAAAATGTACGCAGACGAAACACAAAAACGACAAGGCCAAGGCGCTTGTCCTTGTCGTTTTTGTGTTTCGTCTGCGTACATTTTTCGCAACTTGAAGTCATTATGAAAGGTCACCAACTAGCCCAAACAAGAGTTTTGTAACAGAAATGCTTCAACAGTCTGAAAAAGAATAGTGGCAACTTCCATGTTGTACAATCCAAGTTGTGTTGCTTTTAGCTGTTTGTAGGCACACAAAAGACAATTGCAGTAAGGTAGAAAAGTGAGCTGCTTGGAATAGAAGTACTTTGTCTGAAACTGGCATGGAACATGTCCGCACGAACATGGCAAGTGCCTTGTAAACTGTACAGTCCAGTTCAGTGTAGGCAACGTCTCCCACTTTACACGGCTCATGCACTCTACCTTTTACTGAATAGTGGCACCCACTGCCAGTCATCACAATTCGTCTCCCCTTAAAGGGGTCCTGAACCACCGCTCGGGCTTGGTTTTGAAAACGGCTGGGTGTGTATTGAATGCCTCTCAGAAATTCACAGCCGAAAGAATTTTTCAAAACGGTTTGTTAGGAGCGAAGATATTGTAACCGGAAAACTTCCCTTTCCAGTCCTGTTTCAACTCTGCGGAATAGAGGGTACAGAGCTCCTTAGGGCGGTGTCGAAGGAGGTGCCCCGCCCACCGCTTTACGTCTCCAGACTTCAGCGACGTATCAGAGGAGGCGCTGGTCAGAGTGGCTGACGAAAAGCGCGCGACTACCGGGGACTGTTTCTTCGCCGCGCGCTTGTGGCCTCCTGCTCACTTCGCGCCTGGGCTCGGTCGCGTGCCCCCGCGATCACCGCATTTTTTTTTCGATCCTCCGAAGCTTTCTTTTCGTTCGTCACACACGTTTAGGCCCGCAGGTGTGCGCATTTACTTTGTCAGTGCGCTGCTTGTCGTCGATATTGCGCATAACGCGGCGTCAGGACAAACAGCGCAACTACCAACGCTGCTCCACCTTGTCCTGCATAACCCCAAGTTAGTTAATTGTTGATTAGTGATTGTAGACGGGATAATCATGCTGCCGGGCTCGAACGTGACTACTATGACTCGAAAGGAAGACCTTCACAACTCGGACCCTTGCCGACAGGTTAATGTGGAATAAGGTGCGTCGGCATGCGGTAGATGGATGGATTGATTTAATGTGTGAATACACTAGTTCAATTTTAACAGTGAAGCTGTTTAAGCTATTGGTGAATCTGGGAAGTCTGCCGAAAACTCCGCTAAGCTATGTAATGCTAGCATAACAATGCCACGCTGTAGTAAAGACAAAGCTTCCTACGACTAGTTAAGTACGGCTAAGTCTAATTCAATGGAGCCTAATTAAGATTCCTAGGACTAGTTAGGTAAGGCTGTCTAATTCAAAGGCGCCTAATTAGGAATAATTAATTGACGCCTAGTTCAGACAGGACTAATCCAACTAAGCCAAACCAAGCCAAACTGAACTGATTCAACCTGAATGGAGCTATGACAAGTCACACCTAATTAAGCGGATACTAATGATTTATAATTAATTAAGCCGTGATACTAATAAACCATGTCTGATTAAGGTAAATCTAATTATGCGAGGCCTAATTTAGCTGATATGAACAAATCTAGTGTAAGCAAGCTTCTAATTATACCTTGTTTAATTAATTAGCACTAATTAAATCGCGCATATCTAGGTTATTACTAGTTAAGTCGAACCTAAGCTAGCACTTATTAATGAAAGGTAAATTATGCTAAGACTTCAAGGTCAAGCCTCATTAAGTTGAGACTAAACATTTCAGGACTAATTAGGCTAACACTGATTAAATTAAGTCTATTTCAGTTAGTGTTCATCAAGCGATATCTAATTAAGATAATATGTCAAAGAACAGCGTAACTAGGCCTGTACTAATTAGGCCACGTATAATTAAGATATGACTAATTACCCGAGCATAATTATATCATGTGTAATGAAGACCAGCGTATTAGACAATGTATCATCAGGTATAAGTTAATTAGACCGAGTCTAATTAGCGTAACACTAATTAGGTCCTGACTAATTAAGCTAAAACTAAGTCAAGTGCTCAATAAGCTCAGATTATTACGTTACGCCAAATTAAGCCAAACATTACAGACGTAATGATTTCATTCGAAACTAATTTACCTTAGTCAACGCTAATCTGATGTAATAATTAATTCACCCTAATCTAAGTCTAGCGTAATCCGCTCTATAATATGCCATAGTCCACCTTAATGCACCCTAGTCTGTCTTAATCCACCCCTAATGCGCCTTAATGAGCTCTAATCCACTCAAGTACACCCTAATCAGACCTAGTCCTTTAATCTACCTTGTAGAAGAAATATTTTGGGTTCGACTCCAGCCATGTTATTGAGTACCAGTACTAGACGGTGGCGCATTGGAGAACCATAGGAAATAAACCCATCTACAATCACTGATGAATTAAAGTTTGGGATTACTTTGTGATGTATTACAGGCTGCAGGCATGCATTTGTTGGCTTCTTGGAAAACTATATTTATGGTGACTTTTGCACCGCACCGTTCACGTCCACGCCGAGGTAGTTTACGGACGCCTTCCAACGGCATCTATGAGGCTTGCGCATTAACAAATACATTTTTACATATTTCCAGCAACTATTTTGCCTATATAGGTGCTCACAACGCAAGGAAAAGCGAGCGCACGGCACGCACGACACGCACGGCACGCACGCGCTTACGGTTTTAAAAAAGGCGCGCTGCGAAGGGCCCGCACACAGCCGAGGCGGGCGTGTCCGCCACCGGCCAATAGCAGCGACGCTCCTTGTAAATGCTCTATGACGAAATAGAGCAGATTCAAGGAGCGTGAGGAGAAGCAGCTTTTTGAGTTGAGGGCTCCAGAAGAAGTGGAAGCTTTGCGCTCCTCTTGTGAACGCTACGCTTCGCGGATGACTACAGCATTTGGCTGAGATGTTCGTTACAGCGTAGGCAAGCCGTAGAATATGTTTTTTCACCAAGCCCGGGGGGTGGTTCAGGACCCCTTTAACAGAATAGTTTAGTGGAAGTTTTAACAAAGCCGCAAGTAAAGGAGGGGAGCTTAAAGCAGTTCCATTCACGGAGAAAAACCGGTGCACAGAGCAGCCTTTCCTACTGCTCCGGTGAAGCCGAGGTGTGGGAGGAGGCAAGGAGCACTCTGTGTGTAGTGATCTTATGGTGTCATTGGCCTCCAGTTGAGAGGACCTGTTGGTCGGAAGTAACTGGTCTGCCAAACTTGGTGCCCCTTCGGGAAGAACATTGTAAGCTGTGTCTCCGGTCACTGACGGCAGAGGCAATGGCAGCTCTAGAGCCTCCAAAGGAGGTGCCGGAGTCAAGACGGTTGTGCTGGTTGGGTATGAACTGCGGCGTTACATGATATAGATGCCGAGTCCACTGTCACCCATCGTCCAACAATAGCTTCACCTGGGAATTTTGTTGCCTGGTGATTTCAGCAGGCATCTAGCTCCAACATGGGTGAAAATTCCTAGTGAACACCTCGTCCCCTGGATGTGTTGGCATCCTCGCTCTAGCTCTTCGATCACACTCCCTCTTCAGGGCAAGTCGCTTCTCGAGCAGTGTTTTTCTTAGGTCTGGATGCAACTGGTTTCATGCAGTCAGTCCTGAGCCTTCGCCCCATCAACAACTCTGATGGGCAACACCCGGTGACCTTGTGGGGTATAGACCGATATGCTAACAGTATTTGGTCGCACGTCTCCTGGGCCCACTTTCTGTAGCCTTGCTTTTATTGTTTGACAGCCCTTTCCATTGCACTATTAAAGGCAGGATGGTAGAGTGGTACCAGTGGTAGAGAGTTCCTGATTAGCAAGCATGACTTAGCAAACATGGTACATTCTGCCAAGGGCGATGAAAAGGGAAAAAACTTCAATCAATTTGAAGAATGCATCAATTGCAATAAAAAAATATTCATGCATCTCCACGAAGTGAACCATGACAAGTGGGCGAAGCACTGGGGATCGTTCGGTGTAACCATAAATCACCCGTGACATTGCCCACTTATGCATGTAAATGAGTGATAATGTGTGTGTGTATTTACACACGCATTGTCATTTATGCTCCTGGTCTTTATGAGGTTCCTGCGCTCCCACGTCGTAGATCGTGCCGAGTTCCGGATTACCTTTAGTTAATGCGCACGCTGCGAATCCTTATGGTTCAACTATGCACAAGAGAAATCTCCAACCGGCACTACACTGCAGGTCAAGATTTAGTGCCTACATATACGGGGTGGCCGGTGAACGGTTGTGCAACGCGAGCAGTCAGTTTTTTCAATCAAGAAACTCGCTAGCAGACGCTGCCTGCGTCAGCGTTGTCTCTTGCGGGTAAGGGCACGTTCTCGTTTCTTGCCAGCTTGGGCCAGCTGTTGTGCATGCGCAGCGGGGGTGTGGACGGCGCAGGGACAGAACAGGCTCGACCATAAGCTGCTTCGCATCTAAAAATAGCTATAAGGAGCCACCCACATAGGCTACTTGAAGTCTTCACCAGGCCCAGTGGCGTAGCCAGAAATTTTTTTCGGATTGCGGGGGGGGGGGGCTTGGGTCTTCGACCGGGAGGGGTTCCCAAGCTGCAACTTCAGTAACTTACATGGCGCTCTCGATATGTATATATGTGTATGTACATATGCATGCATGCCCGTATGTGTGTGTGTTTCCACGAGAACTTAATAAATGCAGCACAATGCACTTGCACAGAACATCGCTTGATCAATTGAAGTGCAATGTTGAATTGCATATGAGCATCAATGTGTGACTGTGGTGACGCGAAGCGCCGTATGATAAGACAAGACTGTGCATTGACGGAGAACCATGTAAAACTGCCTTTTATTCTGATGGCAATGGCTTATATACAGATGCTATCATTAACAACACCCCCTGCACACAACACATTCACCCCTCATAAGAAAAAAAAAAGAAGAAAAAGTCAATCCACTTTCGTGCACTCACTTCACAGCACATGACACGAACGATGTTCTTGCAGTCAGGCAAGCTCGTAGTCTTGATATCACGCTAGCATTCTTGTTCGTTCTGGCCTGGTGCGTGGTTGTGCTGTGGTTGTGGCCAACTGCGACCAAGAGATGTCCTGCTGATCGGGAACCTCTAGTATAGACTCCGTTACTGTGGGCTGTGCACCGTCAGAATGGGTAGCGCTGCCCTGGGTGTCTTCTGATGGCCCCATTTCAGATTCATTGACAACGGTAGTAGGGGGTTTTTGCTGCGCCATCTTGCCTACGTCAAGATCCAGGTCGCTGGAAAAACCCGAGGCTGCACTGCATCACGCTGTAAACGCGTCAGGTAGTGCTTGTGCCTGTCCTGTCCCTACTTTACCAATTATTGTTAACTATGATGCGTTCCATTTTGTAATGTTTGCCAGCAAAAACGAATTCGTGCCCACTCGTCTCTCCACCTGTATTGGCAAAGAAAACTTGTGTTTCGCCTTTGGTCCGCCTTGTCTTACTCTTACGAAATCTCCTGGCTCAATGGTAGACGCTCTGGCACCTCGTTTTTCATTGGTGTACTTTTTGTTCGTTGTTGCTGCTCCTTAACGCGCTGTTTCAACTTTTCCATGGCGACACGTGGCTCAACGAGAAATTCCGTTTCTGGGAGGCCAACAGCACCCTATCTTGTTCTGGGTCTTCTTCCATGCAGCAGGTAAGCCGGTGACGCTCCTGTAGTTGCATATGGCGCGGCCCTGTAAACACCCAGGTAGTCCCATATTGCCTCCTTCAGTGGTCTTTGTTCCAATGCTGCAACCTGAATATATTCCTTGAGAATGCGGTTGAACCGCTCGATATGACCAATGCATTGCGGGTAGTACAATGTTGTAATGCAGTGCTGGATTCCCCGGTCTTGTAAAAACTGCTCAAAACATGTCGACATGAACCGACGCCCATTGTCAGTAACAATGCTTTTTGGGTACCCTTCTCTCGCAAAAAGTTCCAAGAGTACTTTCACTACTGCCTGTGCAGTTATTGTGGACACAAATGCCACCTCCGGCCACTTGCTGTGGTAATCAATAATAGTGACTGCAAACCTGCACTCCGGAGGAGCTCGCTCCATTGGCCCAACGATGTCGATTCCAAGCTTTTCCCACGGCTTCTCGGGCCACTGTACTGGCTCCAACGGGGCCATTACGGTTTTTGCAGATTTATCTGATGCTTTGCAGATAGTGCAATTCCTAACCAGAGATTCAACATCACTGTCAATTCCGGGCCACAAGTACTGTTCCCTCAACCGTTGTTTGGTCCTTACAATGCCTGGACGCGATTCATGTGCCATCATGGCCGGCCAGGAAGTGAGTGCTGCTGGGGGAACGACCCGTTCAGCGCGAAACAATAGTCCGTCTATAACCGACAGTTCTTCTTGCATACGAGAAAACCCTTTGTGTACTGCACTGTGTTCCCCTTTGTGTACTGCACAGTGAAGTTGTATCTCAAAAGTCTAGCACACCAGCATTCAATATGCAGTGGGCGTCTTCCAACACCATTTTGGGACAGCAGTGTTACCAAAGCGTGATGGTCAGTTCGTAAGACAAACTTACGGCCCCACAGATAAACGTGCCAATGTTCGCATGCCCATAAGCATGCGAGCGCCTCTCGTTCCCCGGTAGAGTACTTGCGTTCTGAGGAAGTTAGTGTCCTCGAAGCGAATGCCACTGTACGTACTTCTCCGTCGACTACCTGCTGTAGCACAGCTCCCAGTCCATATGCCGAGGCGTCAGTGGTCACTTGTACAGGCAAAGACTCATTGAACATAGCCACCACCCCGCATGACGACAGCATCTCCTTGACTCTGCAAAAATTCTCCTCGGTGCTCTGGTCTCACACAAACTTCTGTCTTTTACGAAGAAGCCATCGCAGCGGCTCCACCACCTCTGCATAATTGGGAAGAAAATGGGAGTAATAGCCTACGAGCCCAAGGAAAGAGTGCAACGAGACTACATAGGCAGGTGTTTGTGCTTTAATCACAGCATCCACCTTTGACTTGAGTGGGGCAAGACCACTTGCACTCACATGATGACCCAAAAAGGAGAGTTCCCTGAGCGAACAAGTATTTCTGCTTTAGCTGCAGCCCCGCCTCAGCGATCCGATGCAATACCTCGCGAAGGTTACGGTTGTGCTCGTTCTTTGTCTTTCCAAAAACTATGATATCGTCGATATAAAACAACACGCCCTTGCAGCCCTTCAAGGTTTCTTGCATCATTCGCTGAAACACGGCTGGTGCTGATGCGAGGCCAAAACACACTCTGCATAATAAACGTCGGCTCTCTTCGGCTAATTCCACTTGATGGTAGGCTGCAGTAAGATCCAATTTCGAGAACCACGCTGCTCCGCTAGGCTGCAGTAAGATCCAATTTCGAGAACCACGCTGCTCCGCTCAGCGCATGCAACAGTTCCTCCGTGTGCGGCAAAGGGAATCCATCAATGACTATTGCTTTGTTCGGCTCGTGCAAATCGACGCATAGGCGAATAGTTCCATCCTTCTTCTGCACGACCACTATAGGAGACACCCATTCCGCAGCACTAACCTTTTCTATAATGCCTTAATCCAATAATATTTCCAGTTCAGCCGCTACCTTCTCTCGCAGCACCAGGGGCAAGCGTCGAACCTTCGCTGCTACTGGTTTTACATCTGTGCGCCACTTCACAGAATGTACAAAGTTTTTCGCTAGTCCCAACTTATCAGCGAAAAGAAAGGAAAACTCACACAATTCAGGAGCAAGCAACTAGGGGCTGACCGTGACTTGTGTAAAACCGATGATGTGCAACTGTAGCTGGTGCACCGCATCCAGTCCTAGTAATGCCATACCTTGGGGAACAACGTAAAATTGAAAGCAAGCCGAGTTGTTCCTGCTGTACAACTCTGGCTGTGAACCATCCCAAGACTGAAATTTTCTTCTGTGAAAAATCCCGCAGCGTCGCTGTAGCCGCAGTCAAAGGAAACTTGTTGGCGAACATGGCTCAATAAACGTGGTTTGGAAAAATAGACACCGACGACCCAGTATCCACCAGCAACTGAAGTGGCTTGTCCTCAATAACGATCAAAGTCCTTCGTTCCACTTGTCTGACCGCCAGCACAGTGAGCACGTCTTCTTCGCCAGAGCCGTCATTTCGGACCATCCGTACGTCCCGCTCTGCCAACTTGACACAGACCACTTGAAAATGTCCCATCCTGTGGCACTTGGAGCAATGTTTCCCCGTGCTTTACATTCCCGTGAATTAGCTAGGTGCCTTGTAGAGCCACACCGGTAACACCTCTGTGCCGGCGTCATTGCCGAGTCACTGTCTGGACTTCTGCCTTGAGATACGTGCTGCGCTATGTCTGTTTGTGGCGACCCTTGGTCATAGACCGCAGCACCCTCCGCTGCCTGCTCGCACGTCTTCAACATTTCTACAGCCTCTGCCAGTGTAAGTTGTGATCCTTTCACGAGCAATTTCTGTCGCAACTCAGTGCTCCGTACTCCGTCAACAACCTTGTCCCGTAGAGCCGCCTCCAAGAAATCCCCGAAGTCACACGTCTTCGCTAACTGTCGGAGGGCACTGACATACTCTTGTATCTGCTCATTCAGCAGTTGCCGACGTAACGTGAATCGAGGTTACTCGACCAGTACGTTGACGGTGTTTGAGAACTGACGCTCCAAGAGGCTCAACACCTCAGTGTAACTATCCCCTTCACTTGCCTTCGTCTTGTCTTTTGTCGTGTCTGGCGTCTGTGCCGGCTCTGGGCCTAATGTGTGAAAAACACGGCATCCCTCGACCCCAAGACACTGCAGCAGAATGGCCTTTTTCCTTAGTGGCGGTTGCGCGTCCATCCCTGTTGCTGCAAGGAAACTTGTGAAATCATCGCGCCACTGGTCCCATGGAATTGCCACATCTCCAGGAGTCTGCAGGAAAGGCGGTAATGCTGGTAGTCCGTATGCTGCCGTATTGTAGGTGACGCCACTTGGAACAGCAGGAAGCCAGGTAAGGGAAAAAAGTTCGGCGCTAGCTCGCTAGCTTCGTCGACTGCGCCAGACTGTGGTGACGCAAAGCACCGAATGATAAGACAAGACTATGCATTGACGGAGAGCCATGTAAAACTGCCTTTTATTCTGATGGCAATGGCTTATACAGTAGAATCTCGATGCTACGATTACGGTTGATGCGAATTTCACGATGATACGAATTTTAACGTTGTTTTGGATGGACTACGTTGTATAAAATGCGCCGTCATTCGGTGTTATACGAACAGTTTCCCCAACCATTGCGGATGAGACGAACGCACGCAATGACCGCTTCACGCGAGCGACTGACTCAGATTTTTTACTGCAGATTTTTTCCGCGAGTTCCTTACGACTTTAGACCGGAAAATGGCAGCGAAAAACAGAAAGCTTTTGCTTTTCGTCGACAAGTGTTCGGCCCATCCCAAAGACTGCAACTTCAGCAATGTCGCCATATGGTTCCTGCCCGCAAACACCACGAACCATCTACAGCCGCTGGATGCAGGAATAATCCGAAATGTGAAGCACAATTTCAAAGGATTCCTTGTGTGGAGGCTCCTGGCGAAAATTGAGCGCTAGGATGAAAACTTGCGGATTAGCCTGCTTGACGCGTTACATTTCTTGGCTGGCCATGTCCTGGGATAATGTGACCCAGTACACGATCGTGAACTGCTTTCGCAAGTGTGGATTTTTCGCGGAATCGGATGCATCTTCAACGGAAGAAAACCAAGGGCCTGACAACGATTTGCACATCGAGAGTTGGGAGAACCTTGAAACATGAGCTTCGGCGCGAGACTTCGTCACTGCAGACGACAACGTAGTGACCTGTGGGCTGCGATCCATCGAAGAATTGGTCGACGAGGCAAAGGATACCAAGTCTGAGAGTGATGGCGAAGATGCCGGCGAGTGTGATCTCCTACTGTCAATGTCGCAAAACCTTGATGCCCTCGATGTACTGCGTCGCACCGTAAGCACCGGCAGCGTGAGTGAAGAAGCCGCAGCATGGTTTTACTCCTTTCAGGCGGCTTTCTTGAGGGACAGCGAAGTTAAAAAAGTTCAAAAGAACATCATGGACTTTTTCAGCAAGAAGTAGTTGACCCCAATAAAGTTCTTGTTCATCTTCATGATCAGCTTTAACTTGTTTTGGCTCATACGAATTCGGGATGATACAAATATTTTGCGTGCTCCCTACGAATTCGTATCATCGAGATTCTACTGTATACAGATGCTATCATTAACAACGCCCCCTATACACAACAGTCACCTTGAACGAAACAGCAAACATCTGCCATTCTATAAACACAAATCAGAATATTACAGTAGAGAAGCTAGCGGAATGGTTGATTTCCTTAATGCACATAACAGATTGCAGTAATGTGCTGCGACTCGAATGAGTTGTATTGCGTATATATTTGCCGTGGACAAGCGTACTGCCTTCTGTGCTAGTGCTCATCAGAGAGCCTATGGTCTGTGGTGTATTTTAACTCCTACATTCAATTTTCATGTCAAACTGAGGGCTGAATGACCGATACTCGCGTAGGCAAGACTTTCACAGATGGCAAAGAAAAAGTGTTGAAGAAATATGTAACAGAAAGCACACTTGCTTCCTCGCCACTAGTATGAAGATCCCTCCCTTGTGCATCCTACTATCTTGATGATAATTTTAAAACAAATAGTAACGATGCGTGTACATATGGGAATTAAGTGCGGTCAGGAAGTCCTGATATAGCAGGGACAGCATGGGACAGTGGGCAACACACCTCAGGTAGACAAGCTAAAAGTGCCGCGATATCAAATAAATTTTTGTGTATGAGCGTGAAACTCTATGTATTGATGGTGGTGTTGTCCTGACAAACTCCGAAAGACTCCCCTAACTTCGCACACTAGGAAACACGACGACGCATTAGTATATATTTCGGATTGACGGTTTCCTCACCCAAAGTTACCTATTCGCTACAATAAAAGGGCGCTTCTTTCAACAACCTTCCGACACATTACCAGGAAGAGCAGAGACTCTCCTGCGATTGTGATTCCAAGCAGTTGCAAAGATATCAAGATATCTGTAGTGGATACTATTACCACCTGTTCGGAAGGCCTACTGCATTACAGAAAAGTGCACTCTTTTTTGATAACATCTTAGTGAACCTCCAGCAACATCGTTTTGTCTACTGTAAATCCACAAGTACCACCATGCTGACCATTTCACAAAATAATTAATGGCACACTTAAAGCAGCACAATGTAGTAAAATATGTTTTGATATTGAAAAAGCTTTCTGTCAGGTTGCCACTTCATACTTCTAGATAAATTGAAAATCCTACAGTGTTTTTGGAACTCAAGCCAGTTTAATTCCACAGCTCACAGAAAAAAAACAACAAACTGAATACGTCAAATAATTAACCTTAGATGATCGCTTGTTACATTGAGTTGACAGTGGTCAGTTTAGACACATAAAAATCGGGAAAGAACAGTATTTGTAAAAGAACTTTTCTACACAGTCCTTATGTGCTTTTCTATGCCCGACAATATTTTCCCTGTGACCTACATCGGGCAGCATTGAACTTTCTGGTTAAATCACTGTCACTGAAGGTGCTGTTGCAAAACATGGGGGCTATCATAGAGAACTTATTTGGCTCCCTTACTGCGATTAAAGAATGAGCTACTAGAACCCTTTCCCTCTGTCTAACACCCAAGTAATGTCCTGTTCAATGAGTTCCATGTGCTTTCGTTTACAGCTGCACGGAACTATAGGTACGTTTGCTTAGAACACAAGGTATGCCATACGTTCGCTCCCACATCTGCGCGCCTGGCAAGCAACTAATAGTAGTAAATACCTCCAAGCTCTAACAATGTGAGTGGTGAATGATTTCAGGAGTTTTTCGGTGCTCTTATCTAGAACTGACACAAAAGTTGCGAGAAATTTTGATTGTGCATCTAAACACTTTTTTCTTAATAATAAACCACCTTAATTAGCTTATTTGCCGGGAGGAGCATAAGGTTGATGTGGGTGGCTTGGCAGCACGTACTTGAACTGCCTGTGTGTTGTACCTGTTTTCTTCTGTCCCCGTTCTCTTGCACTGTTTTCTCTTCAAGTAACCTATTTAGACTCTTGCTTGCAAGCGTACTGCTCCCTGTTCGAGTTGCTCTATTGCATCAGACACTAGCCGAGGAAGGTATCAGTCTAAAGAGATTTGTATGCAACTTCTTTTGAAATTATGCAATGGATTGCTGGTTGAGTGACCAGTTATTGATTGATCGATTAATTGTTTCAGAAAGTGTAGCTGTTTCGGCTGTAATATGTATCAAGCACAATACTGTATGCAAAAAATAAAATGGACTGAAATTAAATTCCTGGCTGGCAGAAACTGAATAAGGTATCATATGGCCTCAGGTAAGCAATAGCAAGGAATTACTGAAACTTTACTACATAGAGGAATTCTTTACTACATAGAAGGCCTCCTTAGGCACATTAAGACGGCATCGTCACAAAACATAAGTTATCATGTAAGTATAAATCAGTTCGAGAAAAAGACTTGGCATTCGAGTACTCGCTCATTTGTTGATACTCCGAGATGGGCTTCCCCAGAAAGCTGCTTCTGTCCTTGAGACATATTGCTGTGAAAGCAGCGATTTGAATACGACCATTCGTCTTGAATGAATGCCACGGCCCCCGTCTGCTGGAAGTGGGGCTCGTCACCGACATGCCTTCAGGATGAGGATAAAGTCGAAAACACGCTCGGCGATAAGCCGTTCTTTTTTTTTTTTCCCCAACTCATCTCCTACCTTAGTTTCCACGTCCCCAGTTTGAGTAGTTTGCTAGGTCGTTAAGAACATCGCAAAGCAATGCTATCCACTCGCAAGGTTGGTTGAGATGTTCTATCTGTGCAGCACCGTCCTCAGAAGGGGAAACACCAAGCATGTGGGTAGTGACCATATGTAGGTGGTTAAGAAAGATGACATCCACATGAAGGCACTGGTCAAACAAAAAAATAAAAAAAGCACTGGAGTTAGTGTATGCTATGCTTCCTGCCGGAGCAAATAGAATGCACGAAGAGTGTCACCACCCCACTGAAATAGAAAAATGAGGGGAATGAGGGTCGGATGACACGGAGAAGAGCGGAATACTTTGCACATGGTTCACAAGCTCGGTGGCCTTGGCCTGCGAACATCCCACCTGCAGCATAACCATGCATGTTGCTGGATAAGTAGACCCACCACATTCTTCCATCACTACAGAGAGCCAATGGGTAACATATTGCAGGAGAGTCTGTGTGCCGCCGCAGGTACGCTGCAAAGACCGCAAGCATCCCTTTGAGGCTCTTATCGTAGCATTCTTCACCGGTCAATGACGGCCGTCTCTCGTTTGCCACTGCCTTTTTCTGCAAACAAGCCCTAACTTTCACTGCCATGTAGTGACAAGTCAACTACATCTGCTGATTAGAAAGAGCCGCCTTCTTCATTTTTTATGCCCACTGTTGAGACGTGCATCGCCGCAAATTCATAACTGCAGGTGCACAGCCTCACGTTCCAAGGATATTGACACGTGCGGTTGTTTTGGTTTAAGTGGAAAGCTGTTATCACTTCCCGGGGACACGCGCTCTCGTTTTGATTGTATGCGGGGAGCGCTGTTATCGCTTTCTGTTACGCGCAACGCAGGCCACGTTTGTCTCGCATGCCAATTCTGGAACCGTGTCGACCATTCTTGAAACTTTGCATGCTTGACACGCACATTTCAGTGACTTATCGAACTCCAGAGATAATGCAAGAACACGTTATGACGCGTGTATAACAGCCGACGCATTAAGCCGCTTGTCAGTCTTTCTGTCGACTGACAACTGTCCACAATGCTATTGCTGTGCATTGTCATTGGCTTTGTTTTGCTGGGCACAAGTTCGCCCAATAAACAGTTCGCCTGACATCGCTTCAGTCCTGCGTGCTTTGCCTTGAGTGCTGCGTGCATCACTACCACGTGACATCTGGTGGAGGTGCTTCACGGTCCACGTACCGTACGGCCCCGTCCAGCCGTGAGCCAAGCCCAAGCCGCTAAGAGGACGACTCCAACCCGGTCCTTCGAGTTAGCCGCAGACAACAAGGACTCCTGCCAGAATACCTGCCGCTTCCCGACAAAGACAAGAAGACAAGGGCTGTAATGAAACCGGCATCCACGATGACGGAAGCAAGATCTCCTGCAACCGTGGTCGTGCACCAGCCCAAAGAGCCGCCTACTTTCCGCGGATCGTCGTACGAGGACCCGGAAAACTGGCTGGACATCTACGGCCGCGTCGCAGCCCTTAACAAGTGGGACCCCGACGATAAGCTGCGCCATGTATATTTCTATTTGGAGGACGCCGCAAGGACTTGGTTCGAGAACCGCGAGTCAACGCTTCAAACCTGGGATGACTTCCGCACTGCTTTCCTGCCAACCTTTGCAAGCGTCGTGCGGAAGGAAAGAGCCGCATCACTGCTTGAGACTCGGGTGCAGCTCCCCAACGAAAACGTAACGATCTTTACGGAGGAGATGACGCGACTTTTCCGCCACGCCGACGCTGACATGTCCGAGGACAAGAAGGTTCGCCTGCTTATGCGAGGAGCGAAGCAGGAGCTCTTCGCCGGACTAATCAGAAACCTTGCCATCACGACGAAACTTTGCCGACGAATGCCTTGCCATCATCTGGGATACATCAAAGTTCCGCCCCTACCTGTACGGCAGGCCTTTCAAAGTCGTGAGTGACCACCACGCCTTGTGTTTGCTAGCTGACTTGAAAGATCCATCAGGACGCCTCGCACGATGGAGTCTTAGACTGCAAGAATTTGACATCACCGTCGTCTACAGGAGCGGACGAAAGCACTCCGACGCCGACTGCTTGTCTCGTGCCCCCGTCGATCCGCCACCCCAGGGTGCCCAGGACGATGATTCTTTCTTGGGACCCATAAGTACCGACGACTTCACAGAACGCCAACGAGCTGACCCAGAGGTCAAGAGCTCCATGGAATACCTGGAAGGCAAGACAGCCGCTGTGCCGAAAGTATTCCGCCGAGGACTGGCTTCATTCTTCCTGTGCAACAACGTTCTCCTGAAGAAGAACTTCTCGCCGCTCCGTGCCGACCACCTCCTCGTGGTGCCTTCAGCGTTACGTCCAGGGGTTCTGGAAGCTTTACATGACGACCCGACAGCCGGACACCTCGGTTTTTCCCGCACACTATCAAGAATACAAGAGAAGTACTATTGGCCTCACCTCATTGCCGACGTCGCCCATTACGTAAAGACATGCAGAGACTGTCAGCGATGCAAGACGCCGAAAACTAAGCCAGCCGGACTTCTGCAACCCATCGAACCACCTCAACGCCCGTTCCAGCAAATCGGCATGGACTTTCTGGGGTCGTTCCTGATGTTGACTTCCGGCTATAAATGGACTGTCGTAGCGATTGACTAGCTCACCCGCTGTGCCG
Organism: Hyalomma asiaticum; assembly: GCA_013339685.2. NCBI lineage: Eukaryota > Metazoa > Arthropoda > Arachnida > Ixodida > Ixodidae > Hyalomma > Hyalomma asiaticum. The sequence continues at coordinate 322,636,080 of CM023481.1, forward strand.
AAACAAGGGCCTTGCCCAAGGGCACTGCTGCCGAGGTCACCAAGTTCTTCATTAAGAACATCGTCCTGCGTCACAGAGCCCCGGAGGTCCTCATCACCGACAGAGGTATGGCCTTTACGGCTGACCTAACTCAGGCGATCTTGAGGTACAGTCTCACGAACAACCGCCAAACCACCGCCTACCACCCGCAGACGAATGGCCTCACCGAGCGTCTAAATAAGACCATCGCCGACATGCTGGCCATGTACGTCGACGTCGAACACAAGACGTGCGATGCCATACTTCCGTATGTGACCTTCTCGTACAACACGGCCGTGCAAGAAACGACGCAGCTTGCTCCATACAAGCTTGTCTACGGATGGAGCCCAACAACGACGCATGATGCCATGCTACCGGTCGGCACCAACGAAGAAGACCTCGACGTTGCCAGCTACCTGAATCGCGCCGAAGAAGCTTGACAGCTAGCCCACCTGCGTATCAAGAGCCAGCAGATGGTCGATAGGCGCCACTACAACCTTCAACGATGCCACACCGAATACCAACCCGGCGACCTTGTCTGTGTCTGGACGCCGATACGACGACGGGGATTGTGTGAGAAACTCTTGCGGCGCTACTTTGGACCCTACATGGGAGTCCGACGTCGTGGTGAACTGGACTATGAGGTCGTGCCCGATGGCCTAACACCATCCCAGCGGTGGCGCAAACGACCACGTGACAGTACCGCCTTTGCCCATGTAGGTGGCGAATCAGCATGGGCAGCGGGGTGGCGACTGAAAAAATTTCGGGGGGGGGGTGTGCTTCAGGCCTGGTCAGCCAATGCCTGCCTACGCCACTGACCAGGCCGTCTGGGGACAGCTATGGCATCACAGGCAATGGCCTCGATGGCCGCCGACAATGGCCACCAAACGTGACTGTCTGATGATTTTGCTCCAGTGGCTCTGGTGAAGTAACTAAGTCATAATAACCAATAATCTCAGTTGGAACTCCCACATCTCTCAACTTTGTGACTCAGCTTTCAAAAAACTCTGCTACCTCAGACACAAATTAAAATACGCTCCTGCCGAGACCCGTCTAACCGCTTATACCTCACTTGTCCATCCTAAGCTCGAATACGCAGCTATCGTATGGGATCCCTACACTAAAACTAACACCAATGCGCTAGAAAGGATCCAAGGTAAAGCAGTAAGGTTCATCTTCTCTAAATATCGCCCCACCGACTCTCCAAGTGACCTAATGGCTCAACACAACATTCAGTCCTTGCAACTAAGAAGAAAAATTCACTGGCTTAAATTTCTATTTCAGCTGTATAATAATAAGTTGTCTCTTTCTCCTGAACCTTATATAAAGCCTCTCACTGCTCGCCGAACAAGACATCGCCACTCTGCTACATTAACACCTTACAATTCCAGAACCAAAATATTTAAGTATTCCTTTTTCCCTCGAACAGTAGCCAACTGGAACAGCCTACCTCTTAGTACACTCAGCTACACCGACTCTATCGCATCCATTACATCTTAAATCTAGCCCTTCCTGTCTCAATACAGTGCACCATTATTGTTTTGCTGGCACCTTTGTACATTGATTAGTAGATAGTTATGTATTCTTTATCTTTTCATATTGTATATTCTTTTGCTTGTATCATATTTTTCAGTGCTTGTTTACTCGTTGATAGCTTCACCTTGTTGCTTTGTATAGATCCTCGTTGTACAGAATTTTGGATACCTGCATACTTTGTACTTTTTGTTTGTATTTTTCCCCTCCTGCCTGGGCCTTTTAAGGCCTGCAGTATTCCTAAATAAATAAAATAAATAAATAAACTTGAGGACTTCCCCTCGAAGGCTGGAGGGTATTACAACACAGTTCCTCCATAGCAAACCATTCTGTTGCAGACGTAACTTGTTGAATCGAGGTACATAAGACCCCTCCCCCTTCTCTTGATTTTGTGCCTAGAACACACGACCAGACCACAAACCTTGTAGCACTCTTGACAGCAACAGGTCTCTTGCAGTGGCTGCCACGAACACCTCTGATAAAATAACATGGGGATGAACACCTTCAAGCAAGAATACCGCCGCAATAGTCCCCGCAGAACAGCCTGTTGTTGCCAAGTGAAGCCTACTCAACCCACCCACATGGGCTATCAGACCACCAGCTCTCACTATAGCTGCACCCCACCAGCAGCAGTGCTAGCAAGAAACCCTCTGCAAACAAGTTTCAGGGATAGCCCTTCCAGCGCTTAATAGACCCAACAAGAGTTTGTGGTTAGTAACTGCTTCAAATTTCCGTCCCCACAGATACTGCCTGAACTTCGCGACACTAAACATGAGTCCAACTGTTTCTTTACCTAGTTGACTTCAATTCTTTTCGGCAGCTGTGAGGCTCCTTGATGCAAAGGCTATCGGCCCCTCTTTTCCAGAAGTCTCTCTGTGCCAGGACAGCCCCCAGGCCTTGAGGAGAAGCGTCAGTGATCACCACAGTATGCCTGGATTGGTCATAATGGACCAAGAGACAGGCAGATACGAGCAGCTCTTTGCTCCTAATGAATGCCTCTTGTTCAATTGAAGACCAGCGCGCCACTTTGTCCCCATGGTCATAACTGTTCAATGGTCGTAGTACATCTACCAGGTTCGGGAAAAGCTTTCTGTAGAAATTCACCAAACCCAAAAATGCTTTGCAACTCTTTCAGATCTCAGGGTTATGGAGATCTTTCCGCTCCTTCAATATATGTGGGATATGGACCTAATCCGGCCACAGTTATCAAAGGAACTTGTGCTTTGCAAATTTCAGCTTCAGGCCCACCTCTTGCAAGTGCTCCAATACTTTGCAGACATTGACCTAATGTTCATCGTCACTGTTGCCCACTATCAAGATGTAATCGCAGTAGACGCAGTTTTTGAAGGCATGTGCGCGGACAGTGCGCACTGAGTGAAAACGGAACTACTGGTTGCTGTCCACTGCAGACGAGAATGCTCTCGCTATCATCGCAATCATCGATAGCGACTATGCACCTCCCAAAACGCGGCCAACACAGTGGTAGTTCAAAGGCAATAGAGTCATAGAAAGGCATGAAGTGTTATAGCTTTCCTGTCGTTCGCTATCACTACAATGGGACAGACTTCGGCACTCCGTTTTCAGTTGGCCTCTAGCGCACGCGATGTGATGCTCAGTTGCAGTGCCCTGCACTCCAGACGCTACGAGGGTTGTGCTTGCGAACAGATCAATGTGTGGCCAAGTAAGTCCGAATTAGCGAGTTAGATGCTGGTAAATGAAGCATGTGATTACTGGGACAAGAGGACAAGTCATAATAATCATATTTTCTGAACTTGACTGGTATTCTAGATGAAATTTCGCAGTGACGAAGTTCCGCCGACTACGAATTTTTCGCACATCCCATCAGTTTCTTTGGAGCGGGATTTGAGTGTATGCAGTTTTGATAATTTTGGATCTTTCGTAGCATCAAAAGGTCCGGAAAATTGAACGGTGGAGGGCTCAAGAGTCCGAAATTTCGGACTTCCTTATACATTGGTTCTATGGGGCTTGTGGCGGTGCTACGAAGACGTCCGAAATATCGGGCATGTCTGAAAAATCGGGCGTCCGGAAAATCAGCCGTCGACTGTATTACGTGATTTCGACGGAAACATGTCACATGATCACCCAAAATCACATCATGCAGTCTCAAGTTTCTGCCAACATCACGTAACACAATGTCACATGAAATGTTCCTGCCAAAATCACGTAATGCAATGTCACACGACATGTTCTCAAGCTGGCTTCTGACGAAGAGGCCCGTGTTTGCAAGTAGTGCATTGTTCGCGCGGGTCGTTGCGGCAGACGTGGTCCTTGTTACAGACGCGAGTCTTAGAGCTGCCTTCTGCTGAAGAGGCCCATGCTTACACGTAGTTCTGCTGGGCAAGGTGCGGTGCTCTCGCCGGCTAGCCAACTACATTGCATGGGTAAGCGATGGTGTTTCTACCATGTTTTTCTACTGCGTAGCAGCGTCTTGACCACGAGCTTCATTTCAGGTGCCTCGCATATCGTTGCAATGCCTGCAATGCCCTTGCCACATAGCGCTCATGCGAATGTATCTGCGAGTGCAGGAAGGAACGTGGTCGCTTGCTGCCACTGTTCTCGGCCAAGTTTCTCAATGGTGCAAAGTGCGCAAAGTTCATGCTCCTTAGTGCGGTCGCGCGGTGTGAAGAGTGTGCCGGAAGAAATCAAAATAACATGACTTAGCTTGCAGTTCTGCTGGGCCGTTGTCTCTGCCGCTAAACCGTCACATGGTACTTTACGCCATCATGTCACTGAGTCTCATCAGAACACTTGTCGAGGAGCTCCAGCAGAATGCTACTCGCGCTAAAGCAAGGTGCGCTTTACTTCTCACATAATCATTGCAACACTGTCATTCAAAGCACATTCGAGCCAGCACCCAACTGCTCGCAAATGTGCCTCGGGCTGCACGTTCAGTTGCATACAGTGTGATCTACTATGGCATGCATCGCAGCCATACGAGGTCGACTCGACAGCGACCCGAGGCCACTGCTCGTATGCTACCTTTACGTACACTAGCTTCCCCTGTGCCGTAATGTGAACGCTTTCTCCTCTGCTCAATTTCCACAGCGTGGTACACATGCAATACTGACCATACAGCAGCAACATGGAACGTAAATAACCTTTGACCGGCCTGCTCACGGGTACAGTTTCTTGCCAGTACCACTCTTCTTCAAGCGGCATGTCGAAGTCATTCGTCCCTTTGTGTTGGTCTAGTCATGCCTAAGCACACCTGCATGCTTACTTAATAAGCCCACGTTCACTACAATTCATATTGCCACTAAAGCTGCTAGTCTTACTTTGTATATTACATCATGCATTGCTATCACATTCACTGCTTTGCCCTTCTGGTGAAACTGAGGTCACATTGATGAAATAAATTGTTTTACAGCATAAGCTGTTATGAGATCACAACAATGGCCGTTTTTGGCGCTGAAGTTGTCCGCCGCCGCCGCTGGTGTCCATAACCGCTATCGCGCAAGTTTCAGAAAAAAATAACCGGGACAGAGGAGGATTCGAACCCACGTCCCTCCGCGTGGCAGTCAAGCATTCTACCGCTGAGCTACACCTGTGGTTGAAAAATCATCACTAAAAGACCTAAACGAGTATAAAGCATGCCGAGGAATCGCATTAACAAATGTAATGTTATGTGGCAAAACAGTAACACGCCACTATACATCGTGGAAAGTGGATTGCATAATGAGTGCGAGGAATCATTTGAAATAACACAGGGGCGCATGCTTTGTAGCTCTGTACCCATTACAGAGGCATCATCAACATCATCATTATGAAACTATCTTCTTCAACTTTTCCGTCATCATTATTACGAAGCACTGCCTCATGAAGCAGTTTTGTCGTATCGTGCCATGCATCACGCGACACGCGACGTGCGCAGCCCCGACAGCAACCTGACTTGGCTCTTCGATATACCTGATGGCCCGATCACTTGGCCAGATCCCCAAGCATTTACAATGGCCTTTAAGAAGGTCGCTCCTCCAGCTTACGCTGTCACTGTCCTGCGATTCCACGCAGGCCTGGTGTTTTTTTTGTCAAAGCGGCACAGTTTTCTGTCATTTTCGAAGCTTTCCTCACTCTTGCATTTTCACGGCTGTCATATTTTTTTTTTCCCTGGTCCTGTGAAAAGCGTACGAGTGGTGTGTAATGAAGAAGAAGCACACCGTGCACAGCCCTGCAGCCGTATCGCCAACGCATCGCAAGTGCTTGGGCTGGACGTTGTTACTGCCTTGGCTGGGAGGCCTACGACCACGTTGGTCTTCTTTATTATAGGGGTTCCACTATACTAACTATGCATGTGGTTCTGTAGGTGTTTTGATGCAGGCGTGCATCACGAGAAAAACCCATAAATTGAAGAGTTAGCGAAAGCAATTTCAAGACACGGTTTTCATTCTTGCAACGACATTCTTCTATAATGAGTTACAAGAAAAAAACTGTTGCGGTAAAGCCACACTTACACTCAGTGCATGTCTGAAATACCTTCAAATATTAAATAAAATTTCAAGAAATAAACATGAAATGACATGAAAGTGGCGTAGTGAAAGCTGTAGAAGTAGAAATTAACAAGGCCTTGCCTTTATTCTCCTGGCAGCGCTGACTTTATGCACAACCTGGGGATCAAGGCACAGCTCAACATTTGACTGTGCAGTACTGGAATGGAGAACGACAGCCTCGAGTGTGCAGCCACTTGCAATGTTCCTGCCTAAATGCAAAATAAAAACAGATTGTTAATGTAATACACGGATTGCCATTCCATGAAAACTGCTGCTTTAAAGCCAATTTGTAAATATCAGAAGCACACCTAATGCTTTCAGCATGCAAAGTGCAATGAGCTTATTAGCTCCACAAACAAGATATTAGTCTGAACAGTAACACAGTTTGTAATACTGTTTAAGGTTTCATACAAGAATACACACTGTGTGGTTTCCCCATTGTAATTTGAAAGTGTTTAACCCAATAAAAACATTAAATACACCTGGAACAGAGCTAGTCATGCAGGATAAATAATGAAATAATGTTCCTGAAGTCACAACTCAACACCACACTACTGGTTATAAAAACAGGGGTGGGACTGCCCACAGTAATTTTGGATCAGATGAAATTGTATTTTGGAGCTGTTTGACGCGAAGCTGTTTGGCACAAGAAAAATAGCAGTTTGACACCAGCAGGATCGCATTTTAGAGCAGTTTGCAGCAAACTAAATGAACATTTGGAGCAGATAAATTATCATTTTTCTGGAATTTGCAGTATCAAATCTGAATTTCAGTGAAATAATGGAATAATGTCGAACCAAAACTTAAATTTACAAAGAAATGGGAAGAAGAAACAATAAAAAGACAGCCTGAACAAGCCAACAAGAATGCTGTACTGCAACTCTCATGATCCGCATCTGAACTTGAACTTTGAAGATTATCCAGATACTGAAACTGTCTAACGCAGTAACCTGTTCGGTAAATACAGACAGGCTGATCAATGATTCCAACTTCAGTGCCAGTGGGGCAATGTCCCCACAGATAAGCACAACAAATGATGAGAAGCGTGATAACAGTCAGCGCTTAAAAGCCTGTATGGCACAGCTGTCTCACAATGAGAAAAGGCAGCTATCTGCTAGGCAGCGCATGAACGTGACACAGTTTCACTGCAGGGTTTTATTATGCAACAATCCAAACTAGCACACTGCCTTATGGTGCCACATCTTTGTGTGGGACCAACATGTGCCATAGGGTTGTGGTCATGGAAAGGTTGTTGCTTACAGAAAAGAAAGCTGCTCAGCATCGTTACGCTGACTCAACAAGGTACTCGCCGCACTTGTAACGTGTGAACGATCACAAAATGAGCGTGTTCAAGGAACACTCCGACGCAAACAACCGAATACGGTACAACAAGCGGGCTGACAGCGACAACGTAAGAAGGTGATGCGAGGTAGGAAATATCAACTCTGTGCGGCAGCTAGCTAGCTCACTTCATGAAATGGCATCTCAGACTGACACATCCCGGAATGCAAGATGAGCCATTTGTCCACTCTACCACCATTTCAGCTGCAGTGTCACAGTGTCAATTTCCAAAATCACAGTTTCGAAATGTTCCTTGGCACCAAGTGTTGTTGCAAGCTCATGCGAGATGGTCAGAATTCCATTCTGGCTTTGGTAGAATATACTTATCAAACTGAACAAAGGAGGTTTCTAGGATAACGTGTCTCAAGAGCAAGGACATGTCCCTCAACAGTGCCATATCCTTCCAAGTGTCACTGGAAAGATTTTTCTCGCTGCAAGCCAATCAGATCATGGTACGGTAGTCGCGCACTTTGTAGCTACAGTTAAACCTGCTTATAACGAACCTCCATATAACGAATCCCTGGATATAACGAAGATTTTCTATTCCCCGTCGTTACTCCATAGAATCACATGTATTTGAGACCTCTATGTAACGAAGTGACAGCGGGAGGCCCCCTCGAAATAACGAATTTTCGCCGCCGGCAACCTAGAGATGATGCCCCAAATTTTGTCACTTCTGCGCGAGCAGCAACCTTGGAAGCGCCTTTTCCGCCGTGACGGAATGTGAAGAGGCGGTGTCACGCTTGGCGTGCTCGAAGGCACGGCGACTACAAGGCGAGAGCGAGCACACGTGTGCGTGCGTGCGAGCGTGCGCAAAGCGGGCCTGCATCGCTTGACCCCTCGATCTTGCCGCCACGAGCCTGTCCTTTCCCCCTCACTTCAAACCTGATCCCGCTGCTTGCTGCAGCTGGCCTAGCCAACGCCACATAGAAAAAAAATTTTTCTCGGTGGTGCTGGCCTAGCCCACTAAGCCACGCCGGCTTAAGAGATAGAGAGACAAAAAAAAAAACGAGTTTTGGTTTGCTTGTTTTTTTCAATGGGGTGCTGGCAGCACCACCCTTTGGTTACTGCGCAAGTCTCTGTGCTTCACTTCGCCAACCTGACACTAGGTGACAGCACTTGTTAGGCCTTGCTCACGGGTGGCACGCCTCACGGGAAGCTTACCCTTGACAACACAGGGATTGGGAGCACAGGAAATCGCACTCACCAGGTGATTCAAGGGCAGCGTGCGTGAAATGATGTAAAAGAAAAGAGAAGAACCGGAGACAAACAGCAATAAAGTGAGCACGGGCGTGCAGACGGCCCTAACAGCATTCTCTGTCGCCTTGGAAATCCTATCTTCAGTGGGCGTGCGCAAGGTGCTGATGCAACAGCCTTCTTTTGTTTCTTCCCTCCACTCATTGTTGATTCGTTCCGCGCTCCTTCCTCCTCCATGGCAATTCGCTGCGCTCTTTTCGGATGGCGTACTTCCTTTGTGAAGCCTGCTCCTTACCCCAAATGGCCACAGGATTTGCAGCCCCATATAACCGGTCCTTCATCACTAGGGAGGAGGGGGGGCTGCACATTAAGCGGTATGAGTATACATTAAGTTCTATGGGAGGGTAAACGGGGGTCAGAAAAACCCGCATTATAACCAGCCCCCTTCACTATAAGCGGTTATGTTCTAAGTTGTCTCTGCTGTGTCACGGCCGCTCGATTAGCAACGCATGGGGTGCGGCCTGCTACGTTGCGTGGTGAACAAAAGCGGAGCTGTGAAGTGAAAGATGACAGTTTTCGCCACTTTTTCAGAGGAGGCGCTACTGCTATGGAACAACTCTCCCGGCTCTCGCCGCGCCGGCCGCTACGCGAATCAATACGGAACGAGTTCTCTGTGTGCGTCCTAGCTCGCACGCCCTGTGACTACACACCTGGCAGTATAAACGTGTCGAGGCACTTTTCGTGTTGTGTCAGTGCCTGTTTATAATTTTGGACGAGCGTGGCATTATGCCACGCAACAATAGCGTACTTCTGTGTAGCACAAATGCAAGGACGGTCGACCCTCAGATTTGGTACCACAAGTTTCCGTGCGACCCGTAAAGTATGGCTAAAAACATTTTTCGACAGGGAATAACTGGCAAGGGAAGCGCATGGGAGCCAATTAAGTGACAGTTCGTTGGTATGCTCACGTCACTGCACTGACGGGGACTATAAGGAGCCCACGGAGCTCAAGATATTGCTTCCAATGGCTGTTTCGACTGTTTTCCGGAACTATTCAGCGTGCATGCGCAAAGAAAATGGACACCAAAAAGGGCGGAAAGCGACGCCGGAGCGCTGACCATGTTTTTGGCACAGAGCAATAGCTAAGGAGCAGGATACAACAGTAAGCACCTGCCTCTTTTTCTTGTGACCGCGACGAGCAACAAGAGCTTGTTAGGAAGACGCCCGGCACAAATTTGCTGCGAAAGAGTTCTGCACTTTGACAATGCCTGTGAATCGACACTGGACCTTGTGAGCGTGTTGGATGACACGAAAAGGACAGCGCACCAGCTCAAAGTGAAAATTAAACGCCTGCAAGACGCACTTCGGAAGCTGCAGTCAGAATATGACTTGATGAGGCAGTGACTCCAGGGCTATGACGAGAGCAAGGAAATTCTATCGGGAATTTGTGGAGTTGCTGAAATCAGCCAAAGACGGTGATGAGAAAACAATTTTTATTAAAGGGATTGTCCGGTGATATTGTAAACATTACAAACAGTCAGGCATATCATGTACTTGTGTGTGTGGGGAACACAAGGATGATTTTTCTGAGCGAACTGGAGCTTTCGATAGTTTTATTCAGCTTTTTATTTGCATGCGTACGAAACTCCAACGGAGCTCCCGATGAGCGACGGCCGTTGCAGCATGATGTCACACGGAACCGTGCAGGGGACTCGCGAAGCTGCCTGCCGTGCACTTGGTTACAGACTTCGACCGACGCTGCTGATTGCTCGCGCCTATGCCTTCATTGATTAAACAAGTGTGAATAAAAGTCCCTTTATTATCATTATTTCGACAGCTGCGAATTATGCGTGCGGTTATTGCGCTTCGAGATCAATGCGCTTTACCTTCGATGCGCTGGTCTGACAGCGCTTTGCTTTTGGCGTTTCACGATTTTTTTTCCCTCACTACACGTTTGTATTGTTTTCGGGGCCGTATGTATTAACGAAACGGAGCAGTGATAGCTATCGGGCGCTGTCAAGTAGAGACAGCACTGGTTCCGACGATGAAGGGTATGAATCTCCGCTTGCGTTATACCTGTCAACAAGCCTGCCAGTCAAACGAAGTGACGAGAACGGGGGAGCAAATGTGTACGAATGACACTGACACGGTCGTTTCAGATGAGCATGTTCTAGAAATCCGGGCTACGCGCATGAAAACGAACATGCTACTGTCCGGGAATCTTTTCCATGCGTTATCATTTTCACATTTCACAGTGAGAAGCATTTGTCCGCGTCGGTCTTTACACTCGTTTTGCATAGATGGTAACTTACTTGAGGTCGCAATCACCAGTTGACCTAAACAACACGCCTTTGAAGACGTCTACTCAGAGAAATCTCCGCACCTGTGCTCACCTTCAGATCAGGCCCGTAGTCGGGGAGGGGGGGTTTCTCTAGGGGCCTGGGCCCCTCCCGAAATTTTGGTTGGGCGGTAGTGTTAAGAACGTAGTGTAGCACTAAAAACAACATTTAAGCCTGTTAAGAACGTTGCATTGAAATAGTCAGTGTACATACTGCGATTTTTACCAGATAAATAATGAAAACAGATGTTTCTTCTCAGTAGTCAAGGCCTTCATCAAGTGGGCCCTACCCGAAAAAAATTCCTGGCTACGGGCCTGCTTCAGACACATTGGCTTGCTCTCCACCACATGCTTCAGCCAGAGAAATGCACAGAGCACAACAAAATGCAGAGATCTAGCTGACGCTTTAATTACACCGTGACCGAGGAAGGCAGCACACCTATGTGTGTAGGTCACATTATTCGTGCAGCCCTTCTGCTAACAGCTACGCCAAAACTTTACGAGAGGACGCGATCAACTCCCAGTATACGAGAGGACGCGATCAACTCCCAGTACGCGCATGTAAAGTGCATCGAGCGTAGAGTGTTCGGAAACCAGTTGACGTAACGAACGGCGAACCCACTCGGCCTGTGGGCTTTCATAGCAGGGAAACTTGAGAAGAGTCCACCCTTCCACATTAACAGCGTTACGGTATCGACCAAATTATACAGCTAGAAAAGAAGGGAAAAAAAAATGGTTCGAATTCTGTGGTTCTACGTATGGCGCGTGCATGGCACGAAAGCCATGACCGCCTGGCACGGGGGGAACGGTACCATGTGACGTCACGCTCACTGTGGCCAGCGCTTTACTTCGCTGCATGGGATTTTCAAAAAGCGCTGGATTTGATAATTATTTTAGAATTAAGGGGGGACGTGGCAATGGGAATGCTCAATTTGGTCAAAATCTTTCATTTTTCAATTTATCTTTTTTCGTGATCCTCGGACCTTCTTTTACCATGCAGTGGAATATTATAATGAAATATGGTGTAGTAGTAGGGAAAATGCCACTTTATCTCTGTGTTGTCATCGAAAACCACAAGAAAATCGGGCTTCTGAAAGTGCCGCCATCTTGGAATCATCGTAAAAAGGAGAGATTGAACCTGAGGATAGTCACACCGTTGTGTTTCTCCAACAAAAAATACAACCAGCAAAAGCGAGAAAGAAGTTAACTGCTCAAAGTTAACATTTGACTGTTTTCATGAAGTAAAACGTTGAGCTCCGTTTTCTCAGCTTCCATTTTTTGAGCAGTTGCTGTCAGTCACCCCAGTGCCATTTCATAACTAATGAAGCTAAATTCATTCTGTTTTTTTCACTTAGATCCTGAAACATTAGTGAGCGCCGTAAAGCTATTCATTTCTACCTGCACGTCACACAAAATTTTATAATTGTATTTATGCAAAAGTTGTCAGTAAGAAAATATGTGGAGGACATTTCAAAAATTTTTTCAGTACTCATTTGGACACAGAAAAAATCAACAGCTTTACGGCACACAGTGGGCCTTGGTGTATATGCTTAAGTGAAAATGGTACTGAAATTTTGTTTAATTAACAGATTAATTAGGGGGTGACTGTAAGGATCTATAAAGTGATGTAACTCAGAAACTATGATAGGTAGCTTAAAACCGATTTCATTTAAGATATCACCATAACAAACTACATCAGTATGCCAAATTTCATCAGTTTATGCCCATGAATAGCAAAGATAGTTTTCATTGCCACGTCCCCCCTTAACTACACGATTGTCTTGGTAGTGCAAGCTGCCTAAAGGTAAAATAAAGCACACACTTTCTTTTAAGACCACTTGTTTTGGTTTGTAAAATGACCGGACAATCCCTTTAAGGACCAAGTCTGTAATTACTCCAGGAAGAAGCCGATGTATAATTAAATTACGTTAATAGAATGTGTCCCCTGAAAGGCACGCTCTTCTCAAAGCTACGAGCATGTCAGGACGAGGAAGTTTTTGACTGCCGTGCCAGGCCACTACAAGCCTCTGTCACGGAAGGTGCTATGACTGATGCAACGAGCCGCTTTTCCGTGCATATACGTGTAATAAAGAAATGAACCTGACACCGCCTTCCTCGACCTTATTTTTTTTCCCCCACCATTGGAGTTGGTCATTTAATCTACTCCCTTCCAACGTAGTTCTTCACAGCGTCTTTACATATAAAAGCATACACGTCTACAAAGCGCCTGAATGTTCGGTTCGTTGTAGACGTAAGAAGTGGAAACTAAAACACTTATTAATAAGAAAATTATTTGTCCAAACCAGTAAGTCATATGCAAGCATTCGTAAGAACGTCATTTAGCAGGTTTTTCTTTCAACATTAAACAAGCGCATCAGGCGAAGCAAGCAGACAAGCAAGAAAGTAATGAATGGTGGTCGCGTGTCGAAACCTGCCGCAACAGTGCGCTGTCCGGGCTCGTGCTAGTACATTAGTGGCCCAATACCGACCTCCTTGGTCTGTTTTTATTCTTGCAGGCAGCATAGAGATCTTATTTCGACAAAGCAATACAGTCTCGCGTGAATAAAATGCAAACTTGCCGCGCGCTGCTGCGCGAAACATGCAGAACCAGCGGATTCTCCTGCGCGCGCTTGTCCCGTAGCAGTGGCGCCGCTGCGGTGGCGCGGAGGACTAGGCTCGTCACACAGGTTTCGGGCGACGTCGCAGGCCGCACTATGTGCATTTTTATTGAGCGGCCGTGGCTGTGTTTTCTCACCCAAAGTAAATGTGTTGGGTAATCTCTGCTGTCTGTTACCTTTTAGCTTACTTCAGCGTTTATTTTTCAAATTTTTGTGCCGAACCTGCATATAACAAGATCCTCTTTATAACGAAGTTTTTCGGGAATTTGTCAATTTCGTTATATCCAGGTTTAACTATATAGCGCACTGTAATACGGAGCAGAGGCTGGAGCGGCACCATGGCATGCAATTTTTTCTACGTATAGTCAGGCGGTTCTTTTGTGAGAAGTGAACGGAGACTATGCGCCCCACTGCGTGGGAGCTGTTAGGTCGGCTCCAGTTCATGCTGCTGCAGTCGTGTCAAAAAAGGTGCGCCCAATCATATATAATTGATTATTTTAATGCTCAAGCTACAAAAATAAACACATTTTCATACGTAGCGCCCTTTTGTGTTTTTGCATGCGCGCTGCAGCGACAGCCTCTTGTGTTCTTCTATGCACACTGCCGCGAAGTATGGAAGGATCAGCCCTGCAAGTGGTAGTCTGTTTGGGCCCAATACATTACAGTAAAACCTCGTTATAACGAAGTTGAAGGGGGAGTGGTAATTACTTCGTTATAACCATTAGTTCGTTATAACCAATAACAATTTCATCTATAGGCATTTCAAGGGGAATTGCGATTACTTCGTTATATCCGATAGTTCGTTATATCCAGGTTTGTTATAACGAGGTTCTACTGTATTCACCCAGATGTTGTTGGGGACTGGTGCTTTCCTGCGCATGTATGGCTATTCGTGCTATATGTGGGGCATGGATGTCATTATGTCGGCGGTGCTACATTCGCGCCATGTGTTGTAGTTTTTAAGTTCACATCCTGACCTTTACATGTGCCATATATCCACAGTGCGTAGTTAATGGCATTGCACTTCAAAGGACGTGCGATAGAGCCTACTTTGATTTCTTGTGCTTTACGTCCTAAAGCCAACTATCAATATGAGAGACACCGTAGTAAAGGGCTCCGGAAATGCACTGACATCGCAAAGTACACGGGCCTGAACATTTCACCTTTATTGAAATGCAGCCACCGCTGCAGGGATTCAATCCCGTGACCCTCGAATCAGCAGCCAAGTACCATAGCCATTAGAAGAACGTGGCGGGGTGATAGAGCCTACTTTCCCATTCATGCATTTCTAATAATGAAAATGCACGCTGTATTGCTAATTAACGGGACCCCTGCTAGTTCGAACTCCAGTTAATTCAAACAAATTCTCTATCCCCGCGAAGTTCGAATTAATGAGGTTTGACTGTACTACCCATCATTCCCATGCTCGCTGATCCGCCTTCCTTGCAACTCACATAGGTACTAGGGCCACAGTTCCCTCTAGTAATTTTCAGGAAAACCTATGCTGCCATGTCGCCGCTGTTAGGCCTCTTCATAGAGGCTTTGTTGATCCTCGTTTCTTTGTTAATCATACCGTGCTCATAAGCTACAATGCGATGCTTGCTCAATGAAACCAACGCTCAAGCGCTGATGCGTGCACAGAAACAGGCGGCCATTACAAGGATCAGATGAGCCAGTGACGAGATGGCGGCGGACTGAACAAGTCAACAACCCGTCGTGTAATTACCTCTTGCCACGTCAGCAATAAAGTGGCAGCGAAGCAAACCACTGCCTTTTGTCCTCAAGCAGTCCTCATGCAGTCTACTACACATCCGTGCTTGTGCAGTTTTACTTTGGAAACAGGAGTGCTGGCACTTGCTCTCACGCCTACAAGCTTCGTGAACGTGCATAGCGTGAGCAGACAAGCGCAATTCACCTATGATGGTCACATGACCCAGTGCCCACGTGCAGAGGAATCAGCACTTGGCTCCTTTCCTCGCCTTAATTTGTGCGATCACCGGCCCAGCAGGGACTGCGGATTTAATGGAGGTGGGGGTGGAATGGGGGAGCAGGCTGCAGCGGCCATGGACAGTACCTCTTCCGAGAGCAGCTGCACCGGCACGCTTGCTTGTGGCTATGGTTCCTGTGTTCGCATGAACTGGGACCGTGAGCATAAGCTCAAACTTTGGTGTATGCAACATAATGTAAGTCCATCCGGGTCTTTTTCTAACATTCGTATCATTGAGAAATTCGTATCAACTGTGACCATATTGAGATTTTCATAGTTTTGCACCTCATCTAGGAGCACCGCACTGCTCAGCCTACTCACCTGGCCTTGAGCGTCAATGACAGCCGTGAGTTTGCATGTACGCAAACTGGCCGCTAGTCAGAAACACCAAAACGTGCAATGCTGTGCAGGAGGGGCCATCGGGCAGCAGGCGGAATGTGAACTGCTACACGTTTTTTGGAAAACAAATAGTCTCAAGTTGTTTTAGTACACTGTGGCACAGATTCAGTCGCTTTTCCGTGTCTGACGCAGGAATTTAGGTTCATATCAAAATGGCACCCCCAACTGGTAGAGGAACACTACCTCTACAAAAAGCTTCAAGCTCAGAGAGGGTTACTGCAAGGCCAATACAAGCACACACAGTGAGAATTAAGAATCAAAACTCCAGTAAATGTTTATTATATAAGTGTTTCAAGGCATGTTTGAGAGAAAGCAAAAATATTACAAACCTGGGACAATTTCAGCTGTGGCAGATAGCGCACTTTCCACAAGCTTGCAACTGATAATCTGGTTCTTTTCATCCACATCTTCCACAGTAACTCTTATAATGCTGCCAACATTTGGAACTTGAATTTCTGAAAAGTGCACACACCTAAAATTACAATCAACGTTCAACAACCAGAAAAATGACCCTATTCACCAGGTTCATTTAAATCACTCCCTAAATAGTTGCTCTATGTTGTTATGGAAATATACAATCCCAATCCTCTACACAATGTTTCAATGACCTCACTGCCATCATAGATTTGGACTTTTGGACTGAATTTTTACTGTCTCATGTGCGTACAGTGCTCACGGATTGAAATGCAAAAGTGTGAGTGCGTGGCCGCTGCTACAAGCCGCACCGCCCATAGAAGCCAGTGGAAGTGGTGTAGTGCAAGGGGGAGCGTGTTCTTGAAGCACGATTGCTGCTTCCGATTACATATTGGATGTACTGTGCTTCAACATAGGAGCAGAAGGGCACAGCAATCCTGGCGTGCTTTACATGCTGACCAAAGTGAATTGGCTCTGCACACTGCCAGTCGCAGCGCACCGAGACTGTACCTAATATTAGGGTCACCACAGTACTCCAAACTGCCGAATGCAAGATTTGTTTGGCTCTGTCAGATATGCATGGAAATAAGCATGGCCATTAATTCTTTCACTATGGTACCAGAAGTAGATATGGAGTTCCAATGACTCTAAGTTGCTTGCAAAATTTAAAACTAGCACTTTGAAGGAAATTACACCATCTGGCACACGTTTTTAACACCTCTCTTTCAGATTCAGTTTTCTCGGTTTACATTTTGCTTGCCAAGCTGCCGTTGCAAGTCAAACTTGAACCGAAGGTAGTGTCAAGTTCCCCAGTGGCAGCGCCATGAAAGCAAACTCCTGCAGAAAGCACCTGCATTACTCCTGCCAATTTTTGTAACCCCAGCAGTGGTGATATCTCAAGTGACAGTGTGAGATCATTAGATTATTTTTTTTTTTACTCTCTCAAAGTGTTGGGTGTTGGAAACTGGAGCAGCCAAACTGCTGCTAGCCCTGCAGCCACAGGGGCCGCACAAGATATGTACTCCTGCATGGCACAGGTGTGCAGGTTCCGAGCGACCACAACGAGCACGTGGCCCGAAGCGATTCAAGACTTACGCAACACAGTGCTGCTGGGCTATGTTGCGCGGAAGTGCGCTGTCAACGCAAGCGTAAAATGCGAAAAATGCATCAAGCTGATGCTCCACCAGGGGAAAGTTTTCAACTTGCCCAACTAATTACAGTGACCGAGAAAGCTTTCTTCATCACTCCAGCCATTGTATGGCTTCGTGAAAAAGCTTGAAGATCTATTTATAGAAAGACAGTTGCACTGGCAGTTGCCGGCAGTTGTGCAGAACAGACTCCCCATCAGGGTTGGTTGTGCTGTACATGCTGGCACTCTCACAGCTGAAATAATTAGTCTTTATGTTGTCACGCGCCTCCACTTTTATGTGAAGGGACTGAACACCGGCAAGGCAGGGAAACGGCAGAGGGCCAAGCAGCTAAAGTTGAGGCATTGCACCTGAGATGAAGTACGTGAAACAATGTATGGACCTACTTTTCTTTTTGCAAATAAAACCAGCGTGTCAACGACAGCCCTGTTGCCTTCATTTTGTTTACCATGCTTCTTCGTTTACTACACTTGCTCGTTTACCCCACATGCCTACATTATATCAACACATACGGTTATTTTGGTTTGTTGAAGTGGAAACACGTTGTCACTTTCCTGTGACATGCGCACTTGTTGTCTGCAGTGAGTGCCGTTATCACTTTATGTTACGCGCAGCGCAGGCTGCGTTTATCTTACATGTCACTTAAGGAACCGTGTTGACCGTGCTTTGTCTTGAGTGCTGCATGCGTCACGACAGGGTGTCTACCAAATTGAGATTGCTAAATTCCTTGAGATTTCCAGGTCTTCCTGAGTACTTCTGCGAAATTCCCTGAGTGGCACATAACTTTTTTTCATGTCGATGCGGGTAGGCACCATGTCACTTAATGCCATCACTAGTAAGCATGTTTAACTCTTTGAGGGTTAAATTTGAAAAACAAAAATGAAAAAGCTTTCCCAGATGGTTAAATTGTGAAATTGAGGATTTTGAATGTACGAAATGGTTAAGGTTGGAAAAGCATTATAAAAAGAATCAGGAGCAGTATTTTGGTGTCAGAATCACTCATATCATATTTAAACGAATCTAACGCACACCTTTTTTTCGATAAAACGGGTCCAAAAATCGTATGCGCATTAGAATCAAGTGCGAACGAACGACACTGTTACCATATCGAGTCACGTAGGAAAATGGCCGCCTCCTACGCTCTTCGGGCGCCGTCGAATGGTCGCTGCCGAAAAAACGAACTAGCGGCGTGGCGGTCTTTGGCGCGCATAGAGTAGAATCTCGATACGATTACGATGCGAATTTCGCGATGACATCAATTTTAATGTTGTTTTGGACGGACTACATTGTATAATATGCGCCGTTATTCGGTGTTATACAAACAGTTTCCCCGGCCATTGCGGATCATACGAACGTGCGAAATGACCGCTTCACGCGAGCGACTGACTCAAAGTGGAAGAGTGGCCACCATGGCTGCCGGCGGTTTTTTTTTACACCCCACTTGCCTTCACCTCTCTGCCCCCGCAGCGCAAAGAAACGGCGAAATCTCTCCTCCCCGTGAGCAGCAAACCCGTCCACAGCCACGCTGCACCCCACCGACGAGAAAGAGAAAACCTCTCCGGCATGCTCGCTCGGGGAAACGAGAGTGCGAAGAGGAGAGTGGGGACAAGGAATGTGGGGCCTCCCATTCAATATTTCTTGTTTCCAGGCTGGGTCACGAGCCAGACAAGTTTTGTACGTCCGCCTTTTCCTGGCAGCTCATTGGCGTTTTGCAGTGTTTACTTTTTTTTTTTCTTTTTACTGCTACGTCGCGTGCGCCGCGTGTGGAAACGTCGGAAAATCTTGATGACCTCGATGTCCTGCGTCGCACGACAAGCACCGGCAGCGTGAGTGAAGAAACCGCAGCACGGTTTTATTCCTTTCAGGCAGCTTTCTTGAGAGACGGCGAAGTTAAAAAAGTTCAAAAGAACATCATGAACTTTTTCAGCAAGAAGTATTTGGCTCCAATGAAGTTCTTGTTCATCTTCCTGATCAGCTTTAACTTGTTTTGGCTCATACGAATTTGGGATGATACGAATATTTTACGTGCTTCCTACAAATTCGTTTCATCGAGATTCTACTGTAGTTTCTGTAGTTTCTATGTCGCCGCCAATCCCCCGCGTAACGACGCCACGACGCACATGATGCCAGAGGCCAATTATAATCACCGCGCCAGCTTGGCCATCATGTGGTCAACTGAGGTCGTTACGTCGCCGATGCAATCTCCGAGATGGCCAGCCACACAAGCTTTCGATAGCATTTGCGAATGGCCATAACGGGAAAATAGATGTTTCCCATCACCGCATGCAAAACGGCTCATCATAGCATTTCTCCCTCATATCCCTGCCGATCCCGAGCCTCTCAGTCGTGCGTGCTGCTTGATGTACGACACTGCATCGCGGAAATCTCGGAGACCACGCCCCGACCGTGCTTAGGCTTAGCTGCGCCAGCCTGCGCAGCATGCATGGCAGCACGCAGCAGCAGGCTCGAGGAAACTGCGATAATACGGAGGAATGCAGCACTGCGAGTAAATGATGTTACTGCCGCTTGCACGAGGCTTCGCCCGGCAATGTGTGGCAGTTTCATCGAGATGCGAGAGTTATGAATCGGCGCGCCGAACGTCTTCAAGACTGATCAAGTAAAGCGGCAAAGCCACAGTGCGGCCGTTTGCGGGTCTGCAGGGGTTCAAAGTTAGTGGTGCTTCGCAGTCGCCGTGCCCTCGAGCGTGCCAAGCGAGACGTCGCTGCTTCACCTTCTGTCGCAGCGGAGAAGGTATTTCTGGTTGCTGCTCGCGCAAAAGTGACAAAATTTGGGGCAAGATCTCAAGGTTGTCAGCGGAGAAAATTCGTTATTTCGAGGGGGTCTCCCGCTGGCACTTCGTTACATAGAGGTCTCAAATACATGTGCTTCTATGGAGTAACGGCGGTGAATAGAAAAACTTTGTTATATCCAGGAATTCATTATATGGAGGTTCATTGAAAGCAGGTTTAACTGTAAGTTACTGCAAGAGGTGTGGTTGTATCAATTTTTTAGAGCTAATTCAGAGCAGAAATGGCCTTGCTGCACCCACTGTAATGGCACTCACTCACTGAAGTAGAACATGCACTGCAGTTCTAAATTATCACTGTTGGTGTCTAGCGTTGTTCATAATCATGGCGTAGAACGCACATTCGGCAGGTAGCTGCAGAAATAGCCTGCCCTACACTGCTGAACTGAACTCCGTAATATTGAGCGCACTGCGACGCAGATGACACCCCCCCCCAACCATTCAGCGCCCTCCCTTCCGTCTCGTACTCAAGTCCGAAGAATGGATACTGTGGACACTTTTTGCCGGATTATCAGGGTCGGTTGTAACGAGTATAGAGTGTGGAACATTCTCTGGGCATTTCTGCGTAAATGCAAGTCCTTTGGCAACAATATGCAGCATAAAAGGTCAAATAATGAAGTTTTGACATAACAAAGTAAACTGCCAATTTTACCAACGTCATTATATCAAGGTGTATTTGCACATCTGTATTAACTACTGTTTTATATAACATGCTTGTTTTGCAACAGTTTTAAAAAATAATGTAGAAAGTTACTTACGCTCCAGTCTTGAGAGAAGCTCTTCATCAGCAAGCTGTGCTGCAAGGCACTCCATCGTGCTTCCAAAGCTTTTTTCACCACAGCTGCGCATGCTTGTGCTTAACCAAACTTGCCGTATTTCAGAATCCACTCTGGTCACCTTTCCCACGAGGCACTGGCCAATAACAAAGCCTGACTTGGAAGCATCACTAAGAAATTCGTCAGCTGCATCCTGCATGACCAAAAACACACACACAAAAAAAAACACTACATTTTTCAAAACCACATCACAGAAGGTTAAATTCATCATTCTAATTTTCAGTCATAATTAATGACAGTGCCACCAACAAATAGAAATAATGTAGGTGGTCTTAAATGGGCCACTTAACTGCATTCTGTGCCACTAGTTCCACGCAGCAGGCCCTAGGCTATGTAACTTCAAGATAGACTCATCTGAAGCGACAAGTAGTGCCACTGTTTGGTTACACTCCGACCACATCGGCAGTAAATATAATAGGGTGGGTGGGTAATAGGGTGTACTTGTAACACACAGACAGAATAAGGTCTTGCAGGCCCCAATTGTGTCATCTGCAGTTCTAAGTTGGAACACCGCACACAACAAGGTAATCAGGTAATGACAGATTGTACCACATGGTTCTGAAGCCACTCTGACTTTTTCGTTACAATCATGGGCCCAACTCCCTGGTGCCATACCATGAAAAACTGAACAAGAAATGATGCTTTGAGGTGGCATAAGGTACTGCAAGCAAGCACACCACATGAAGGAGATGCCCAGATGTGAAAGCAACCGCAAGGAAATGAAATGGCAGCAACGTGGACATGCTATTCACTTGATCATGGATTGCAAAAGCTGACCATGAATGTGGCCAAAGTACGCAGTGTCATATAAGAGAGTAGACACAAGAAAAAACACTAGGGGTACCCATTTACCTAAATTTCGACTTAAAAGTGAATTTCAATATGAATATCATGTGTGAATTGAGCCAAATATTTATCAAATAGAAATACTACTTCAGGCTTTTCAAAAAAAAAAAAAAATTGACCAGTTAGAGGTAAAAAAGCAAGCAAAATGTAAAGCAAATAATGTACAGAAAAGTTATACGCAGTACAAAACTTTCATTTGATGTTGCAATAAAGGACTGGCTGCTGCTCGATACGTTCAGGGAGCAGCAACAGCCTTGTACTTATCAAAAGTCCTCCAGACACCGAAAACAGCCACTTATTAGACACACTAGTGTTGATGTGTTTTGGCTTGTTGCCACCGGTGTGCCGTGACCCATGGCCGTGACCCATTACTGTGCAAAGTTGGCTTCACCATGGTACACTGCTGTCAGGCACCAAGCATACTAAGTGTGGGAAGGGGCCACAAGCTCTCACCAGACATACAGCATTTTGTTCTTCAGCTAGGTATACATGCATGCATGCACCGTATAATTATGAATACCACTATGATCACCGATGTCCCTGATGCTTCGCCCCTGAGAAACAAATAAAAATGTACGCAAGTTCTTTTTCGAGGTGCTGAATGATAAAAGTACTCTAAAATTTAACCAAATACCAACCTATTTGAATTGAATATCCAAAATTTTAAATATGCACACAACACCAGCAAATATTAAACCACATTCCGCCAATACATCGTGATTAGATGCTAGCACCACTATTGCTCATCTGTGCCACATGTTTGCAGTGCTGTGCATTTGGTGTACTCAGAAATTCAACTGGAGTGAAGCCGAAGACATTATATTTAATGAGGTTTATGCTAATACCGGAAGTAATGCACACACTTCTAGAACTGCAGCATGAGTCCATATTATCCAATCTTCAAGATTAACAAAGTTTTACTATAGATGCACATTAAACACAGGTTTTCAGGCTAAAGAAGGCTGTGCCATTTCTTTTTCATTGCAAATGCCCCCATCATTATCCTGAATTTCGCTCCCTAACTAAGCTTGCTTGAGATTTTACAATAGAATTTTTTGTACCCACTTAGGGATATGGGGTCACCGTTACAAATCTAGATATTTTTAAGCATTCTGTTCTGAACCAGTTTTGCAATTATGCTCAAACATTGTTGTAACTTCACATGATATAAAGACATAACGGCAAATCAATTTCCCCTTGAAATACCCATAGACATACATGCGCTTAAAAATTTGTTTTAACGAAGTGAATTGACCTTTCAATGGATATATAAGCTGAAATTATCTTAAAAACCAAAGCTTCCTGCCCTTTTGCACCAACAATTTCTCTTTTTGCGGTGTTCAGTGGCTATATGACGAGGCAATTCGAAACTCCCACTTCCAGTGAACTGAACGCATGCTGTGAGTAGTCGCGTGCAAGCAATGGCACACACCTACTCGCACAGCTGCCATCCTCTATGCTACTGATATCCCTAACCTCATTCTCTGGCATTTTTATTCTCTCACTGCGGTATGCTGCATAGGGTGGCGCACTTATGTGTGGCTGGTGTGTGGCCTCCAGGGTCAGGGCAATCTCGGAGGTCTCGCTTAACTGCACAGTGAGACGGCCTATGGTGAGCCCAGAGGGAGAAATGCGATTGTGTGGTGTTGCTTGTGTACAGTGGTGAGAAATGACGAGGCCATCCACCTCCTTCACTATGGTCACTGAATGCTGGTGCGACTGGACACGGCCTCCAACCGTGCATGGGCTATATAGTAACCTCGAGGGCCACAAGCCCGCCGCCAAGCCAGATGGACGAGGTCCACTGGCCTACACATACTGTGTGTCATAGCAGGATGAAGCAGTGGTGAAAACGATGCACTGGGTTGTCCACCGTGTGCTGTACGTTCACGACGGATATATTTTCACTGTCAAATGTTCAACAAAGCCATTTTTTTCAGTCTCACAGCTACCTGGACAAGCCATACACTAAACAGAAGCAAAGGCAGATCACATTAGAACAGAACATAGCCACCGTAAAGGCTGTTGCGCATGGTGCTGAGTCGCACAGTACAGACGCTACGGATTCTCTTTTTGCTGCTTTTATACAACTTCATCGTATGCGTGGTTCTACAGCATTACCGCCGGCCACGATGCCGTTGTGTTTTACGTTAAAATTTTCGCAACCAAATGGCAGACACTGCCATTAAGAGCAGCAATGTTTACAATGAAATAATAAGTATAAAGTAAATGTGGGTCTCGCCTCAACTTCATTATTGCCAGAAAACAGCGCCCACTTTGCTGAGAAGCACGGCAATGTGTCTGCAACACAGCCTTGAATTTAACCACAAGAAGAGAAGTGGTGTACACAGCGAAAGTTTTACCACAGGAATGCCACGCAACCAATGCCTGTACAAAACCTGCATGGTGCGCTTCTAGAAGGTTATCGACATTTCCAGAGTGCAGCCTTGTATAACTCTTCTGCAATGAGTAAGCGGATGAAGCCAGACAGTGAGATCGAGAAGCAGGAGAGCACATGCCAGTGCTAGCCACAACAGTTGGAAGAGAGGGACCTCTGACGTCACAAGTAGTTGGCTCATGGGAGGGGAGGCAAAAGAAAACCGGAGGAGAGTCCGTCAACTTTGGGAGTGCTAAGATCATGTGACCCGTGCCAAACCCTCGAGAAAACTGATGAAACTAATTTAGGGAGCTTCGATGAGCAACTGATAGCAGTTGTCAGTAAGGCGCCCAGCATGATGCAGTGACACAAGACAGAAGAAGTCAAAAGATGCTGCCCCACAAGATCACCGTCGAGAGTGACCAGCAAGCTGCATATTGATGGGACCCTTCGATTGATGATTGATTAATTTCTGGGTTTTTACATCCCAAAACCACGATATGATTATGATAGGTGCCACAGTGGAGGGCACTGGAAATTTCGACCATCTGGGGTTCTTTAATGTACGTTGACATCGAACAGAACATGGGCCTCAACATTTCACCTCCATCAAAATGCAGCCAATGCAGCCGGGATTCGATCCCGCAACCTTCACATGTACAGCTGAGTACTATACCCAGTAGACAATGGGTTCTCAGGCAACTTTGTCACAGGGAACCCTGCCCATGTTTAAACGCATTTTTCCAGCCATCTGTGTCACATTCAAGTGGCGGCGAGTCAAAAAAAGAAAGGGTATAAAAAAATATTTTAATCCAGTGCACACATACTTGAGGTATGCAGCGAAGGTCAGTTTTTCCACACCTACATTTGATTTGTGTGTCTGTCACACTGGGGACCAGCTTCAGGTCAGCTGGACAGCTTCAACAATGCGTCGTGTACACTTTTTCTTTACACGTGGGCATATAATGAAAGGCATTTAGATTGCGTACCTTTTCTCCACCGTCATAGCCACTTAGTGAATACAGAACCGAGGAAAATAGATAGCCAGGTCACGGAACATCAAAGAGGGGCTTGCGGAACCCATGGGTTCGGTGGAACCCACTTTAAGAACCTATGCACTAAACCACTGTGGCGGGGTGACAGGACCCTTCATGTTGCCCCAAGTAAATAGGACTCTTTAGTGTGTATGCTTATTATGTAATCCATGTGCTTGTACATTTGGCATTGGATAATTGGTTCCCATGTGTTGTAACCCATGTGTATGGATTTGTAATGTAACAAGCCATGTTTGTGCATCTCTGTGTAAATGCTAATTTTACCAGGAATATATATCTTTTTTGATAATGCTTGGCTCTGACTGTCCTTGAACCATGGATGACATTTCGCTAGGGCACCAAAAGGACCTAGACACTAATTCTATGCTTTCGTAGGGTACTTTCAGGGAAATGATCCATCAGTCCTTGGAATTTTCCTGGCAATTGTCTCTCATGATTTATAGCTCAGAACTGGTAACACTTATAACGAAGTTTGAGGGTACCGATATTATTTTCGTTATACTGACCATTATTGTTTGCAACACCATTGCTATTAATATAATCCTCAAAAAGCACAATAGATATTAATACCACTCATTTTCATTTTTACTAAATAAACAACATCCTGCTGACCAATGAAATAAGTGGATTAAGTGCTATGACCTGTACCTTATAAGTGCCTCTTATAAGTGCCTTATTTCGAAAGCCCCCTCCTGACGGCAGCAAACCACGAAAACATTTTTCTGTCCTCTAGCTTTAAACCTAAGCCAGAGATTATCAGGTTCAAATGATAAAGAGCCAAATGCTAAAGAATGAGCATGAAGCTATGGGATTGGGTGCTATCTCTAGCTATTAGTTTGAAACAGTGAGAGAAACTGTCCTGTGTGATTAGGTCAATGTAAAAGCTTCATAATGGAGCGAAAATAGCGGAAGACTATTACCTTGCCTCTGTACCCTGCTGAACAATCTTGTGCTCACAATCTACATGTGTATTTTGTCCTGTCATACGGAACCAAAACTGATTATATGTCAACTGTTCTCCAGAAGCACGTGAGTGCTGCGAGCAGACTGAAATACACATCAGTTCACAAGAAACATTAGATATTTTCGAACTGAATGCCATCAAATCTGTTTTGCCAAGCTGAAACCTATGCAAAAGTAACTTTAGTGATGTGCTTCCACTGTGTGTCTGCTCTGGTAGTAAATTCAGGACAGTCGGATATATCAAACCCACATATGTAGAATTTTCGGCTATGTCAAACTCGTACGTTATCCCCTTGAAAATCCTTTGTAAAAGTATATAAATTTGCACATTTACATCGAACGGTATTTTTACCCCCCATCGGGCCTCTGCCAACAACCGAAATGCTCGAAAAACGTGAGGGCGAGAGGGCTCTGACTATACTCCTGTTGGGCGCGTTCTCCAACTTGTGGAACGGCTTTTCTTTTTCTTTTTTTTTCTTTCTCTCTTTCTCATGCTTTCTCTGCGTTATGATCGACTCGGAGAGCAGGAACGGAGGAGCTGGCGGCCTCCTCTTTTCGCCTTTTCTTTCTTCTTTTTTTGTTGCTGTTTTGTGAGTTTTGATTAGCCAACCACAGCTCGCGCCTTTCGTACATTGCTGCTGCCCTCGAAGGTAGCCCGGGTAGTAATCGCTGCCATCGCGACTGATCGCGAGCGCTTTGCTGGCGGAGTTCACTTCCATGAGTTGTCGCATACCACCGCATTCCTCTTATGCGCGCGTGCTGTGCGTGCTGTGCAAAGGCGCTGAGAACTGCTTGAATTTTCGACTTCTCATGTAGCAATGGCCAGTGTCAAGAAGTGCAAGAACCTTGACTGTGCGACGAAGTTGAAAGCCATACAGCGTGTTGAGGCGGACGAAAAAAGTTCGATGGTGGCGGACGAAATCGGGATACCATGGAGCACTCTGGGCACCTTGTTGAAGAACAAGGCGGATATCAAGGCAAGGCAAAGGTGGCGGAGCAGCGAACGTCGGGAGCCTGTCGTGTCGCTCCTGCCCACGGGAAAGTAGAAAAGGAACTCTATGCCTGGTTCTTAGAAGTGCGTGCGAAGAACATTCCTGTGGATGGCCCAATGCTGATGGCTAAGACCACACGGTTTGCCACTGCACTTGGTGAAGACAATTTCGCCGACAATACCGGGTGGCTTCACCGATTTAAGCAACGCTACAACATCGTCGGCAAAACCATTTTTGGCGAAAGCGAAGCCGTAAGCAGCCAGCACATCCAGCAGTGGATGACGAAGGAGTGGCTGGAAATCTCAGTGAAGTTTTCACCCACGGAAATCTTCACGACGAGACCGGTCTATTTTGGCAAATGCTGCCGAGCAAGACTCGACATGCGGGGTAGCATGTGTCACGGCGGCAAAATGAGTGCTATGAGCGTTCTGCTGGCAGCCAACATGAATGGTTGTTGTTATGTGGGGTTTAACGTCCCAAAACCAGCTCTGATTACGAGAGACGCCGTAGTGGAGGGCTCCGGAAATTTTGACCACCTGGGTTTCTTTAACGTGCACTGACATCTCACAGCACACGGGCCTCAACATTTCGCCTCCATTGAAATGCAGCCGCCGCAGCCAGGATTCGATCCCGCAACCCTCGGATCAGCAGCCGAGTACCATAGCCACTAGACCACCGTGGCGGGGCCAACATGGATGCGTCTCGGAAGCTCCAGCCCTTTGTGATCAGGAAAGCAAGGGCACCACACTGTTTCAAGAACTCTAAGCAGCTCCCCATTCGCTATGCCTCTAACAAGAAGGCGTGGATGATGCGTCAGCTGTTCACAGGATGGCTGCAAGCGTGGGACGTCGAGCTGAGCAAGTCGGGCATCACGCTTGCCTTCTTGTGGACAACTGCTTGGCCAACCACACCACCTGCGAGCTCAAAAACACCCAGCTGAAGTTTCTGCTGGCCAACACGACAGTGAAGCTGCAACCACATGACCAGGGCATCATCAAGTCCTTCAAGGTGGGCTACAGGAGGCGACTCCTTGATAGGCTGCTGGTCAACCTCTGCATGGGCACCGAGCTGAAGGTTGACCTGCTTGGTGCCATTCAAATGATGACAGGCGCCTGGCGAGACGCGAAGACGGACACAGTGGCCAACTGCTTCCGGAAGGCAGGCTTCGTGACGGCGGAACTTGCGGAAACCAGTGAAGACGGCGACGAAGAGTGCACAGACGATGCGTCTCGCGAGTTGTCCATCTTCCCGGCTGCCGTGCCACCCGAAGTGTCTGGGGATGATTGCATGGAAGTGGACTGCAATGTTCAGGCTGTTGCGAGCCTTGCTGACGAGGACATTGTAGCTGCGGTCGCAGGGACCCAGGATGCCCAGGCCGACGGCTCAAGTGGTGACAAAGATCGTCCAGACGAAGCAGAGGCTGCACGTGCGTACTCCACCGCCAAAGTGCCGGCAGCGTTCGGCTTGATTCGCCATTGTTGCGGCGACATGGAGGGAACTGGGCTGTCGCACCTGGACAGCCTCGATAAGATGGAGGCCAGCGTATTCAACTTCATTTAGAAGACGAAGAAGCAGGCCAAGATAAGTGTGTTTTTTCACGCAAATAAAACATTCTGTTGCATAGTGTGTGCGGAATTAGTTGTCATTCTTGAATGCGCCGATTGTAGGTGATCGTCCGCCACTGATAAGGTCTCGCGGCCTGCATTATTTATATCGAATTTTTCATATATCAAACTAATTCGCGATCCCCTTTGACTTCGATATATCCGTGTTCGACTGTAAAGAAATGCTGAGATGAACGCAAAAAGAATTATGCAAATCGGTGGTCTAGAACTGGAGTTATTAGCCCTCGAAGTTCAAAACACGAGCAGACAGCATGAAACCAACATTCCCTTTCGTATTTTGCTCTCCCGCTGACGTCAATGGAGGCGTCCAATAGCAACGCGCGTCTTATAGAGCAACACCGGAAGACACCGGGAGCGTGTGGTAGCTCAGCGCGTTGTTTCGCCGCGCCTGCAATAGATGGCGTGACGCGCAGTCCAAATACGGCGGCACGCGTCGAACTAGCTGTGTTCTTCATGGAGGAAAGAAAAACTGTTCTTAGTCGACGTGCCTTATGGACGCGCAAACCACTGCACAGCGCGCCTAGTGTCGTTTTGCAAGTAATGTCAGATACTTGCTTTCTTTCTTACGAAGCATAAAAGCTATTTTAGTATATTTTGGTACTGAAAAGCGTGACCAAGCAGACACCACACGTGTGTGACAAGCACCTTGGAGCGTCAAGCCAATCAGAACGCCCAGCCTGGCCCCTCCAATGTCGTCACTCTATGTCACTTCCTGTAACAAAAATATCCGTCGTGTGTCGCCTCAGTTCAAACGGGAGGCAATTTTGGGCGATTTGTTCGCTGAAATAAAATTATAGCCACTTTGCTTTCAGCGTTTCTACTCTCTGTGCGACATCCCCGCGTGCAACAGTTCTAGAATCAGTGATAAAAACGGCCTGCTCAATTTGTCTCGCAGGGCCCCTTTAATTTCAATATGGAACATCACAAACTTGGACATGCATCAAAGAATGACCAAATATTGCAAATATGCCCTCACCCAAAAATAATATTTATTCAGTTGAACAATGAGGTGTTGCTCCAAAGCAACAATGGGCACCTATAGTACTTACTACTTTACATGGAAGGCCTTGAAATATCGGCAGCTTGGGAGAAGGCACAGGTGCACCAAGTGCCACACAGAAATGTATAACCTGACTTGCAATATTTGCATCAGTTTCCCAGTTGACCATACCACTCACACTATGCTACAGTGGTGATCACCATTGAAGGGTATTATTTGTTCATCAGTTTTCTGCTGATCTCCTTCAGTCTTCATATTAATTTATTTTTCAGCTGGTGTACAATGATTGCACCTCAATAAGGAGTCAAGGCTCAATAATGGTTTTGCCTGCATGTTGTTCATATCTAATTCATACCCCCTGCCACTTTTTAAGGTGCAACAAAAAGGGTTACAAATTTATGACATGCTAAATACCTTGAGTGGAACAAAGCCTCGGATTCCTGCAGGGAGCTCCAGCAACATTCCATGCCTCACAAAGGCTAACAGGACACCAAACACAAGAGTACCAGGCTGGAAAAAAAAAAAAATTTGCAAGTTAGTATACACATTGTGATCAGCTGTAACACATGCACACTATTTGCAGAAATACTCACTTCCATATCCTCAAAATGAGAAACAATCAGCCCTCTCTGAGCTGCATTCACAAAGGATGTTCTTCGTGACACTACCTATATAATTTTAGTTAAGGAGGCATTAAGCATGATAGAACAACATATAATCCCATTTGCCCAGTACTTTGCATAACAAAAACAGTTATTCAAAAGAACTTGGATCGTTCACAGCAGAATGTTCACAACTCCAACGCAAGGGCGCTACAAGCATTTACTTTCAGCGTAAATTCTTCTTATTTTAACATCATTTCTTTGAATTCTGCTTTGCTTTTTTAGGGGCGAAGCTCCTTAAGGTTTGGGTCTGTCCGTCCGATGTAGTAGCGCGTTACCTACTAGGAACGTGCTACTAGGAGGGCGCGTGTGGGAGGCACACCCTCGGCGCGTGCCTCCCGGCGCGCGAGCTCTCTCACTCTTCCATCTGCTGTCTTGTGTGAGAGAGAGAGACCGAGAGAGCGAAAGGCGCGCGTTGACTATGGAAACGCTCTTTCTTCGATGAACGTGCTACCAGCTCGCAAAGAAGGAGAACGCGCCCTCACCCGCGAGAGACAACGTTGACGTAGGCAGCGTCTTCTAGCGAGTTTCTTGATTGAAAAATACCGACTGCTCGCACTGGAGAACCGTTCACCGGCCACCCATATATATATATATATATATATATATATATATATATATATATATATATAGGCACTGGATCTTGACTTGCAATGAAGTGCTGGTGGGAGATTTCACTTGTGCGTAGTTAACCATAAGGATTCGTAGCATGCGCGTTAACTAAATTAATCTGGAACTCGGCACGATCTACGATGAACCTCCGGAGCTTCGCCCATTCATCATCATTCACTGTGTGGATATGCGTGGATTTTTTTGTCAATGTGTGGCAAATGAAGAGACTGTTCACCACATGTACAAAGAAAAACATAAATGAACATGTAATAATAAAAAACAAAGAACTTTACCCTCTGCTGAGCCTCAAACCCAAGTCTTTCTAGTGGGAAGCAGGCATTCTACCACTGCTCCATCATAGCAAAGCCGCACACAGCTCCTAAATGATTGTATATTATGGACTAACGATCACAATGCCAACAGCAGTTTTACGCTCTTTTGGCTTTAGTTTCGATACATTGATTAAGCAGCCATTCAGAGCACTCCCTAGTTCTAGGACACCCTACATCAAACCCATGGCCCGATCTGCCATCCCCGTGGCCCGATTTGCCATAGCATAGTGCTAGGTTTACTACGCCCTTGGCGACAGCCTGAAAGATCTTTATTTTTTATAATCATTTTTTTAAGGTTCTATATGTCACAAAAATCAAAGGCACAGTGAATATCTGATGACACCATGCACAGGTGCCTTGCACTGCGCCTCTAGTATGACCGTCGCTCATGTGAGGTCGCAGTTGTCCGTTCTGAGTGCACAGTGAGAACATACCGTATTTACATGATTGTAGGTCAACCCATTTTTTTTTAAATTTGGCAATCCAATGTTGGGGGGTCGACTTAGAATCAAAGCTGCACCATGTACCATGAGTAACGGCAAGAGAAACAAGAAGTCAGGGGAGCTACGCCGTGGTTACAACTTTGCATCTATGTTTCTGCGGTTACGGTTGAATCATAACGTATTAATTTACCGTAGTGTGTACATTCTGACAACAATAAAGATGATGCAGACTTTGAAAGTTGGCGTTTCTGATTTGTGCCCATTGGCCACTGTACCTAGCGACAAACCTGCACCATGGCGTTCGGAAGAGAGAGACGTTGTGCGGAAGGCAGGGAGGTTAACTGGAAGGAAAAATATCCAGTTTGCTAGCCTGCACCGTGGAAGGGGTGAGCGGAGACAGAAAAAAAGTGTACTGAAAAACATGATATGACTGGCATGCACGAATACAACAATCATTGCCATGTTAGCTCCGTGAATTGAATGAAGGGATTCATTAATACTAATTTTGTTTATTAGAGACCGATAAAACATTTCCTGAATGTAAGTAATGTACTCATGAATAAAAGGAAATCGCGAGCAACCGCTTCTGTCAGCCACCACGTTGTTTGTTTTGGCATCCCCCAGTGCAGCAGTGGCCGCTGCCGGTTGCTTCAATGGTCGTCATCTCGTAGCAAATATTTTCATAATTGCAAATAAAGTTTTCCGCTAAACCCACAGCACATGGTTATTCCACATGCTTTTACTTCTTTTTCTTTTTTAACATTTACTGCGCACACTATGAGCGCACAGCTCCTGTGGGAGCATCGATCATTGATGGAAGAGCCACAGTATGGGAAGTATTGATAGCTGATGGAACAGCTTCTCCCTGTGATACAATTTTTTAGGCGGCCGCGTGTCCGCATGTTCTGTCACTTCCTTCCGTTGTGCTCAATTATCGGGCCTGTCATGAGTTCCCAGGGCCCGAAGAACACTCTGCAATCGTTCACAGCAGCATTCAAATGGGCTGCTGTCTTCCATGCTGAGGAAACTAACAACTGCACAGCAGGACGCAAATTTGGAGTGAACATGTGGTGCGGCAGTGTAACTTTAGCACAGGGAAATTTTCTTATGCGACTCCAAGCGCCGTGATTTTCATGGGCCAAAGTCTGGACACTTTCCTGAGCTGGAGACGAAGTTTGCTGCATACATGAGTGATCTACACAATCGATTGCTGCTGGTCACATGCGAAATGATCACATAAGCCCGTGTGCGGTCATTCACGAAGTGTGGACTGATACTTGATGACATGCTGTGGGACCGCAGCAGCAATGACGAAAACAGCACCAACGCGGATGACTCCAGCGACGATGAGTAGTCTGCAGCGACCACGTGAATAAATTTCCCTTGTGTGAAATGCGTGTGCATTTTTGTTTTGTTTTATACATGCAATTTGGGGGGGGGGGGGGGGGGGGTCAACCTATGTTCGAGGAGACTTACAATCGTGTAAATATGGTACATACGTCTCATTTGAACAATAGTCTCCTATTAAGCATCAAGTGTGCGGTGTTATTCAACTTCTGCATGCCGAGTAGCGTAATGCAGTCGGAATTTATAGAAAATGACTGTGTGTATGGTGCCCCTTTAATAACTGATAGCAAGGTGCGGCATTGATGCAGGAAGTTTGAAGCAGGACGCATTAGACAACAACCTAAAGACAAAGAGAAGCATACAGATTTGGGTAAAAGCACAGGTGGCTGCCCTCTATGACAAGGTCATAAGAAAGTTAGTACAGCACTGTGACAAGTGTCTCAACTGGAGCAATGACTGTGCAGAATGGTAGCTGGAAAGTACAACTAAATCTTCCTAATAAAATGAGTCTTGAATTAAATCGTGGGTTGTATTTCACATCCAACACGACCTTGAAAAAGAAAGAGCCCTCGTATCATAAATTAACTTGTGTGCTATAAGTGTTTTAAAGGGGTCGTGAAACGTTTTCTGAACATTTTTTACTAAGTGCGTTTTCGGGATCCTGACCCTCCAATCAACAATATGCATTATTCCGTTGCACCGTGTGCGTTGATTTAGAGCGATAAAAAACGCAGTTTCGGTTTCACTGCGCGCGTTCCCCTCATCTCTGCAGATGACGTCATCTTAGTAGCCGTCATACCTCCGAGATTGGCGCGCTCTCGGAGGCCATGGGAAAACAAACCGTGCTGCCGCTTTTCTTCCGAATGGTGGCACCGCACGGTTTCCAAGTATTTTCTTCCTTTCTAGCTTTCAAGTAAATCGATTCCTTTAGAGCAAACGCGAGTTCACTGTGCCTTTGAACTTAAAAATATCTTAACTCAACGTCACCAAGTACTACCACGCCGGCCGGTAGTGTCGCATAGTCGTTTCGGGAGCGCAAGAAAGCTGAGATTTAAAACGGGCGTTGTTAAATGTGCACTGAATATTTCGCCGAAATATTTCGGAATCGGCTTGTCTAATGCGTATTGAAGCAGTGAAAATTACAAACCGGCATCTCGAAATTCTTTTCACGACCCCTTTAAGGCATAATTTTGGGTATTATAAAGGACACAATTATTGTACTAGCATCTGTGGGAATGCTGACATTCCCTGATGAGCTTTTATCGCATGGCGCTCACGTTTCCTCTAAGCTCCTCTAAGGCGGCTTTCCTGTGGGACACGAGCCATGACGTCATCGTCATGCGCACCGCTACGCCGGGGATGGCGCAGGTGTTCGCGTGGTAGCGCTACCTGGCGGCGAGGATTTGTGCGTTGGCAGACGAGGAACAATCCTCACGCTCTTGGCCTCGGGACGATGTCATGCACGGTGGCGATGGGGTCCGCAGGGACGATTCTGCGGACGCCTTTCCCATTTTCCGATTGCGCTGCTGTCCGTGAGACTTATCTCACGAGCAACATAGGCATAGCTTTCTGGCATGGGCAATCACTACTCGCTCGATATCCTGCTGTGGTGAGTCGATCATCATTGATTCCGCGTGGTATGTTACCTTAGCATGCCTCTTTGTATAATTTGGCTAGCGTGCTTACTATGTGTAGAAGGTGCAAATAAATGCCCTTTTTGGTGGTTTGCACTGTGGTGAACTGCGTCCTTTGTTCCTCGAGCGTGGGAGACCCCACTTCCACCCCACATCTGGCTGCCCAACGTGGGGCTCTCGAAACATCGGACGACAGTTTCCTCGATTCAAGGCAACCTTTGTTTGAACCGGTCGAGATTACGCCTAGTGTGATTTTGATCGCTGGCGGCGGTGGTGGCGTGCTTTCTTGAGAGCGAAGCGATTGGATCGGTAGCGTGTTTGAACTTGTCGGCATGCTACTTGCACATTTTGGAAAACTGTTACGAGAGCCATGTGGTCTGCATCCTGGGAGAACGAGGCAGAGTGCCCTTGGACAGCAGGCAAGCCCAAAATGGGTGAGTACGGAAGCCGCGTGGGTGGTCCAAGTTTCTTTGTAAATAACTTCTTCTATCTCTTTGACTCTGGGAGTCGTGGCTCAGGGAGCCAAGTGGCCACGGGCCACGGGTGTCGGGCTGCCTGGTATTGCGGCTCGGCACAGGGCTTTCCGACACTGTCCGGGACAGTGGGCACCGATTGTTCAGCTGCTCGCATGTAGCGAGCGGAGAGGGCCCCCAGTAGAGCTAGTTTCCTCACGGGTGGCTAAATTCCGTGCGTGTTGTGGGTGTTGTTTGGATGCCGGTTGCTGTCAAGTGCGCCGACATATTAGGCCTAAGCCTCCTTGTAGCTGCCTGTCGCACGTGGGGCGCAACCAGTTGGACCATGGCGTTGGGGTGTTGCACTTTGCATCCCTCATTCTAACTTGCCTCGCACGAAGCGAACTCAAGAAAGTGACCTTTGTTCACATGAACTCAGTGTCTCAGCAGCCGCCGAAAGCCTTACTAGCCGGACGAAACATCGTACCACATGGTCAGCGTGTACAACTGCTCTCCTTTGCCCTACTTTAGTATTCTGCTGAGAGCGTTATTTTCAGTGTACATAGTGGGAGTGACATCACCCGCAGCTTGCCACCTTCTGAGCATCTTCTAAGCTGCTGCCCGGGACTCAGGAGCCATGGAGACACCTACTTCTGCCACAGAAGCCTTGGAATCAACGTCCTCCTGCCCCCTGCTCGCAGCCCTCGTTGTCTGAGACGGATCTTGTCAGCTGTCCTCAGCTGTAAGCTGCTGCCCGGGACTCAGGAGCCATGGAGACACCTACTTCTGCCACGGAAGCCTTGGAATCAACGTCCTCCTGCCCCCTGCTCGCAGCCCTCGTTGTCTGAGACGGATCTTGTCAGCTGTCCTCAGCTGTTGCGGCATTCTTGGCCGTAAGGCACGTCGGTGCGAGTGATGCTTGCTCGTGCCGACCACGCCGCCTTTTCGGAGTCCTGGCCTGTAGCCCCGTCATGAAGCCTTGGTCAAGCCTGCAGACAGACCACCTGTGTGGCGGAGCGCACGAAGCTTTATGATTAGTGAAGCCGGAGGTGTCGGCCAGTGGTGGTGTGCATGAAGGACATGAGTGCGTGGACATATCCGAAGCACAGCATGTATAGTCTTCTATTTGCGGAGCACTTGTAGCTGTGTTTTTGCAAGGATATGTGATAATTTAAGGTGGGGGGATGTGGGAATGTTGACATCCCCTGATGAGTTTTTATCGCGTGATGCTCGCGTTTCCTCAAAGCTCCTCTAAGGCGGCTTTCCCGCGGGACACGAGCCATGACGTCATCGTCACGTGCACCGCTGCGCTGGGGATGACACAGGTGTTCCCGCTGTAGCACTACTAGGCGGCAAGGATTTGCGGAACGGTGGACGGGGAACGATCCTCGCTCTCGGCCTCGGGACGTCGTCGTGCGTGGTCGACACTCGCGTGCGGTAGTGACAGGCTCCGCTGGGACGATCCCGCGGATGCCTTTCCCGAACCCCGATTGTGCGTCTGTTCGCGAGCAACACAGGCTTAGTGTTCCAGCATGGGTGAACACTACTCGCTTGGTATCCTGTTGCAGTGAATCAACATCATCGATTCTGCGTGGGGTATTATATTAGCATGCCTGGTTTGTATAGTTCAGCTTGCATGCTTACTACAGTGAAACCTCATTAAGCTGTACTTGCTTAAACAGTAGTTTCGTTTTAAAAGTAGTAAAGGCCAATCCCCAACTAAGCGGCCATTGTACATAATGCATTTTGTATCCACATAAACTGTACCACTTTATTGCGCACGTATCGGTTAATACGTAGCGTTTCCATTTTTCGTTGAGCAACCACGGCGGCATGTCATCCCACGGAGCGGCCCGACAGCAAGCCTCGGAGGTTGAAACACACGTTGCTAGACTGCGTTGATGATGATGATGGCTTAGTTTAGGAGTGCCATCTCTTGGATCGGGAGCGCAGTGCTAGGCTTCTGATGTTTTCCACGCGGCGGCACTAGGAGGTCGTGGGTGGACGCTTGCTTTGATGTCTTCTTTGTCCCTTCGGCGCCGTGCTAGTCGTGCTGTGTTAAGTGTTCAGAGCTGCTAGCGTTGTTCTTCACTTTTCGTTCCGTGTGCTTGTTCTGTTTCGCCATGCTGAAGCTCGGACAAAAGCAGCGAGTGCTCGAGAGAAGAAAAATTGGAGATCATTCGTGCTATTGAACGCGGCACGAGAAAGTTGGCGCTGGCACGCAAGAGGGACCTGCCGTTAACGAGTGTAAGTGGAATTTGGAATTCGAAGGGGAAGTTGCTCAGCAGTGCTGCTGCAACTACGAAAAGTTGCCGGCTACGCAGTTCACCGTTTTCGAATGTAGAGGAGACGTTGGTAAAGTGGCTGAAGGCTGCGCGGTTGAAAAACCTGCCTATTAGCGGACCCCTCCTTGTGGAGAAGGCCCTGGTTTTTGCCTCACAGCTGAAGCACGATGACTTCGTGTGTAGCAATGGCTCGCTGGCCAGATTTAAGGCGAGGCACGGCATAACGACGAGGTCCATTTCAGGAGAAGGTGCTGCTGCCGACATAGATCGTGCAGAGCAGTGGAAAAACGGTCAGCTGAGGCACATCGTGGAGGACTACACACTTGATGACATTTTCAACATGGATGAATCTGCATTGTTTTTTAACC
This sequence comes from Hyalomma asiaticum, assembly GCA_013339685.2. Taxonomy (NCBI): domain Eukaryota; kingdom Metazoa; phylum Arthropoda; class Arachnida; order Ixodida; family Ixodidae; genus Hyalomma; species Hyalomma asiaticum. Next base: position 322,674,213 of record CM023481.1, read on the forward strand.
CTTTGAGGGTTTTCGCCATACATGTACGGCAGAAGCTTCCTGGTACCAAAGGGTTTTCGTCGTACATGTACGGCATAGCATTTATTTTTAAAACGCATGCCTTTTTCGATCATTTCTCTTGCTTGGCCTGTGCTGCCACACTTTGAAATACGTGGAATTTTTTTCATGCGCCAATGTCTCTCCGTTGTATTTTTTTTTTTTTTTGCTTACCGAAATGGCACGCCGGCGATCACTTGCCCATCTGAGCGTATTCATGGTGCAGCTGGTTTAAAGTGCGTGCCATTTTCGATTGTTTCTCTTGCTTGGCTTCAAACGCGCTGCTTCAAACGCGCTGGTTTCAACGTGTGTGTGGTTGATGAAGATGACGCTAGTAACACCATCGCCAGACTTCGGACATCGTCAACCAAGCTTGCGAGACTCTGCTTGCTGAAGTGCTGGAGCGGCAGGGGGTTGCGGAAGGCATTTCCTTCCCCGACTTCAGAGACATAGACAGCGAGGTTCATACTTCTCCAGGCACGTCCGACGAAGCCATCCTTGCCTCTGTCGTCAAAGTGCCGCCAAACCAAAGTGATGAGGATGACACAGAATGTGAAAGCGCGGGCGATTCAGGTCCGACTGTGGCAGAAGCTGCACAGTGCATCAGCTTCTTGCGGGTGTTTGCCGAGAAGAGGGGGCTGGTGGAAAATCTGGCTCGCAGCATAAGCAAGTTTGAGGCCGCTGTTGTTGCTGCTAGGCCACCGCGGCGTCAGATGAAAACAACTGACTTTGTCCAGCGATGTTAATAAATACTGGATGATTTTTGCCCTTTCATCGCACTGTCTGAGGGTTCCTCTTTTTGAAAGGTAAGTGGGCGACCTCACGCTGTTTTGGTTAAGCAGTACTACCGTTTAGTACGTACTTTTTCCGAGCCCCGGTCAACTACGGTTTAACGAGGTTTCGCTGTATATGTAGAAGGTGCAAATAAACGCCCTTTTTGTTGGTATGCATTGTGGTGTAATGCGTCCTGTTCCTGGAGCGTGGGAACCCCACACATCTTACAGTACTTATTACAAATTTTACAGCCTAATTATTTCGTAACCGTATACCGATATAATTTCAAACCATGTTTGCCTAGCACTGGTTGTTAGCACAACAAAACACATGAAAACATAACCAATGACTAATGACAAGATACATAAAGCTATTCTGAGACGATTTCAGACAAGGATACAAGGCTCTCCGAGGAGTTGAAAATAACAAGGTTGGTGAGGTTGGTTCCTTCTGCAAGCAGCCGCTGCAGACGGGCACAATGTGGCATAAAATCCGACAAGTGCTGCTTGGGAAGAGACGCGCTTTCTCCAGTACGAAGTCGCACAGTGAAGCCATCTTCCACCTTAGCTTCAATGCAGCCCGACACAAGCTGCACGAGAAGAAAAAAAAAAGGACATACACTACAGTATTACATTGATGAGAAAAAATTGAGACACAGTAAAACAAGGCGACTCATGCCTGCGTTCTCCAGCTTGAAAATTTCAGCCTGAGACGATTAGATGTAATGTTAAGTAATTGAAATGGCTTCAAAGTGTTTTGGCACAGGTTTTGTAGCAGAAAAAATCAGTATTTGGCAGTTTGGCACAGGAATGTGTGCTTTTGGAGCAGGAAAAATTTTGGCTCATAGCAAGGAAACTATGGCTTGAGTCCTACTGCATTGCTGGAAGGCATAAATTTACACATGAAATGGGAGGGGGAGGGGGGAAGAACTAAAGAAAAGGAAAACCTGCAAATGGTTGTGCTCTGTTTGTCAATAGGGCCTCAGATGCTCGCATACTAAAAAGATATCACGAGAAATGTGACTTTCGGTCAACATCATGACCTAGCGGCTGCTTTAGCAGTGATGACTTGTGCTTCGTCTCAGCACCACATCGCCTGTCCCTTCAACACAAAAGACCGTCTAACGTAAAATGTCTGCTTTCTTTTTAAAAGCAAGCATTTCGCAAGCCATTTAGGTAGGCCCACAACCATAATCACCATGTACTTCGAGCATCTCGTGTTAGCACAGCATTGTAGATAATTCCTGGTAACTAATGGCGTGCATGCTATCATGCGACATGGCAGTCTGTACTGCAACGTTCTGAGCGCTGAGTCTTCAAGAAAGAAAACGCAGGTAATTGTTTTTGTCGGACAGAAACACCACCGAAGCCTTTGCTTTTCTTTAGAGTATATGTCTTATCTCACCGTCTCAGATATTCATACCCCGTTGGCCTGATGTCATGCCATGAAACTATGCAATGTAAGCAGCAAATAGATAAATTGGGGTGACACAAGGCGTAGCAGCATTACACACTCCTTAGATAAACCGATTAATATGTGGTGTTTTATGGCCCAAAACCATATGATTGAGAGAAGCTGTTGTGGGGATTGGGGGCCGCGTGTCCCGTGCCATTCCTCGTTTTCCTTGGAATGCTCCCACATCGCCCTCTCCCAGCTGGACGGAGCGGCGGCCGATCAGTGAGCAAGGCCGCCCGCTTCGCCCACGTAGCTCGTGGCCAGTCTGTCATTGGACAGCTGGCAAGTTCTCGGAGGTTTGCGCGTTTCAGGCTTTTGGAGACGCTGGGGGAGAACTCGATGGGACTCGGAAGGGTGCGCATGTGCTTTTGCAACTCTCCGGCCTCATCGGCCAGATCGCACGTGCCATCTCGAGCCTCAGCGATCACCGGCGGTGACCTGCGATCGGCACCCATCTGTATGTTATTTTCCTTCTACTTCCCTTTTCTGGGGGCGCGCAGTCGCAGGTACGCTGGCCGAGGGTTAGGTGGTTCCCCCCTGCATGGTGTTTGTGTATTGTGTGTTCGCATGTTATTGATTGTTATTGTCCTTTGTTTACATTTCATTCGATTGATTCGACCTGTGTTTTGTTTGTATAATTAACCTATTATTACATTACCATGCTCGAAGAGTGACGTCTAATGTTCTCCTCCTTCGCCGCGTGCGACGGTTCGTGCTGTCCCGCCTCAAGACGGGCCGCGGGCACGGGGGTGAATCTCCGTATACCTCCCATTGGCTGCAGAAATGCAGACGCTCAGCCGACCGTAGCGCCAAACTCCCATTCAGTTACGACCCTGGCGAGTGGGGGCGGTATTTACGGCGGCGCAACGTCGCCATGGCAACAGAAGCAGACGCGCCTGGGCCGTCCGGCCCCCCTCCTCCTACCCCCCTTTTCTTCTCGCCCCTCCCATGCCGCACACGCTGTTCTTTTTTTGTTATGTCTGTTGGCGGAGCGTCAGTATCTTTTTTTCTTGCACGAGCGTGCCTTGCGCACTCGCCCGTGCGTTGTGAGCCTTGCATTGTTGACTCGGCCCACGCGTTTCGTTGTATTCTATCATTTATTTCACTGTATACTTTGCGTGCTTTACGGTAACCATTTGCGTTGATTTGTTGTCGAAGGGCATTTCACGCGTGTTTCATATCTTCGTTTGCTGAGCTTTTATAATGTATGTACAGGCACGTCACGTGAATATCTTGTTTTCAGTTACATTAAAGTGCACACAGAATATTAAGTTCCCCTTGGAACACAGGAGACCCTTCGCCTCACTTTTTTGTCAATGAAAAGCAACACATCTATATACGGGCTCGGAAATTAAGAGAAGTGAAGGATGCTTGAAATGCTCGTTACTACAAGGCAACGCAAATGGTGCAATGTACAGCACCTAAAGCACAGTGACGTAAATAATAGAACACAATGAAACCCGCCAGCACTGTCATGCTCCAACTGCAGGCTCACCCATTGTCGTAAGGAGCTCCCGAAGAATCTTGCAGGGCTTTGTAAAGTATTTGTGCATCATAGCACGATCCACGAACGGCGCGAGTCATGAAACGTACAAGCGCACCAGCACACAGCGAGCGGTGGCCACAAAACCGCCCACGAAACTTCACCAACGCTCGCAAAAGTTCAAAATGATCTCAACGGACTTCGGCGGCGGGCGCCGGGAGAAGGGCTGAGCGGGGTTGCGAGGAGGGGGCCGGAGCAGCGAGAGAGAGGGGAGCTAACGCGCCCCCAGAGCTCAGGTGGCGCAAGAGGATTTCCCGGCTTCACCGAGGCCCCCGAGCTTCATACCCCTGCCGCGGGCTGACGCGCACGGCAGCACAGCGGTGCATGGCATGAGGTGAGCGAGCATGCGGACACGATGGCCCCATTCTATGCTCGTCGAGTGCCGAACACCACGGCACGGGGTTGCTAGCGGCGAGTTCGCTGTTGGAAACCCCACATGTAGTGGAGGGCTCCGGAAATTTTGGCCACATGGGGTTCTTTAACGTGCACTGATACCTTACAGTACATGGGCCTCTAACATTTCGCCCTATTGAAATGCACCAGCCGCGTCCGAGACTCAATCCCGTGACCTCTGCATAGACACAGGCCACCGTGGCATGGCATGCAGTTCTCGGACTAGGTGCCCAGAATAAGCACCTATTTGTTTACAATTAGCAAAGCGGTGTTTTTGCGCAGAGATGCGAATGAGCATGACCTGGTAGTACTGTACAGCGACAAACCGCTATCAAATTTGCATAACCACATTTGATATGATAGTCACTTTTGGAAAACTGATTTCATTTTTACTGGGCAGATAACTTTTTCAAAATCACCAATTAAAATAACAGCTCACTGAAGCTGTATCACCATATGCAAACATTAAATGTGAAATGGCACAGACGCCAGTTCCTTGACACGTCCATCAAACACTGCTGATGCCACCAGGTTTCTTCGCATGAACCCCTTGCACTCTCTCGCGTTTTGAGGAGAGCACGATATGTCGTGAAGCATGTGTGAGCGAAAATAGTGCGCTTTCTTCCACAGCAACGTGTCAAGTGTGATATTTATTACTAAGATCATGTGTTCCTTTTTTTCTATTGTTATTTTTTGGCTGTAGCTTGACAAACTAATGATAAATGGTTAAATGCACGGTTAATGTAGTCAGCAATAATTGATGAAACACTGCCGTGTGCTTCAGTGACAGCACGAAACTAAACTTAAGCAGCAATTCATTGTGAAGCTTTACACAAAGGAAGTGCCATACGAGACTTGCACATTTGAAATTTCGGACCATTACATTCAGATCTGAGAACATGAAACTGTTGGTGTTAGTGACCCAGAGCATGCACTTAGCAGGGCACTGCAAGAGCTTTCAATATCACTCTAGTTTTCTAAGTCACAACAGTTAGCAAGTCGGCACGTTTCACCATCTTCGACGACTGTCACACCTCAATGAATTAATAGCCGGGTATACAGAGCTTGCAGCACCACGCCACCCCAGAAAGCCGCGTGCATATGCCCAAGCCTCTAGCACTCAACTTGGTGGCTTATAACAATGCAGTTTCTGTTTCAGAACAGATTACAATTTCAGCTGAAGTGAACTTACACAGGTTCAACTGCGCAAGGCCACTACAGGCGGCCTCGGCGCAGCCATGGTGCAATACGTCCGAAAAACAGCTGTTTGGCACAGAATGTATTAGCATTCCTCTCTTGGCGTAGTTTGGCACGATTAGCACAGCACTTCCATCACTGAATATGTATAGTCACAGAGCGTACTCTCTTGGCATGTTGAAAGAGTGAGTGTAGACAAAGTCAAATTAGTAAACTAAATGTAGCACTCACACCTTGAGCACTACATTCTAGTTTAGATGCAACATCAGCTTATTTCCACAGTCTGCTGAATGTATCCATGGCACACCGACAATCTGTGAGCTAAATCTACAAGCCAAAGCAATAGAACCATAGTTCACAAGACAGCCTATTCAAAGAGGAGACTTTCAGTATAAAGCAAGCTTGCATAAAACGTAAGCCAATAATGCCAGGGATATTGGCTGTGCTCAAGCAGTAATACCATAATCCTCCTTGCCTGCATACACCAATGCTCCTGCTTTCATAACAAACCTCAAATCATGTACGACTCTACTGCTGTGTTGGAACCTGTGTTATACAGTTATTCATCCTCATTCAAGTTACAGAAAGAACTTAATTATAACAACTTTCTTCAAAAGCCTACATGATTACAGTTACCATTTACTGCTTCAGAAAAGTATCTGTACCTTTACTAAAATATAACCAATTACATCTGCATGACATTTTTCTTTCATTGCTATTCCAGAAATAGAGTAAATAGAATGAGCTGGCCTGGCTCTCTCAAATACCATGTATATTTTATATCCATAGAATGAAGCATATTTATCTGCAATTTCAATATAAAAAGGTTTCACTGCTGCAAGGGGAGACTGAGCCGATAAACTGGAGCTTCTGCTGGTGCCAGAGGTCAATCAGGCGAGATACACATTTATGAAATTGCACACCACGTGACAGAGTAGTTGCCGATGCAGAGCAGCGCCTCTCCTGAGCACAGTTGGGGGACAGAAAAGGGGATCCTATACTCTGTTTCATACATCAGGTGCAATGCTGTCAAAGTTAGTGCTCATGTTTATGCTGTGCTGCTGTGACCAGAAAGTAGTGCACTGCTTGCATAGTGAGCAAAAAACAATAAATGCCTCACTTTAAATCACAATACATTTCTCATCAGCTTGAGAAAACACTCGTATTTCTAGGGAAACAATCAAAATATGCGTTTGTATTTTATTTTTGTTGTTTGTTTACTGGAGCGATAAATCTCTCCTTTTCTTTTTCTTTACGGACTACTGACGTAGCCTTTGCAGTGTCGCAGCTGATGTATGAAACTGAGTATAAGCACTTGCCTCCTTACAACTGGAGAGTGGGTAAGTCAGAGAGCATGCATGTGAACGGCCTTGCACTGTTGCACACCTTGCACACCCGACAACCTGCGTTCCGTATTTTGCGTTGCCTGTGAGTTTGTCATCACCTGATTTGGTGTTTTTGTCATTGCTGTGTGTCAGGTGACAAGCATGTGTCGCCATAGCAGCAGTTTTTCTTAACACAGCGAGCTCTCGCACATCTCGCAAGAGAGACTGCAAACATTCAGGAGATACGAAATCGCCAATGAGACTTGTATCTTGCAAGCGATTCCAGTCAGCAAGAAAAAAGCTGTTGCTGCTTTTTTCAAGATAGCACAAAGCTCACTCTGTAAGACTCCTAACTCGAAAGAACCTGTTTCTAAAGAAAAAGCTGTGCATATATCATCACCATCATCAGCCTATCTTATGTCCACTGCAGGACGAAGGCCTCTCCCAATGCTCTCTCTCCTTACCTGTTCTGCATAAGCTGATTCCATTTGATGCCTGCAAATTTCTTAATTTCGTCCCCCATCGTACACTCTGTCATTTACGGCTATGCTTGCCCTCTCTTTGTACCAATTCCGTTGTTCTAACTGTCCATCGGTTATCCAGCCTTCTTTCTCATCATGTGGCCTGCCAGTGCCCATTTTTTTCTTTTTAACAATGATTATTAAGCCAGCGACCCCCGTTCCCTGACCCACTCGACTGTCTTCCTATCTCTTAATGTAACACCTAACATTTTTCGCTCCATCGTCCAGGCATGGTTCTGAACTTCCTCTCGAGCTTCTTTGTAATTCTCCAAGTTTCTCTCCAACTAGACATTAGAAGCCGTATAAGGATACTTATATCTAGGACAGCTACTGACAGGAGAATCCACCCATGTAAAAGAAATCCACCGCAGAATAAACAAGGGATGCCGCGCATATGGGAGACATTCCCAACTCATGAACGGAAACCTACCACTATAATTCAAGCAGAAATTATATAACTACTGCATGTTGCAGTACTGACATATGGTGTATGTATATATATATATATATATATATATATATATATATATATATATATATATATATATATATATATATATATATATATATATATATACTATTATACACACATGACAACCACTTTTTCGGACCTTCTCAAAAACATAAAAATGTCCGAAAATTCAGGCAGTTCGAAGAAATGAATGCACACAAAAAACGCACAGTTTTACCTAGTATATTTTTCTGATCAAGAGGAAACAGAAAAACAGAGCATTAAAAACGACTAACACAGAAGCAAGAGAAACATAAAACAATTGCTTCTGTGTCTGTCATTTATAGTGCTCCGTTTTTCCATTTCAAGTATGACCCAACTCGCCCAAAGACACATTCTACTGATCAAGATGACCAAGAATGAAGTACCACGCTTCAAAACCATGACGCAGCCAGCAGGTTTGACATGGGTGTGGGGCCACAGTGCTTGCTAAACATGTTCAGGCGCAAGAACAAGGAAGTGAGTAGAACAAGCGAAAGATACAGATGAGCGCCACATCTATACCTTTCCTTTGTTCTACTCTCTTCCTCACTTCTTTTTGTGCTTGAACATGTTTAGCAAGCTAAGTCACCAACTAGTTCAAAAACAAGTGCTTCTTACAGGGCCACAGTGGAATCACTATGCCACCATGTTTCTAACATTGCACTCATAACAAAGAGACAAAACAAAATTACTGTTTGGGCACCACTCCTGCTGTCAGAGTTTTATTAGTGGGTACCCAGTTGCCTTTGTCTATATGGCTTGTGTTCTTTTGCACACTCTCTCCACATGGCCATGTTGGGAATAGAAGGTGGGGAGAAACCAAAGAACACAGGAAAGTGGGGTGCCTAGAGCTTGGGGATCTCAGCAATAAGGTAGCGGTCACTGAGAAAGTTCTTAACGGAAGAGTACTGTGAGGCCCTTGGTCTTAAATTCTTTTGCACAAGTTTTCAAAGAGAGTCTACTGTATATAATATTGGGTATGGTAAAAATCGATTGTCAGTGATGACAGCATATGACAAAAGCACAAGAAGAATGCCAATATGCTGGATCTCAACATACTACTTACCGTTCCCACTTCCAAGGCAACAGGCTTTGCAGACACAGTGACAGCCTAGGAAAAGGAAATCAATACTATTGTTAAATGCTGTCCATCATAAAAGCTTTTGACATTGGGCATTTACCTGGGCAGATAGCTTTTCCTCTTCTTGTTCCCCTTTAGGAGTGAGCTGAAAAACCATTATTTTATAATTATGAAACTTATTAACACATTCACATGAACTGCAATATTATTTTAACATTTGCATAATATGTGAAAAACACAGATGCTGCTAATGCTAGGCTAGACAGGTAGTCATGAAACAGACATGACAACCTGACATATTTACCAAAGAAAAATGTTTCACTACACATGACCAGCAGTCATAACTACAGTCAACATATTAGTAGTACAAACTATTTATTTCTACCACCTCAACATTTTTTTCTCCTAACATAAATGCTCTCAACAAATGCAAACATACAGTGTAAAATTCTGATAAAGTGCCCCCTACCTCCTTTTTAAACCCTGTTTGCCACTGTATGCATAAACACAAGGTTGCTTGGAAATTTCCTTTTCGGATTTTTCAAGAAGTTATAAAATAAATTATAAGAAAAAATGCAATTAAAGGAATTTCGTGTTTTAGCTGAACTTCTGCCGAGGCCTGATAACAGCTGCACCACAGGTGTGTACTTCTATCTGCATAGCCAGCTGTGACTATAGCTGGGAGGCGATACACTTTGTGAGTGGTCATTTTTATTGGACCAGAGTTGGCTAGAATTGTTCAGAGAGACATGTGAAATTTAATTTTCAGTGCTGCTCAGGCTCAAGGCTCACAACTTGTGCACCCAATTCTGAGGAGTCATTTCATTGCTTCAACAGCAATGACATATCGAATAAAAGCAGTACAGTCGAAGCCACTTATAATGATCCCATATACAGTTAAACCTGCTTAGAGCGAACCTCCATATAATGAATTCCTGGATATAACGAAGTTTCTCTATTGCCCGCCGTTACTCCATAGAAGCACATGTATTTGAGACCTCTGTGTAACGAGGTGCCAGCGGTAGACCCCCTCGAAATAACGAATTTTGTCCGCCAACAACCTAGAAATTTTGCCCCAAATTTTGTCACTTTCGCACGAGCAACAACCGGAAGCACCTTCTCCGTCGCAATGGAATGCAAAGCGACGGCACCGCGCTTGGCGCGCTCGAAGGCACGGCGACTTCGAGGCGAGAGCGAGCACACGCGAGGCGGGCCTGCATCCCTCGACCCGGCGATCTTGCCACCGCGGGTGTGTCCTTCCCCCTCACTTCAAACCTGATCCCGCCGCTTGCTGCAGCTGGCCAAGCCCGCCAAGCCGGCATCCTTTTGCATTTGATGTTGCCGAGCCGCGCCGGCTTAGAGAAAAAAATGAGCTTTCTTTCTTTTTCAACATGCTGGCAGCGCCACTCTTTGGTGACTGCGCAAGTCTCTGTGCTTCACTTCGCTAACCTGACACTAGGTGACAGCGCTTGTTAGGCCTAGCTCGCAGGCGGCACACCTCGCGGGAAGCTTGCTCTTGACAACAGAGAGATCAGGTGCACAGGAAATTGTGCTCACAGGGTGATTCAAGGGCAGCGCGTGTGAAATGATTTTAAAAAAAGAACTAAAGGCAAACACTGCAGCAGTAAACTGGAGGACACGGGCGTGCATTCCGTGTATAGCGTTGGCTGACAAGCCAACACGTTGGCCTTTTTTTTTTTTCTTCCCTCCATCGTTGTTCATTCATTCCGCGGTCCTCCCTCCCTCATGGCGATCTGCTACGCTCTTTTCGAGCAGTGCACTTCCTTTGTGAATCCTGCTCACTACCTCGATTGCATTTCCCGGCAGCCGCATGGGGGGGGGGGGGGGGGGGGGGGAGGGGGGGCTGCACAATAAGGGGTATGCGTATAGATTAAGTTCTGTGGGTGGGCAAACGGGGGTCAGAAAAGGCTGCATTGTAGCCGGTCCTTCACTATAAGCTGTGACATAAGTGGTCTCAGCTGTAATGTTTTCTCCCCGAAAATAAATGTTCTGGGTGAGCTCTGCAGTCTGTTACCTTTTTGTTTAATTAAGCGTTTCTTTTTCGAATTTTTTGTGCCGAACCTGCATATAACGAAATCCTCTTTATAACGAAGTTTTTTGGAAATTTGTCAATTTCATTATATCCAGGTTTAACTGTATAATGATCTATCAGCTATAATGACCATATTTCGGTGCACTTATGATTTACTTATGCTACCCATTGAAACAGCGTCCAGATACAGCGAACACTTTTCAATGTGTCCTACTTTTACAATGAACATTTCAGATGCAATCGCAATAAAAATACAGCGGATACGACGTGAGGAAGAAAAAAAATCTTAAAACTGGCCTTCAAAGCCCAATAGCGGCACACAATCAAACATGGCTCGCCTCGATCGCGCACCACCTGTTACCTTGAAAATTTTGATAATGCACAGCTGATTAAAAAATGTCAAGTTATTTTGCCATTATCGCCCACTGAAACTTATCCCAGTCAACATCCAGCTGTGAAACGTTTCTGCAACTCATGTCACAGCCTTCGGGCACGTAAGGATGTGATGCAGCTATCTTCAATGCGCAAGTAACTTTTCTTTGGTCATTAGCTTGATTACAAAGGTGGTGCATCATCATTTGAACTTAGTTTGGAGCAGATACGGGCGCACGTGGACCACAGGTGAGCAAGAAACAGACAAATGCGGACACGCTTCGAACACGGAGGAAAGAAATCTAGGAGGAGGCTCTATGTGATTCCACTAGCCTCAGCAAGCCAACCTCCTCTGTCGCCTCTGCGCAGTGCCTCTAGGGCAGGATTAGGCCCTTCATCAGCGACTCCAGGGAGCAAGTATTGTCCTTTTTATTAGTTGTGTTTATTATTTATTTGTTCTCAATATTCTTCAGGTCTTATTTATTTAAATTATATATTATACATTATTAATTAGTAGCTTTAATGACATTAATGTGTTAATGAATTAATAATGTTCTAATTCATTTTAGGCATATTAAATTTTACATATTCGGAAGTACTGAAAACCTGTGCAGACAGCGCAACCCACCTGGCTGTGGGGTCCAGTGCTTTCCAAAGCACTGGACCACACAACCACCATCTTGAAAATTCTCAAAAATTTGATTTCAGTGTAAAAAATCGGAAAGTGTGTGAGGGGCAGGTCCCCTCTGGAAAAATGTTAGAGGAGCAACCCCACCCTCCCCTCCCTTGAGTCCCTGACAGACCACTCAAGGTTGCCTGGAAGCGGTAATCTTTAGTGGCGCCTGACTGCATTTTTTCTACCGCTTGCCTACCATGAGACTGGGACTAATTTCCAATGACTCTCTCCCTTAATTTTTTTATGACTAGGCTTCAAGATTGTCACGTGACACCCTCTTCTAGCTTTTTTCTTTCCTCCATGGTTTCGATGATGATCTGCTGCTGTTTTGCGATGGCGATGTTCCTGTAGTTCTGCATTTAACGGATCAGACAGGATCAAGGACAGGAAACTGTTGTCAACACTGCGAACCTGGTTTCGGGTTCATATTCGAATTTTACGCACAGTCGGATTTTTTGGCTTGTTTCATCGAAAAAAAAAAAAAAAAGTGCGTGCAAGAAGCCGTAAATGTTCAGTACGCCACTTCATTCCCACTGCCGCTCAAGCACTGCTACCGTAGCTGTCAATCCTTACACAATCGGAGTCTGTGAGAGCGCGCTGCACAAAGGGTTGGTGGTTACAAGCTGCTATTGAGAGATTGCAGCTGGTTGACACTTAGTTTGCGCAGTTGTTGATATAGAATCGTGACGACATTCAACCTTTTGAACACCGTGCTATCTCGTTGAAGTGACACAGCTACCGCCACTAAAAACAGAAAAAAAAAGCCATTACTTGGATGGCATTTTCAAAACGTGTTCCCCCCCTCCCGGCGACTATGCACTGTCCATGATGCAGCATATACGATTTGTTGCAAAGGCAGTTTAGTCCACTCGTAAGCACGAACCAGGTGTCGCTTCACGAAGTGAAAAGCCTTAACTTTTCATCGGAGGGGAAATTACAGCTTTGTGATAAAACTGGGCAAAGAAAAAAAAGCGACCTTGTAGCCATTTTCACACGTTTCAGAGGGCAAGTACATATACAACGAACTACTGATATAAAAACCACTTTTTGCAGCACATAAGTTTGTTACAAATTGGTCTGACTGTAAATGCACTCTCACATACATTAATGAAAAAAACTGCTCTGCATTCTTTTTTCTCTCCTAGCAGTTCCACTGCCACTTTGAATTTTGGTTTGCGACTGAGCAAGGACCCCCCCCCCCTCTATAACTTTGTTGAATTATCTCCCACTCAAGGGGGACACTTGCTCGAGATTTTACAGACTTAACCAAACATTAATACAGAAAATGCCAAATATCCAAATTTGTATGGTTCTATGGACAGCGAATGCTGCAATGAACAGCTCAGATAAATTTTATAGTCATGTGTGACCCACGGAGTTTACAAGTGCAGCACAAAACTGCCACTTTCTCAAGAGCCTTCTCTTCGAACAGAGGCATCATCCTCACACTCTTCCAGGCTGCTCTATTTCATCATTTAGTAGGTTGCTGCTATTGGTTGATAGCATACATAAATCAAAAGTGGGGTTCAGATCAGCTGTCCTTCTTCCTGCTATCACTTTAATAGTTGTAGTATTTAAATAAACAGGTTAAAATAAACAAAAATACATTTTTCAAAGTTTTGATGTCAGTAATGCTACTGACCTCAACACACCCATGCACATACACCTACCAAGCGCCCCGTCCTGTCTGTTTTGTTTCTTCTTGTGTCCCTGTGTATTTCGCGCTAAGCTGAACTTTTCGTGACATACACCTGGAGTGAAATTTTGGACACACTGCCTTTTCAACATTGAGGGCTTTGCGGCTTGCTTGTTTCAATTAGTTTTGAATGTCGCAAGTGGCCTGAAGCCTTATGATGACTGTGTGTGGTGCTCAGACTTCAGTACAACAGCAATACTTTCTATGCTGCACAATCAACGCAGTTAACATGAGGAGGTGCCACCACATGTATCTGCGCCGCGAGCACGTGGCATCATATATGAATGTGCAATGAGGGTTGAAAAAAAAAAAAGAAAAAGAGAGAAAATGCTGAGACGATGATGCGCACTGGCATACCTTCTCTATTTTTTGTCAGCATGCTCATCAGCACAACAGAAAAGTGGTCGTGTGTGTAGCCTGCAACAAATCCCTGAAGACACATACAGGAAGGGACACACACACCACAGCACTGTGGTGTGCATCGCTTCCTGCCTGTGTTCTCATTTCTTGCAAAAACCACTCAAGATGTACAGCTAGTTCGAACTCAACGAATCATCGATTCTTCTGCAAATCCCTACCACTTTGCTTATGGCCTTGGAAAGATTTTAGGCAACAGAACCACAAAGCAATAAACCTTTAAGGTGAAGCCATTTAAGTTCAACCTACTGGCATTGCAAGGAACATGTTGCTATAGCTATACACTACTTAAATAAGAAGCAAGGAAATATATATGTGTATTTTAGTAAATATAAAAGGTCAGCCAAGTAGTACAAACATACCTTCAGTGACAGTGTCAAGCGTTCTTCTGTGGGTTGGCAGTCAAGCACACGGCAGGTCACAACCTTGCCTTCAGTGTAATTTGAATTTATGCCATGGCCAGAATGAGGCATTTCCCGAGATGGCACCCAGCCCTGTTCAATACAGTCCCATTAAACATGACAAAAAAATATGACAAAAGAAGACAAGTAGGAGAGATATACAATATTCCTTAGTAGAAGGACTGTAATTGCAAGAATAACACAATAATATCCAAAACTTGTGAAAACACAGGTAATAAGTCGCGGTGTCCAGCACACAACCATTATGAAAACTGTGGTTCACCAAATATTTGGTAAATATTTTACTAATTCTCCAAGTTCTTTTGCCTTGTCAAATGAAAACTGTCCACAAGACGAAACCAAAACTTATTGCCTAATGCCTGCGCACGTGCATGCAACAGTCGATGCAGTAGCCTAGAAAAAAAGGTATTTGCATCCTTAAAACACTTCATGGCAAAAAGAACAAAAAGAAAAGTTTCTAAATTTCTCCATTTTTCAAACATGCAGGCTGCACCATAAATATACTATGAACCATTTGTGACCTGGTCATGGAGCCACATAGCAACTGCATCAGTGACCCTCAAAGGGGTTATTGTAAAATGGACTTCAACCACAAGATTTTAACGACATATCTGGAATCATCACACAAATTCTGAAGCCTGCCACAATTACACTATGACTGCAAAAGCTATTTGGTTAAAAATCTGCCATTTTTGGTGGTGCGAGACACTAAAGTCACACAAAAGGACAAAAAGCCGAGTGAGTTGCTAAGGGTCCAAAGTGAAAAGACCAGGCGTGCAAAACACGGACACAAGGGGAGAGAAGTGGGCAACTGAGCATGCGCAGATAAGTTGTGTGTCTTCTTTCTTTTTTGCCTCTGTGCTCTGCTTCAGTTGCTAGTCGGCGATCGTGTATCCTTGTGTCCATGTTTTGCACGCCTGGTCTTTTCACTGCGGAAGTCATAGAAGCTTGTGGTGTTCAACAGGTAGGTAACTTTACAATGTAGCTGCGTAACACATGCAAAAACACTCAGACATCATCCCTAATCATCTGCAAAGCTTTTGTGTTCATTACTATTTATAGCATATGAAGCGATACCCTCCACTTGGCTTGCGGGCTCACTGTCGTAACTATGGTTCAAGGTCATAAAACAGAATCTGCTCATGCAAGGCAGGGCAAATAGGAGATACAGGAAACCCTGATTAACTCAAATTACTGGATAAGTAATTTTTTCCGTGGAACGGTGCCAACAACATACATCTTTCCACCCTTATCTTGAAACGCCACTGCGCCGAACTCAGGATATCTCACAACTTAGACTGCAAAAATGCCGAAAAAAGACGGTACCAAGAATTCCTTGTGTTTTTTTTTTTTTTTTTTTCACAGCTGTAGTGTCGCCAAGAACTCAAACTAGGGCCGGCATTCTGTAGCGATGGCTTTTCTGGTGCTGTTGCCTTTCCATGCTTTTCACGCTCAGTCAGTGGTCAGAGCATTGGTTCGCTCACTGATGTGCTCGCCATGAACAGGGAATAGAATGACTAGCATAGAATAAGACAATGAATTGCTAAAAAATACCAGCCCAGGCTGCTAAGGCATGCAAAGAGTATGAGAAAGAAGCGTCAGAAATAGTACATATTGCCAAAAATATTGTAGCCATGGCGATGCTACTTCCTGGTTGTGGTTATCTGCCATCAATGCAGCAACTAAGTTAGGCACATGCCTACGTGCCAAAGTGCACCACCACTTCTACCCACATCAGCCAAGCATGGTAGTGTCTCGATGCACTGTGCTCAAAGGCAGCTGTTACACGTGACTGCACTGGCAGTGGTCACTTAACAAAGCAGGGTGGTGGCAAGCACTTTCCTGCAACATTTGCTCGCAATAGGTGGCCTTGCCCTTTCGAGAGATACAAATCTTGAGGCAGCTGTTCAGCTCACCATAAACGGTGAAAATGATTTTGGAAGCCAGAAAAACGTCACAGACATCATAGCAGAGTGTGCAACTCAGCTTAAGGAGAGCCAATCCACAAAATCAAATATGGCAGAGACCAGTAAGCTGCTCGCATCCGTGGTGGTGCCGGTGGCCCAGCAGCTACTGTTGTACAGTAAAAGCTTGTTAATTTGAACTCTGTTCATTCAAACATACAGTTAATTCGAACTGATGCCCTGGTCCTCCCACAACCCAGTGCATTTCAATGGGGAAGAACTCCCAATAATTGGAAGGCGCTGGTATCCACAATGGTTAATTCAAAGTGGGAGTCCCTGCTTTTCAATTTCCAGTTGCTTTTCCGGACTCCGAAAATTAGGACGTGATGGATAATGCAGACTTCACAAGTGAGCTGTCAAAATGCCCATAAAACTAACTGAATTTCGACTTTCCTGACTAAATCGCTCGTTTCGGGCCACGTTGCTCCATTATTAAATCCGCCATGTTGGATCTTTGGCTGGCTTAACCAGGCTTGACTGCTGATGTCCCGTTCTATGGCTTCCGAGATTGAAAAGTGTGCACCATACTTTAGCTTAGGAGGCTATCCCTACTCCCCCTTAGCTGTCAAAGGTGAAAATGAAAATGAGAAGTAACCTTTTCATTTTTGGTCAGCACCATGGTCAGCACTATATATCATCCCTTGAAGCAAGGTAGTCTTTTTTTTGTGGTTTTGTACCTCATTCGGCACATGGGGGTCATCATAAAGCATGTCTTCGACACATTCCATGCAGATCGTGTGCAAATATGTGGCAAATACAGTAAACTCCCGTTAAAACGAACTCGGTTATAACGAATTCTCGGATATAACAAACAAAATCGATATGTTTGTTTGGTTTCCCATAGACTCAATGTAAAAGAAATTCTCTTAAGAGGAACCCCCTCACAGGTAACCTTCTGTTAAGAACTGTCCCAGTGCTGTGGACAGCCCCCTAGTTCATTGTAGGGGGCCCCAAGGGCTGGATAGCTGTGTTCTTTTGTTGTCTCCCCACCAAGGAGAGTACAAAAGAACCAAAGAGTAAGTAAGCAAAGCACTGGGGTGCCAGCAATAAAACTACAGAGTTTTACTGTTGGGGACACCAAGTGCTAGGGGCACCCTGCCTTCTTGGGCCCTTTTGTTGTCTCCCCACCTCCTGTTCAGCACCTACAGGGAGAGCACAAAGGAAAACAAGGTAAAAGAATCCAAGAGGGCTTACACAGAGACTCTGGGTACTTGAATAAAGTTGCCCCCCCCCCTTCAACTAGTAGAGCAGGGGTAAAGCAAAGCAGAACAAAACAAAAAGGGAGGACCAGGGCTCCCACAATGGGGTAAGAAAAAGGGGGATGATATAAAAAAAGTGAATTCTGCTTTTTATCCACAACAAAGTGTACACATTAGACCTTTTGGCTGATCAGCACCTCCTGGGGCAAGTGCAGGAAAACTGCCCTGAAAAAAGACGGGCCTAGTTTCTAGCCTGGGCAGTAAAGGAGTCCCGGGGGACATGAATGCATATGCGAGTATCCTCAAAGATGCGCCACTATGCCTAACACGTTGACTGGCAACACAACTGACATGGTCACTGAAGAAGTGCTTGAAGGGCTTTTGAAGAATATGGGAGGTACCTTGTGCCTGCTTAAATTCTCTAATAAACAACCTTTCCCAGCAGCATGCAGACACTGGAGGGTACTTAAAATCATTAGACGAAATGTTATTTATGGCTGCGTGCAAGAGCTTGAAGACAATTTTCAAGTTGCGTAAAAATATGGTTTCATTTGTATTTTGTTTCCCATTTGCAAGTCTACTTGATTGACTTTTGAAGTAAGATTGATTGATTGATTGATTTGTGGGGTTTAACGTCCGAAAACCAGTTCTGATTATGAGAGACGCCGTACTGGAGGTCTCCGGAAATTTCGACCACCTGGGGTTCTTTAACGTGCACTGACATCGCACAGCACACGGGCCTCAACATTTCGCCTCCATCGAAATTGAAGTAAGATTGAAGTAAGATGTGTGGATCCACCTCGGCAAGTGGCTAATCCATTCTTGGAGGCACTTCTGATAAGACGAACTCCTGATAAGACGAACAAATTGTCATGGTCCCCTCGAGTTTGTCTTAAAGGGAGTCTGCTGTACACAGAATGCAGTAAAGCCAAAGAAGATTGTGTGGTGCACAGTGCTTCAAGCTCACATTTCTGCACTTTGGAAGAACTTGTGGCAGATGACCCTGAGAGCACGATGAGATGGAACCGATCAAGCAAATAAAACAGATGGAGGACCTAATGCATGATATGGACGACAAATGTGTGGACAACCTCATTTTGTTCACCAATCTCACATGACGAATTATTAAGCCGGATTGACCCTGCCATGCAAATAAACATGTTTTGGAGCATAAATTGCATCACATATTTTGACGTTGAGGCTCGCTGTTCACATGAATGCATGTCAGTGCTTGTTTCTGGCTTATAACTGACTCATGTAATTATTTTCGCTTACAATTCGAGCTCCATAAACATAGTCTAAGAAATCATCTGCCGCAAGCGTGAAGTACCACATAATTCACGGCAACGAGTGTAGAGGTGGCTTCTTTGGTTTCAGTCCGAGGAGTGCGGTGCAATATATGTTTATTCTAGCAGCCAGTGTGTCAAACTGAACCAGAACCCAAACTGGAAATCGCACATGAACTAGAATTCTTACTGAAACTGAACCCTAACCCTAACTGATAGTATTCTTGGGATGTGTTTGAAGCTGAACCAAAAACCGCACCCGAACTGAAATTTTTACTGGAACCGAACCCGAACTGATATTCACGGAACGAGCTTGAACCCTAACCGAACCTGAACCAGAAAAAATAATATCAGTTATAGGCTTGGAACAAAGCGGTTCAAATAGCTGCGATGCCGCAATCTTCCAACAGCGCCTTGTGCAGCAATTCATTCCAGCCTTTATCGGTCTCCTTATTTGACCATTTTCTTACCATTCTCGTTTCTTTTTTCTGCTGCGGTGGTCTAACAGTGCTCGAATGTGGACCTGAAAGATGCGAGCGCAAACCTGGCCTCGCAGTCGCATTTCGATCGAGGCGAAATGCCAAGGGCTGTGCACTCTGCAATGCCAGTGCACGCTAAATAACCCCAGGAGGTCTAAACATCCGAAGCCTCCAATACTTTGTTACATTTTCTTTCCCCGGTGACTCTGGGGCACGATGACTACAAGGGTTGCAGAAAATGGCGTTCTTTCCTTAAGTGAATCATAACTATTTATCCTTTCTCTTCAGAATCGCCTGTGAAAGTTAACGCAATTCGGTGCGCTAGAGTGGAGCAGGAACACATAGATTGTTTTCACCACAAACTGAAATTTTTGCACAGCTAAGAGAATCATATTCTAATAAACTTTGAAAAACATGCGTAGTGCAAACTTCGATGTTTACATCAACAAGCGCTGAATGTATGTGTACTAATGAACGAGGCCAACCAAGAGTCTGCAATCTGTGTTCGTTTTTCTGTGTAACTTTTCGATAATTGAGCGCAGCCATTAAGAAACTTGTGAGCAAGCAAGTCTTCCCTTTATGCAACCGATCAATCATCGTTTCAGTTTAGACAAAGCTAATTATTCTGTCGTTATTCTCGGCATGTTTGTGTTCGCTTATAATTGCGAGTCTGCTCAAAAAGATGTACTGCACAGTAGACGCAGCCATATATGGCATATAACTGCCGCTTTTTGTCACTATTTTTCAAAGTGAATCTCTGGATGCAATCCCGTTGTTGCACATTCATCAAAATATACATGCAGGGAGTTTGTTTTGTGGCTCGCAGACTCTACGAAACATTTCATTTGATTTCACTTTACTCGATAATGAACATTATTTTGTCTAACACTGTTATCTGATGCGGCTTCGAGCACTCACATAAATTTCCGCTAGTTTACTCAATGTGTTTATAACTAGCAATAGAAAAAAAAAAATGTACAAGAGAGCTCTAGGATGGATGTGTCGGAGGTCTGCAAAGACTTGCCATGTAACGCAGTGCTTATAACATGACCGTGTTTCTCACCAAGCCTGCTGTAGCTATCTTTCCTAAGTTTCACTGATTCATGTAAAAAAATCGCTAGCTATTTGCGATCTACTAGCGGGCCATTCCACAGTTTGGAAAAACTTGCGTATGTGCCATGCAAGTGGCACCACGTAGTATCGGAAGCGAAGATGGAAATAAATGAAAAATTACAAAATGCAAGTTTTGTAGGGCCAGGTCCTAAAGCTTTCAAGTATGTGAATGGTCCTTGCCATTGCCCAGCTCTTTTAAATTTCTAGTGTCATAAGATATCGTCCGCAATTTTCTATGATGGAAGACTCCAGTGTGGCATGTTTTTTTTTTTGTGTGTGTGTTTTTTTTGTCCCCCCCTTTTATGCACGTGAACATCTGAATTCTGTCACTTGAGCAGCTCTGCTTGCAGTCTTCCGGGCTAGTATAAACAACACTGTCAAAGTTAAATATAAGTCCACTGCACCTAACCGGTTCATCAACTGGTTCAGTATTGCAAACCAATTCAAAGTTTTATTTCTTCGAACCGGAACTGAGCAGGAGAGAAATGCAGGGGTGAGACAGCCGAAACAGATTTGGGAGCAGTTTTTGGAGCAGCGAAATGTTCATTTTGGAGCAGCACAACATTGATTTAGAGCAGCTCACAATATTTAATGTGATGTCTTAAGAGCTTAATAAGTCGAATTTGGAGCAGCCCAGGCAGTCAAGTACCTATTTCATAACCAGGGTTCAGTACACTTTTCAAAATTAAAAAAAAAAGAAAGTTCTCATTACACCAAAGTTGTCGACACACAATAGTCTTTTAGTTAAGATCTGACATGATTTCGCCAATTACTTCTCTGACATTTTGTAGATATTTTATTTAGCTTCTGAAGGATCCCAGCACTTCTTGCAGGGTAATTAGTTTCCTCTTTTTTCAGGAGAGTCTGGTCACGTTGGATTTTCTCAAGATTGTCCTGCTTCACACCATTACGAAGAAGCTCACCTGAGCTTTTCACCAGCTCATTGCCCTCTATTATAACACTGCAATACTGTGGTGGCAACTAATCATGCAGATAATGCAGATAATGCATTCATGCATTCATGCAATAATTTCATGCAGATAATGGCATTCCACGTGTCTTGATTTTCGAAGCATCTGCAGCAAATCTCGGACATTCGAGATTCAATCACGCGATGCACGTTGGGCTTTTCCCCCATTGAAACTGACGTGAGCACCAAAGTACTTGCTTTCCAGGCTGTTTTGGAGCAGTTTGGAGCAATTTTCCCAATTTTCATGCTCTTGGAGCAAGAAAACTGCATTTTATCAAAACTGTGCAATATGAGCAGCTGTCTCACCCATGGAAATGCTACGCACTGAATCCGAACCGTAACCAGAACCCGTACTTCTTTTCACTTCGACACCATGCTAGCAGCTACCCACTAATTTGAACTCCACTTAATTAGAACAATATGATGGTCCCCTTCAAGTTGAAATTAATGAGCGTTTAATGTATTGCCAGTATGTTAAGCGATGGCTTATCTGGTACAGTTAATTTTCATCCATTTTCAAAGGTGAAAGTGTCACTCCGTGGATGTTATCTCAGTCGCAAAACTCCGGAGGGCTTGTGCGCAGGCAGCACTGCCACTCACTACTGTAGCTTTCTGTGTGTTTTTTTTATTTCTACTGGGGTACAAGTAAAGCAAAATGTGGTGTCTCCCCGTCAAAGGACCCATTGAAAAGATGAGTGCCTCAATGGAGAAACGGCCCACCCATCACGTAGGAGCTTGGCCCTTCCTTTCATTTGCATGTTTTTTTCAAATCTTCATACTGAAATTGAACATAACGAAAATCTCTTCATATAGAAAGTTTTCAAGCATTCTTCAATGTCATTATATCCAGGTTGAACAGTAATTCGAATGCATCTGTATCCCCAATGGTTAATATGAAGTGGGAGCCCATCGGTTTCAGTTACTGATGGATTTTCTAGCCTCTAAAAAATTGGACTTGATTGATATTCTGGACTCTAAAAATGCACCATCAAGGCTCCCATTGAGCTAATTCATTCTCGCAACAGATTTTTCGGACAAATTTGTGCTCTAAAGTATGATTTTCTGGACTAAAATACTCATTTTGCACCACGCTGCTCCATTATAAAGGCTGCCACGTTGGATTGTTAGCTGGCTTGGCCAGGCTTGACTCCCGATGGCCCACTCCATGGCTTCTGAGACTGTGTGCTCATTAAGTTGTTTCTAACAAATAAAGAACGAGCCCTTGACCCCTTCCCTTTCGTTATTTGGAAAGCACTAGTGTACTTTAACTTCGGGGGCTATGCCTGCTCCTTCTTAACTGTCGAAACCGAAAATGAAGTCGCCTCTTCAGTGATGGAGGTGACATTTGGTGTTTTGGAGCAGCTTTTGCAGCAAGAAAAGTAGGAGTTTGAAGCAGGAATTTGTGCTTTTGGAGCAGGAAAATTTTTGGCTCATTGCAAGGAAACTGTGACTTGGAGCAGTCCCACTGCACTGCTGGAAGGCATAAATTTGTACATGGAACGCGAAAGAAAAGAAACTACGTATGGCTATGCTTCATTTATGAATAGTGGCTCAGACGCTCGCCCACTAAATAGATATAAGAAACGTAACTTTCGGTCAACATCACGAGATGACAGCTGCCTTAGCAATGATCGTGAATAGTGCTTCCCCACCATGCCACATGGCTCGTCCTTTCAACACAAAATACTGCTAAACTAAAAACATCTGCTTTGTTTTAAAAAGCAGATTTTTTATAAAATAGATAGATGCCTGCTTATTATCTATCTCGAGCGCCTTCCGTTAGCGCAGCACACCCAATATTTCCTGGTCGCTAACGGTGTGCGTGCTATCATGTGACATCCCATGGAATACTTGCGTGCAAAGTACTGAGCGACAAGTTTTCAAGAAAGTAAATGCAAGCAAGACAGATGTAAATTATTGATGTCAGACAAAAATATCACCAAACCATTTGCTTTTTTTTTTTTAGAGTGTATGTCATATCGTACAATCTCTGGTTTTCATACTCTGTTGGCCTGATGTCACAGCACGTAACGGCACAATGTTAGGAGCAAATAAGGCATTTATTAAAATGAGGTAATGCAAGGCGTACCAACATTACACGGTCAGAATAAGCACAGATTTGCTTCCAATTATAGTGAAACAATGTTTTCTTGCAGAGATGCAAACGAACATGAGCTGTACAGCGACTAGCGCACCACTGTCACATTTGCATAATCATATTTCATATGACACCGACTTTTGGAAAACTGGGAATTTTATTTTAAAATTTATCAATTAAAATAACGGCTCATTTAGCTGCATCATCTTCAAATATTAAATGCAAAATGGCACAGACGTTACTTTTCGGGCATGTCAATCAAACAGAGCTGATGCTGTCGGGTTACTTTGTTCACACAAAGTAACCTGACACAACTGTAACATGTCATGAACCGCAACATGAACCGCAACATGAAGTAACTGCAACATGTCATCAAGCAAGTGCGAACAAAACAAAGCACTGTGGTCCAGCAATAATGCGGCAAGCGCGGTCACTTTCTAATTGCTCGAGTCATGTGTTCGTTCTTTATTTTCATCCTTTGGCACTGTAGCTTGCCAAACTGATGATAAAGCATGACATCTACAATGAATGCAGTCAATAACAATAAGAAAAACAATGCTACGTATGTAAGTGACAGCATCAAGCAAAATAGTACATTATGAAGCTTTAGGCAAAGGAAATACTACCCAGGACTGGCACAGCTGAAATTTCCAAGCATTGCATTCATATATAAGAATATGAAAGCATAGCTGTTCACGACCCAGTGAACACATTTAGCTTGATACTTGGCAAGAGCCATATCATTTTCACTAGTTTGCAGTGTGACAAAAGTGAGCAAACTGTCCCATTTCATGGTCTTCGATGATTGGCACACACTGATGAATCAATAACTGCGAATATAGGGAGTGCTGGCACCACACGACAGAAAGCTGCGCTAACGTGCACAACTCACTAGCAGCGGCTGAAAATTGGCTCGACTTGAGGGCTTTAAACAACACAATTTTGATTTTGGAACAGACTACAATTCCATCTGGAGTGAACCTGCCCAAGATCCACCGGTGAAGGCCACTCCTGTCAGTCTCAGCGCAGCCATGGCATAATAAACGCAAAAAGCAGCTGTCTAGTGAAGAATGCATCAGCATTTCTCTTTTGGCACAGTTTGGTGCAAATGGCGCAGTACTTCAATCACTGCCTCTTCATTACCAGTCAGCACTATTATCATCACTTGCTACGAGGTAGGGTTTTTGTTGGTATTACTGTATTTGCACTAATCTAACGTGCCCTTGAATCTAACCCGCACCCGGTTTTTGTGGGTTCAGACTGAAAGTGCACCTGGAATGTATTCTTTTAAGAAAGATACTGTGGTATGCCACTGTGCTGGACTTAGGAAGAAAGCAGTTCCTTTTCTGTTATGATCCATTTGTATTGCTTTGAGGTCACTACACAAATGCTTCAATTGCGCCGCTCGTTACAGTGACAAGCTCAGCCTAGAGGGAGCTGCTGAAGAAAGCGTGCAAGCTTGTCTTCGAGCTCTGGTTACTTTCTTCCCATTTTCGGTCGGTAGAAACTTCTCCCTGCCATGCAGCTGGATATCATAGTAATCTCTTTGTGTTATACAAGTAGCACACATGCACTTTTAGTTGCGATCTGTGCATTGCGATTTGGCTAACATCAGCAGCTAACTCAATCCAAATTAGTCTGGACTATGTCGCTAAGAACACCATTGATAGCCATCAATAAATAGGATGTGGCTCGGCGTTGGCCACAATGAACAGTGCCTATGTTAACACCAGCATTACTCATGGTCACAGGCCTTGGGCAAGCGAACAGACGCAGTTATCTTTAGCACAAAGAATGCCTTTCTTTTGAAATGAGCGCTGCCATTTGCGCTCAATACAGAACAAATACAGTGCAAACTGGTTGCAGTCGAGCAGAAAACCAATGAACATGAACTTGCAACAAAATGCACTCAGCCACCATATGCGGCACCATTTTGCGACGGCTATGACACTGCATCTGATCCCTCTAATGGGAGGTTTTTGCGAACGCTGCAAACGTGGTTTCGGTTTCATACTCGATTCTAACGTGCAGGCATTTCTTTGGGCTCACTTGATCAGAAAAAAGGTGCACATTAGAGTTGTGCAAATACGGCATTATTTTTTTTTTGTTATCATTTTGTAGTGGTTTTGGTCGCTATTCCACGTGTAGGGTGTCAACATCCAAGTGTGTCTTCAATACATTGCGTGCATTTCCACGCACATATGTGGCCAATATGCAGAAGCACTAGTAAAGGCTCTCACTTATACAGGAAGAGATCACAATTGTAAGGCTTGTAACAGGCTTGTAACATGCACATGATCTTGATCAACAAGAAAAAAAGGCGTCGTTGCTCATGATGTCTGGACATCGCATGGCTCATTTCTTACTCATAACAAGAAAGAAGCTATTTTTAGACTTTCTGACAAACAGAATACATTCTCACCGAAAGGAATCGGAACTAATAGGCGCATCTATTGTAAACCGTTTTTACTGCTCGCAGTTACCCGGCATACATAGAACAACTCTGTAAGATAATGCATGTGTTCAGTGATAAAGACATCTTACAGTATCTGCTGAACCAACGCATAGTGGTGACTGAAATTCGCGACGACATAGTGGGTCTTCTTCGTAGGCATGTGGTGTCGCAAAATGGAAAACATGGCCACCGTGAAATGAGGAGTCACAATTCCAGTTGTCAGCTTGCCTTCATGCTTATATTTTCGTGAATTCGGCTATCTTGAAACTTTGCTTGTCTCAAAAATTTTTCCAGTTTTTACTGCTTCAAGGTAATGGGGGACATGGGTTGTCAAGGCCAAACAATTGCAAAAGAAAAAATAATTTGGTATTACAGTCGACTCTCGCTACAACGAAATTGACGGTGCGCGGGAAAAATTTCGTTCAAGTGAAAATTTCGTTGTAGTGAAATCGAAAAAATATAACTGCCCTGAGCTGGTAGAATAATGAAAATTTTATGCTTCAATCTTGCGCGCGGCATGCGGCGCCACAGCGGTAGTCAGAAGGGTTCAGAAACCGCGAGTACTGAAACCATACCTGTCAAGTTTGGAGAAACAGAATCCGGGAGATTTACGTATTTACTCGATTATACTGTGCGCTCGATAGTAACGCGCACCCTCGAAAAAAAAAAAAAAGTCCTTAGTAATCAACCTTCACACATTCATAAAAACAAATGTACTCGCGTAATGAACGGACTCGCATAATAGTAAACAAACCGTTGACTTTGGACCCCTGCAGTCCCTTGAACGGCCGCACTGTGGCTTTCCCGCTTCACTTGATCCGCGTCGTCTCGAAGACGTTTGACGCGCCGATTCACAACTCCTAAGTCCCGACAAAACTGCCGCACGTTGCCGGGCCTATCCGCCTGCAAGCGGTGGTAACATCATTTACTCGTAGTGCTGTGTTCCTCCGTGCTGTCGCAGTTCCCTCAGGCTCGCTGCCGCCTGCCGCCATCCGTGCTGCGCAGAGGCATGGTCTCAGAGATTGCCGCAATGCAATCTCGGACGTCATGCAGCGCGCACGACTGAGAGGCTCAGGCTCAGCACAGATATGAGGGAGAAATGATGAGCCGTTTTGCGTGCGGTGATGAGAAGCATCTTTTACCCCATTACGGCTGCCCGCGAACGCTACCGAAAGCTGCTGTGGCTGAGCGTCTCAGAGATTGCATCGGCGACGTAGCGACTGATTGGCCGCAAGACG
Organism: Hyalomma asiaticum; assembly: GCA_013339685.2. Taxonomy (NCBI): domain Eukaryota; kingdom Metazoa; phylum Arthropoda; class Arachnida; order Ixodida; family Ixodidae; genus Hyalomma; species Hyalomma asiaticum. Next base: position 322,701,469 of record CM023481.1, read on the forward strand.
GCCAAGCCGGCGCCGTATCGTCGGTCTACGCATTATGTGCGCAGGCCTACGCATCAAGTGCGGCGACATGAACTACAGAAACTATGCGCGCCAAAGACCGCCGCTTCGTTAGTTCGTTTTTCGCCGGTGACCGTTCGACAGTGCCCGAAGCACGTAGGAGGCGGCCATTTTGATGCAGACAGCGACATGGTAACGTCGTCGTTCGTTCGCACTCGATTCAAACACACGTACGATTTCTGGACGCATTTTATCGGAAAAAAGGTGCGCGTTAGATTCGAGTAAATACGGTACTTAGCGGGGGGGGGGGGGGGGTGCTTGACCATAAAAAAGTAAAGTTGTCGACCCCTGTGGAGGAGTTATTGCAATGATATGGACACTGTTAGCGGGTTTCTGCAGTCGCCGTTTTTCTGTACAAAGTCCAACTCGACAACACCGCCTATGCATCGTGTTCTACGCGCGAGTAAAAGCGCGCAAACGCTGGGGACAAACGCGGCTGAAGCAGAGATGAAATGACCCGGCCGTATCCGCCGAACGAACTGAACAATGCGATAACGTTGCACTGCGCGTGTGATGGCTGCCGTCGCTTGCTTCTCAAGCAGAGAGGAGACGCCCAGTCCTTCTTTCGTCGGGCGAAGGACCAAAAGGGGCGCCGGTGGAAGAGGGGCAGTCGCGCGCGCTATCTCAACAGGCATCGGTAGATGGCATCAGTAGACATCGGTAATCAACCACGCAACCAACAGCGGCCGTTTCTGGTGGTGCCAACACGCGATTTCAACTTTGTAGACGCATTTTTATCTTCTGAAATGCACAAAAGTCTTTCAGATTGTGCTTACTGCATAGCAAATTGAATTTTCGAGACTGGAATTGCATCGTCGAATTTCGTTGAAGCGAAACGGCACAAAAGAATGTGTTCGTTGTGACGAGCATATTTATGCATTGACTCCTATGGACTGCTGACGGGGATCCGAGAATTTTTCGCTGTACCGGAAATTTCGCTGAAGCGGCGTTCGTTGTAGCGAGAGTCGACTGTACCTATTTAAAATATACAGGTATTATTTCACATGTAAAACCTAGTTTAGCTCTTGTAAGGTTTGTATTTCATCTGCAATATAGTTTTATGCAATTTGTATGAGATTAATTGAGCACACCCTCCAGTCAATTAGTATTTTAGTTTATCAGAGTGATATCTCGTGATATAGAACAGCTAGAGCTATTATTATTTTTAACACAAAGCCCTACTTGTATACCACAAAGTGCTGAGAGAAGAATTTGAATTTCCTGCACACTTACTTTTAAAATACAGATTTTGTTTTTTCTCTACTGTCGCCATGGTGTAAACACTGCGTTTTGATTATCTCCAGAATGACTAACCATGATTTGGTTTAAAAATTGTTTGTAGCATTGCCATTATTGGCTATTACAATACCTAGCTTTGCAGTAATATTCACTTTCTACTGAGCATTATTTTTTCCATTGTCTCCAGAAACAATAGAGTGGGAACTTTATCGATCTCCTGAACTAGTTGTCCGACGTGAAAAATGGTTGAATATTTGAAATTTGCATGAAAAACTATACAAGTCTACTTAGTTTCACGAAATTTGGCCATAAATTACAGAAAATATCTCCACAACCCATGTCTTACAGCAGACGGAAAAAGTTGATGGATGATGACAACGACGTTAATAACCTGGCTTTATTTCTAGCAAGAAGGCTATGCTCTAGCAAACACCTCACAGCACGCCGCTTATGTTCTTTGAGAATAGCGTTGGTGGCACATACCATACATTGAAAGGATATGGTGGCACAGTAACTGTTTAAACAGCTCTGCCAATAAATTTTTACGTGTGTATAAAAAAAAAGGGGGGGGCACCCACCTTAACGTTGTTATAGAAGGTCACGAGGAGCCCTTTTGGAGTGGCACGGACAATAAGGCCCTCTGCCAGCTTCTCAGGGACGGCATCATCATAAGAAGTTATAGGCGGGCGCTTTGAAGTGACTAGTGCACGTCGGCAGGTTAGAAGGAGCCTTGGTGGGTCAAAGCTGCGATCAACACTGAGCAGACGACATCGCACTCTAGAGCCAAGAGCGGGTTGCTCTTCCCCAGGACCGCTTACATGTAATGTTTGAATAAAGCCTGCCATCCATGGGCTCAAGCTGACCAGTATGCCAGAACGCTGCATTTGCCGCACCGTACACTGCAGAAGACAACAACAGATCAGAGTAAGTGAATGCTCTTCCAAACTGTGCAAGCCGAAAAACAAGCATGAATAGCAAATGATACAGGCGAAGAAGGTGAAGTAGGTATGACCAGAAATGTACTGAGGTGACTAGATATATGAAAACAGCACATCATCTTAAAACACAAACCACCATGTAGCGTCACTCTGGAGGTGTTTCAACCTACTGCCACTTCTAAAAAAATAAAGCTGTGAAAATAGCAAAGTTTTGACTGTGAAATAAATCTGAATAATGATCGAATATTTTTAACATAACACCATGTCAAACTACAGAGAAAGTGCTACTAAACATGGGCAAAAAACAAACGAACAAATTTACTGCATGAATACTGTACTCCCACAACACTGTCCCTGGAAAAAGTAGTGAAGTGCTAAAGAACAGTCTCACACAGAACTGTGCATATGCATGAGCTAAATTAGCCACAGTATGCGAGTGTTGGCTTCGCCGCAATACATAAATGCTAACTTTGCTGCATTATGCCAGTGTTAGCTTTGTCACGGTACACCAGCATTAACTTCACTGCAGTACACAAATGTTACCTTTGCCACAGTACACAATAGCTGTGCCACTGTATACAAGTGTTAAGCAGTGAAGCATACATTCGGGACTGGGTTGCCTGTCACGCAACATAGCACTTCGAATGGTAAAAGTGTGAATCGAACAGCAAGTGCTATTCAAAAATTATTCAAAATTTTTAATATTCGCACACCCCTAAAATAATTCTTATTGCTCTGCAGCAACTTGGTGACCCTCAAAACTGTTTTTTCACTTCACACTACAGTGGCTGCCACTGCAATGGTTTGGAAGTATTTCTACACCACCTACAGTAGGATAAAATTTTGGAAGGCAGCAATATATTGGAACGTCAAAGGCAATCAACACACACCTGCATCAATGGGCACACACTATAAGCTGACGTCGTGAGCCAAACCAGCCAGCGACTTCACTGACGGAGTAGTTAAGAGAACACAGCTGCCCACACTTAAGTACATCGACGGGTCATGCCGGCTATGTGCATCTGCACCTTATTAGATTAAACTATGAAACTGTTTATGGTGTTCTATCACGCCGCGGAAACTAGAGAGAGCTCGCAGTAAACCATGTGTGCCAGGTGCATTTGTTCAAAGCAGTGACAAGGTGAAGGACAGTTGTAGTGGCCATTGATGGCATTGTGCAGCGTCTGAAAATGGGATCACTCAGCATGCACAACAAAAAGTTGTCAAAATATGTGCTGCATTTTCTTTTCTCCACATTTCATGAATGCTTTCACAAAGGCGCTGAAATTTTTCACCCAATCTTTAATAATGCACTGCAATGCAAACACACGGGCATTCCTGCATTTAGCTTCCATTCAAATGCAGCAGACACATCCAGGATTTTTTTTTTTTTTTATCATAAAGCAAACATTTCAATTTCCTCTTGACAGCAGTAGCCTGAGAGAGCACCAGTGGATGATTTCAACAGGTGCACAAACATGAACTGCAGAACAAACACTGAACAATAAGAAGCTCTACAGACTGAATTAGGCACATTCTGTGAGGCACCACAGCTCTGCAAATGATCAAGCCACCTGTCATGTTTTTTTATACTCATCACTGCACACATACACTGGCCTCTATTCTCAAATAAAATACAATTGAACCTCCCCATACTGAACACAGATATGCTGAATTCTTTAATCAAACTCCTCCATATCACGATGAAAATTACATGCATTTTTAATCTTTTAATTAGAACAGGCTCAAATGTAAAATGTGTGTATCAAACTCCATCACTCCAGAACATGTGCACACAGACTACAGGTGGCAGGCTTTCCCGCAACACCATCAAATATTACAGTGGTGCGGTGGGAATTTCAGAGTGCTGCACACCAAGCTGCACGCCACATCAACCGCATCAAAGATGCCATTTGAACACAGTGGCATATACGCGGTCGCTTGGCTAGGCTAAAATGCATTACATTTTAATGCCCAGACTTCTCGTAGTTGCCTTTGCTGGTGCGGACAAGGACGATTTTAATGTGGGCACTTGAGAAGCTCAGCTTAGGTTGTCACTATGCCCGACGTCATCATTAAAGCCTGCTCTGCTGTGCAAGGTGGTGCGATTACAAGAGGCAAGTCTTTTCGAAGCATCCTTCTGTGAACTCATGACTGGTGACTGCATCATGTTTTGAAAGCTGTAAACGTTCGTATGCACATATGACTCCACTTTTTGGATTTATTGTTCTGTGCTCGCAACCCTTTTTAATCTTGAGCTTCTGCAGCGGTATCTAATTTTGTGCAGTTGTGTTTACTGATACACAGCTAGCTGCTTCAATCCATCGGATCTTTAGGAGCGCGAATGCTGTCAAAACCATGCTTAAGCACGCTAACAAGAAGCACTGAACAGATCGCTAAAAACGATGTAGACTAGGGCATGTCACTGGAGCCAATGTTTTGACAAGTGGACTTGTCTTCGTAAGAACAGCAGTAAATAGGAGTTTGTTAGTTTGGACTACATATTAGAACTGTGTGTTGTGTGCTGTGAACTGTCTCCTCTGTGTGCTGGACAAGTGTGGTGCATCAAAAGCGCGCACTTAGCCGAAGTTTTTTTTTTTATTATATAAAAAAAACTTATCGAAAGGGGGGCTTGTGTCGTGGGAGACGTGCGCGCCTGTGGTGTTTGTTCCTGTGGCGAACCCGCAATGGAAAGAGCGGCCACGAACAAGCGCCGGCTCAGCACGTGAGCCGGTGAGGAAGATGACAACAGGCAGAGAAATGCAGCCGCAAGGAGTAAAGACGGAGCGTGGTGCGTGGAGCGCGCACGTGAAGGCGCCATATTGGGAGAAGCAAAGCGGCAGTCCACCAGTGCGGACGTGGCAAGGGAGCTCTCCGCCAGGACCACGGTCGAGGCGTAGTCCCGAGTGCCTGGCGGGCGCCAAGAGTCGGAGTGTATGGCTCCGCTTGGCACCGAGCTCCCAATGCTGTCCACGGAACGCCTGACGAGCCGCCTGTGCCACCCGCAGCACGGTCGGGCGTAGACCCGAGGGCTGCATTGTTCCTTCGAGCCCCGAGCAGGCAACGCGACGCTTCTCGTGACATCGGTGCCCGTCGTCCTCCTCGTCCCCGTCCCTGGTCCGCATCATCGCTGTCCATCTTTCATCGACGAGCCACAGCGACAACCTCCAGCTCGCGCCGACACTCCTCTCCCGAGACTCATCCCTCCTGAGCCCATCGGCTTCGGTGAGACTGTTACAAAGCCCGACTTTACTCGCGTGTTCGTTTGTGTTCTCCTTTAACTCAGTTCCATATTGTGGAATATTTTCATTTAGTAGTGTGTTTGATCTATGTCGTTGTTTGTTGTCGTTTTTCTCATAAAGTCTTCGCAGAAAAGAGCCTCGCCATCTTTATGAACGCGTTGCTGTCGTCAGACGCAACGTGCGTTCACCTCTTCTTTTCAAAGAACCCCATAACAATCACACGTACAGTTGAACCCCGCTACAACGAACGCCACTTCAACGAAATTTCCGGTAAAATGAAAAATTCTCGGTTCCCCGTCAGCAGTCCATAGGAACCAATGTATAAATATTCTCGCCACAACAAACACTATTTTTTGTGCCGTTTCGCTTCAACGAAATTTGACGATGCAATTCCTTGCTCGAAAATTTGATTTGCTGTGCAGTAAACACAATACCGAACATTTTGGCGCATTTCAGAAGATAAAAATATGTCTATCAAGTCGAAATCGCGTTTTGAAACCACGAGAAATGGCCGTTGTTGACTGTGTGGTTGACTACCGATGTCTGTCGAGATAGCGCACGCGACCGTCTCCCTCCCACCGACGCCCCTTATGGTCCTTTGCCCGACGAAAGACGGCCTGGGCGTTTCCTCTCTGTTTGAGAAGCAAGCGACGACAGCCTTCGTACACTACGCTGTGCGATGTAATCAGTTCATTCGGCGGAGACGGCCGGGTCGTTTCATCTCGGCTTCAGCTGCGTTCGCCCCCAGCGCTAGCGTGCTTTTACTCGTGCGTAAAACATACGATGCGGAGGCGGTGTTATCGAGTTGGACTTTGTACAGAACAATGGCGACTGCAAAAATGCCAAAAAGTGTTCGCAGGTGGCTGTAATGGGAGAATAGATGTTTCTCATCACTGCACACAAAACAGCTCATCATTGCATTTCTCCCTCACACCTGTGCTGAGCCTCTCAGTCGTGCGCGTTGCATGATGTGCGAGATTGCATCACGGCAATCTCGGAGACCATGGCCCCATCATGCTTAGGCTTAGCTGCACCAGCTTGCACAGCACGCATGGCAGCACATGGCAGCACACGTGAGGGAACTGCGATAGCACGGAGGAATTCAGCACTGCGAGTAAATGATGTTACCACTGCTTGCAAGCGGCTACACCCAGCAACGTGCGGCAGTTTTATTGGCATGCAGGAGTTATGAATCGGCGCGCCGAATGCCTTCGAGACACCGCGGATCAAGTGAAGCTGGAAAGCCCCAATGCGGCCATTCGAGGGACTGCAGGGGTTCTAAGTAGGTGATGCATTTATTATGCGAGTGCGTTCATTACACGAGTACGACATTTGGTTTTAAGAATGTGAGAAGGTTGATTACTGAGGACTTTTTTCCATATCATGAAAAATGGGTGCGCATTACAATCCGTCTCACTTTTTCTCTTTTTCTTGGTCGTGGGAAATGGGCATGCTTACAATCAAGGGCGCGGTAGAATAGAGTTGAATCTCCTGGATTCCGTTTCTGCAAATTTGGCAGGTATTGTTGCAGTACTCGCGGTTTCCGAACCATCCGACTACTGCCGTGATGCCGCGCACAAGATTGAGGCATAAAAACTTCTTGTTCTACCAGCTCGGGTCAGTTATATTTTTTCGATTTCACGACAACGAAATTTTTTCCGCACACCGTCAATTTCGTTTTAGCAAGAGTCGACCGTAACTGCCTCTCAAGGCTCAAAAACAATGTGAGCACACTGGCCATTGTCATATGATGGTGCAATTCAAGCATATGCTTTCTGGTATTGTGAGTTTGCCTTTACTCCTTTGCATATCTCGAACTCATCTAATTCTTTTGGTATTCTTTCAAAATCCCTTATACATTTATTCTGTATATGACATCTGCTTGTTTTCTTTTTGGTAGCCGTTCACTACTCCTTCGACCACTTCTATAACGACCACTGTATTTTGTGATGGCGATTGGCTTTGTACCAGGCAACTTGTGTGAAAATAGCACAAGATTTCTTTTCTTTTGGTTATTTCTTCAGTGAGAAATTCAAAGGCCTATTGCATTCTCAATGATACATTGGCAACAATGGGACTACGTTTCATCTTGCTGTTGAACTTGGCTTTGTGCCTGGAGATTTTTTTACTTTTTCTTGGCCACGGCTGCCACATTCCGACTGTGAGTGGACTGTTGGAACACTCCTGTACGCTGGTGTACTTTGGTTTACGGCTGTAGGTACATTTAGGTATACGCTGAAGAAGCCTAGGTACCCAAAATCAATCCAGAGCCCCCTATCATGGGGTACCTCATTTTGGCACGTAAACCCCCAGGAATTATTCATACAATTCGGAAGTTTGTCATAATTTATCTCCCACCATTTTCCATGCTTAGAAGTGGAGTATTTCGGTGGTGCAAAAAAAAGTGACAAAAAAAAGTAAAGTCCCGCACTGGCCATTTCATAATAGAAAAGGGAAAATGAAAAGCACAACCTAAATACGGGAAATTAAAGAAAATAGAAACAAGGCCAGGCAACAACTAGCAAATAATACTTAGTGTGAAAAACTTCCCCACACAACAGGCAACAGGACTACATTTGCAAACACGATGTCTATGCCCCAGTTACAATATCACCACGATGCAAATTAAAAAATAAAATTTAAAAACTAGCCTCTGTCCTTCAGTGCCCAATATTTAGGTCGTGCTTAGCATTTTTCCCAATGAGCCTTAGCTGAAAATTGTAACCTCTTTGGAGCTTGGAGCAAAATATGCTGACATATATATAGCTTACACGACCCAAGCCAGGCTTCACACCCCCATAGACCAGCTCCAAACAGGCGACAACTAAAATCTGCGGACCAACCTTTCCTTGAAGCAGCAAGAAAGTGCAGCAACATAACAACCAGACAACATGCAGCTGCAGCAAAAGTAGCATGCAACCAGAAGCGCTTCCGGTAGCACGACATGATCATTGCACCATTATACTCCATTTCATACATCAGGTGCAACGCTGTGAAGGCTACGCAAGTAGTCCATAAAGAAAAAGAAAAGGAGAGGCTTATCACTCTGACAAACAAACAACAAACTTAAAATAAAAACTCACAAACTTCGACTGTTTTTCCAGCCATACGAGTGTACTTTGTCAAGATGATGAAAAATGTATTATGATATAAGGCTGCCATGAGGCATTTATTTTCATTCACCGAAAGCGATGCACTACTTTTTGATTGTGAAAGTACACGAGCACTAGCTTTGCCAGCGTTGCACCTCATGTATGAAACAGAGTATAGTTCCCGCGACTGCCACCCGGCCCACATCTTCAGAGGAGTTCCGAAACTGAGTTGGTTCAAGTAATATCAGCCACGCCCCAGCAGTACAAATATATATAATTACTGCATATAGCTCTAGAAGGAAGCCTTTGTAACTCATGCACAGTGCAATCTCATTGACACAATTGCGATGGGAACCGGTAGATAAGGAGCATTATCCAAAAAAATTTATTATCCAAAGCAAGCTCCAAAGGTAAGACGACACATTTGCTTGGTAACAACCTTGTCAGCAAAGCTACCTGTGGCAGTGAGTGATAGTGCTCTGCATAACATGATTGATACTTGGAGCAGCATTACTCGTGATCACACAAATGGAAATACAGTAGAACCTTGTTATAATGAACCCGAATATAACAAACTATTGGATATAACGAAGTAATCGCTATTCCCCTTGAAATTCCTATAGATGAAATTGATATTGGTTATAACAAACTAATGGTTATAACGAAGTAATGACCACTCCCCCTTCAACTTCGTTATAACGAGGTTTTACTGTAGCACATACCAGTCTCCCACATGTCACTAAAGGGTCATCTCTCGCTGGTGCCTTGAGTTTTTGCCCTTGCAATGTAACGCTTAAATCTCTCCAGACGGATCCTTGGAGCGGCACAGAACGCTTGCTTCATGGTAGCTTTTGTGCCTGCACTGCACAGCCGCTGGCATGCAGCCCAGATTCTTCCGCTAGTTTGGCCTGCTCCCAAGATGATGTTCGTGGCCCATTGGGTCATATTATTTGGTCATATTATTTGATCATCTGAAAGAGCTTTTAAACGCTCAGGAGACATGACGGCACTCTTGAACTAGGGCAATGAGAATCACTATATCATGCTGGCCTTAAATATTCGTACTTGTAGCCTCCGACGTTGCACAGGATGCTCTTTGCCCTTCCAAGCCGCATGGTCGCATTCTGGAGGAGTACTGGAGCAGTTTCTCTCATTTGTAGCACAGATGCAGCAGTTTTAACAAAATGTATTCAACATTGGAGCAACTGTAGGAGCATTCCCATCACCCCTATAGAGTCAAACCCGTTTATAATGAACTTGAAAGTGCCGCGAATAGTGGTTGTTATATCAGGAGTTCATTGTATATGGACTTGCCCTCCAAAACACATAAAAATTAGCAACCAATCGTTTTTTTTCCTCGCCCGGTTTTCATACAAAGCGCTAACAACCCTTCCAATGAAAAGTTAAGCCTTTTCACTTCATGAAGCAACGCCCACTGCATGGATACGAGTGGACTAAACTGCCTTTGAAACGAATCATATATGCTGCTTCTGGAAGAGTGAATAGTGGCCGCAAGAAAAAAAGAAAAAAAAGTCCAGTATGCCACTTTCCACAATAGCTTTTGTTTTTCTGCTGTTTTCTTTCTTCTTTTCTACGCATCAGCTGCGGTAAGCTGAGCACACCAGGAGCTGTGTCGCTTCGACTGGAGAGCATGGTGTTCGACAGGTTGACCATCATCACGATTCCATATCATCTGTTCAAACGAAGTATCGACGAGCCCCGCTGTCTTGGTAGCAGCTTATATAACCACCGATCCTTTGCACAGCACGCTCTCGCCTATTCAGATTGTGTAAACATCGACAGGTGCGATAGCAACACCTCAGCCCCAGTGGGAACGAAGTGGCACATTGAACATTTGCACCCTCTTGCATATGCTTCGACATGCAGGCAGCTAGTCTCGACAGAATTATGTGTTTACTCGCACCAAAAGTGCACTTTTTTTCCCCAATGAAACAAGCCCAAAAAGTGACCGCGCGTAAGCATCGAGTACAAAACCGAAACCGCATTCGTGGCAATGGCAACAGTCTCCTACATAATCTGTTAAATGCGGAACTACTGGAACGACCAGAACAATGCCGTCGCAAAATGGCGGTAGATCACCTTCGAAGCGATTTGCATGGGAACATTTTGAGCTCGCTGGCGGCCTGCACGCGTTGCATCCATTCAGAACTAAGTACAAATGGTGGCGCCTCTTTTATTATCAAGCTAATGTCCAAAGAAAAAGTTTTTTTGCGTGTTGTAGATAGCTGTGTCGCATCTTTGCACGCCTAAAGCCTGTGACGTGAGTAACGCAAACCGCAGGGTGTTGACTGCGATAAGCTTTTACAGGTGAAACTGGAAAATAACCAGACCTCGAAGACAACCTTGCATATTTTCTTTTCAACTCCAAATTATCAAAATTTTCAAGGTAAAAGCACTAAACAGGTGCACGATCGAGGCGAGCCACGAGCGAGTGCACCACTCGTGCTTTGAAGGACAGTTAAAATTTTTTCACTTCATATGCACTATATTTTTATTGCAATTACGTCTGAAGCATTTGTTATAAAAGTAGGACACTTAGAAAAGTGTTTGCTATATCTGGATCCAGCTTCAATAGGCAGCATAGGAAAATCATAAGTGCACCAAAATATGGTCGTTATAATCAATACCTAATTATATCAGGGATCGTTATAAGTGGGTTCGACTGTAGTACTGCATTTGCTAAATATTTAACAGTGCAGCTGTTTAAGCTTCGTAAAACTCCAGAATTGTCTGCACAAAACATCATTAGCATGAAATAACTGCACATGCACTTCTTCCATGCAATGCCCAATGTGCAGCATTTTGCACACGCGAACTTCTTTCTTCTCTTGCACTCATGCCCGCAGCCCACTATTACATCAACACAGAGGCATGTCATCAGAATGCCGTACAAAGAGCTTCACCGAATGCTAGTCGTGCTGAAGGAAATGCACACTTGCATGGAAATCCACAAGCAGGCACAACTTGCAGCATAGCTGCTCTGCCCAGTCATGACAAGGCCAAAGCGCAACTTGACGCCGGAATAAAAAGTCACTCAATGTGAGAGGCAGCACGAAGCCAATAGGGAAAGGAAACACTGTCTTCGCGCCAGTCCATTGGTCCTCGCCAGAGAAGCCAAGGATACGAGAGAATGCCGGGCTGACCCAAAATACTAAGAACGGGTGAACCAAACCAAGCGTCTCCAGAAGAAACACCGAGGTTGGGCAATTTCCTTAGCTTAAAACTTAGCTACTAGCCGAAGCCTAGCATCACCTGTAAGAGCCCAGCCACCAAGCAAAACAGACCTTACCTTTACAAACCAAAACAAACTTAAAAGTTAACCTAATGAAGCCACCCAGCTTTGATGTTTGACTTGGCACTGCTAGTGCCAAGCTGGCTGCAATTTTGAGCATTCTTTTTAATTTATGATGTTCACTACTGAAATTATCCTTGTTCTCCTGTAAGTGAACACTATACACAGCGTGTAAATTGTACAAACTATGCCATTACCTCAAACTTGGCTCCTGGAACCAAAGCATCAGGAGTAACAAACTTTTCTGACAACATGGACCTGTAAAACAATAATAGAAGCAGGAAAACGATATCAGCAGCAGTTTAAGCAAGTCGCAAAAAAGAACAATTGTATATGTGCAACCAACTCACTTCTTCAGTGACACAACCACAACTTTATCCATGTAGCTGAGAGCCATGACACGGCAGCTGCAATAAAAGAAAAAAACAAGCTTCCCATTCTTGACATATGCATTTTCTACAGCTTTCTGCGATCTATATTTACTAATGAAGAGTGTGAAGGCAATAGCACAATAGCATGCACAGCAGACTACTTTCCAGATGAACCTAAAGGAACTGTAAAAACTGGTTGGTCTAATGAGAAGTGCCTGCCGACCCCCTCCCTCGAAGAAAAGCAAAGTGACAAGATGACTGGTGCATCGAAATATCTGTTACTACTTATTAAAGAGACTGACAACCACTTTCTAAGGAACATACCCATTTTCTTAGTGTAACGCAGAACTTACTGGTCAGTGTATAATCACTGAACAGCCATGTGAAAAACGGCATGAAACACTTTTTTATCAATATTCTTCCCTAATGTGGTTATACATGCAAACCCATGTTGCCAACAGCACTAGGTAAGTACGGTAGTGATTATAGGACAGCAATAGAGTAAAGCACACAAGCGAGACCCTATTTGCAAGAAAGCAACATTGCATTAATCAAGCCTGTGTAGCTGTGGTCCGTTTTCTGATGTACAAAATTATAATTACAACAATCACTGCACGCTTTCATGGCTTTATATGCAATGCTTTGGCCAAATACAGACGCAAAACTTCATTGTGAGGCCAACAGCTGCCAAGCGTACCATATTTACTCACGAAATAAAGCCACTTTTTTTTTCAGAAACGCTAAGGTGATTTTGGGAGGACGGTTCATTATGCAGGGAAAAAGAAAACCGTCAAGGAAAATTTCCAAGACCTGAATTTCATTCCACAACGGTGCATGAAATTTCTTGTAAAGCTGCTACTGGCTTTAAGATCGCAATGAACACTATTTATCCACCGTCCGCAATTTCTGGCTGCAGCCTGCGCATGGTCCTAGAATCGGTTCATGGGACACACTGCACAGCCTTCACTCCAGAGCCGCTTCACAATCAATAACTTCACAAAAGAGAATTTGCCTTCTTGCCTGTAAAATGCAATGTGTCCTACTTTGGTTTTTTTTTCTTTTTTCTTTTTGTGACACAGAGATCGTCTTCTTGACCTCGCCAGTAGCGTGGTACATGCACCGGATTGACACTGAAATGCCGTCTATCTGCAACATTCTCCTGCTCCAGCGCATACTCAACAACTTTGAGCTCAAAGTGGCCCGTACAGCTAGTTTACTGGCCCACTGTAACTCACGCAGCAAGTGTCGAAGTTCAGGAAACAACCAAAAACAATACCACAAAACGGGCAGCGCATGCACGTTATCACGTAATCTTTGCACACCGCCACCATGGTCTCCGAGGGGCCATGCGATCTCGGAGGCTGTGCCGCCGGTGCCGCCAAATCCTAGCCTCGCTTGGATGTCATGAGACAGCACTATAAGCATTAAGGTTTTGTTTCGCATTGGAAAGTTGCACTTTTAATCAGCCACTCTGATATGACATTGAAGCCTGGTGATGTAATGCGGTAGGCGGGGCACCTCCTTCGACGCCGCCCACAACACCTCTATGGGCTCTATTCTGCAGAGTTGAGACAGAACAAAAAAGGGAGGTTTTCCGGTCACAATATCTTTGCTCCCAGCAGACCTTCTTGAAAAATTCTTTTGTCTTGAATTTGTGAGAGGATTTCAATACACACCCAGCCGTTTTCATAACTAAGCGTGAGCGGTGGTTCAGGGCCCCTTGAAAGGGTCCCTGAAACGTTTTTTTGACATTGCGTCACTGATTAGGCAACACAATTGTGAAATCATTCACACATAAATAAAGCAAAACACCATGCGCTAAGGCAGCTATGGGCTTATATCTGTCGCCTTCCTCCTTACCACTGATGTTCCTCCTCAACTCGATCTGCTGCGGAGTGCACGCTAGCGACGACAGCGCCTCCCGCGTCAGCCGCTCTTCCGAGCCTTCCGTAGCGACATAGTGCCCCGATATCCTTACTGAGGTCGCCCGCCTCGGCAGTGCTAGCCTCTGTAATAGAGCGCCGGTGACTCGCGTGTACACCGCCAGATGCCACGACGATACCGTTGGCTGAAACGAAGGAGCACGTTGTAGGGGCATGTTGTTCGCAGTTAAGTTGGGAAAAAATTAACACCATCTTCCCAAAGGGAACCCTGATGGGATGCGAAGCAGCAGCGTTGCGCACGGGTGGCGTCACGGGTTGAACGGCACTAACACGGGTGCTTCGCATCCCATCAGGGTTCCCTTTGGGAAGATGGTGTTAATTTTTTGCGCGTGAACCGACGAGTCGGTGGTGTAGCGAGCGGCGGTCGCGGTAGCGGAGTGAGCGGCGGTAGCGGCAGGTGTTGCGGGCGAACGGACGAGGCGGCAGCTACGGGCGCGCGGCAGGTGAGGGAGAAAGTGACGTCAGCGCGCACTGCGAGGGGAGCGTGACGTCAACGCGCAGATGTGGTGTGACCTACTTGGCACCCCTCCAACACCTGCGGCGAGGGGAGCGCGTTGCGGCGCATTCGTATGGACGGAGGGACAGCGTTACACAGGCTAGTTAAAGAGCTGCTTCGCATCTAAAATTATGTGCACGCCACTGGTTAGCGCCAATCAGTGGCCTCCCCATCCATCGTTCATTGGGGGCGTTTGAAAACACCTTTTGGCGAGCCGCTGCGATCTTTTGCGATGCCCGTATTCAGAACTTTATTGTAAATTACACACTTTACGCAGAGCGCTGAAATCCGTCCTCTAATGATCCTAATGACTCGGTCTACCGGATCACCATGTTTGCACAAAATGGTCAAAACCGTTTCAGGCTCCCTTTAAGGTGGGGATGCCTTTTTTTTTTTTTTAAGCACGAGTTATGGTGCGTTTAAACAGCAGCAGGCTACATAGAACAATCCGAACAGCAACATTTTTCAGTATCAAAGCCTGACCACCAGGCAACACAGTGCACTAGTTCCTTAGATTATACAAATCCAAATCCTGTTCCAATTGCAAAAATAATGCTCAATCCCATCGCTACTAGTTCATCGTCTTTCAAACTGCAAAAAGAACCAATCGCCTATTCTAGCTGTCTGTATGTCACTTCAAGGTGTACTAACACAAAATTTTTAAGGGGGGACACTGCTCTTAGAAACGAAATTTCATCAAAAAAAAATTGACTTTCTGAAAATGGTATTTTTGTAACATACAGGCATTGCCACAGGTGCTGACCTAATTTCTCACATCTCAGACTGATGTTTCAGCCACAATAGCAGTTTATATCCCCAAGGCAAGCTATATCTTGGCTATAAAAAAACCAAGAAAAATTCACTTTTTTTATGCCATACTGCTGCTCAGCTTGCTTATGTTGCAGAAGTAGGCATCCAGGTTATATCCCTGATAGCCACAAATCACCTGTCAAATATATTTCAATTCCTTGTACTACATTTGGTTCAAAATGAGCTTTATTTGTTTTCTTGCTTTTTCTCAAAACATGCTTTTACTCACCCTGCTTTTTTAGTGCAGCAATTTCTCAAGCTTTAGAAGAGATACAGCCTTTTTTTTTTTCTGCAAGCAGATGTGCTGCAAGCAGAAGTGCTGCAAGCAGATTCCTGTTTTCTCTCCCTGTAGCTTTTTTATGAACCTTTGTTCTTGTTCATTAGTAGCTACGCTACAACCACTGAACTGCCAAGAGGCTGCTAAATTTCCAATTGTTGCTTGATTTCAAAACTTGCAGCATTTCAATCGTTACACATTCTGCTTTCCACTCAGGCATTAGAAATAACTCTCTTGCTACCGTATTTTATCTATTGTCTCACCAAATAATAGTACTTAATCCTTAATTATCCCCATAACTATTTGAGTGATCAAAAAAAAATAATTGTGCCTTTAGAATCAGCACAGCAAAATAAGCCTATATAG
Source organism: Hyalomma asiaticum (assembly GCA_013339685.2). Classification (NCBI taxonomy): domain Eukaryota; kingdom Metazoa; phylum Arthropoda; class Arachnida; order Ixodida; family Ixodidae; genus Hyalomma; species Hyalomma asiaticum. Next base: position 322,717,613 of record CM023481.1, read on the forward strand.
GTTCTTTTAAAGTGAATTCAATCAACATATAAACAAGAAAGCTCCAGGTACCATGTCCCCCCTTAAACCTTGTTTGTTCTGTTGCAAAAAGGAATTAACGACCCACCCACTGCAGCTGTATACCTCTTGCTCCAACACACGATGGTTAATTATTTGGAGGCATTTTTATACTGCTTCAGTTTCAGAGAGAAAGGCAGGGTCAGATTGGGGGAATGTAAACAGAGTTGGCCACGCAGCCACACTAAACAGCCACGCGTACACTGTACGTGGCACTGCCTGCACAGAAGCGTCACGTAATCGTTCATCTTGTGGGAATCGAGGCATGTATGCCCGTCGCCATTGCACGGGCGTTGCCTTCTTTCTGCTTTTCACGCACTCAACCGGTTCTTCCCCGTTCTATCCACTCGCCACGCATGCCTGTCAGCGGATCGCGATGGTGGCGCTGCGTAAAGAGTGTCGCGAGACACAGTGAAGGAACGGGAGGAGGCTCTCTCTCTCTGGCAGCCAAAGGGTAAGCACATTTTTCGTTCCTCGTCCGTCGGCTCCTTTCTTTGAGCTCGTTCGGACAGAGTTCGCCGCGGTGCCTGTGCACCAACAGCGAACATCTACCCTTACGTTGCCCTTCCAAACGCTACGCCGTAGATCTGTGCCCATGTTAGTGCGTGGTCTTACTACGCCGAGCCGCACTAATCGAAAGCGAACGCGAACGGAGTTTGCCCATACTCGGACGATCAAGCCCTGTCATGAGTAAAGGGGCCCAAAAACACAGGCCACTAGGCGAAAAGGAGAGATCAGCAAAGTGGCGCAGAAAAGCACGCGCCGTGGACATGTCCATGCATATAATTGGTGGACAGCGGGCTCGTGGCGCGTGACCCGAGCCGCGACCAAAGTTGGGCTGGGATTCTCTGCGTGGCACTGGTCGACGAAGGTTGTCCTGCCAGCTGTGGACTGGTGACGAGGAGACGAGGGCGCCAGGCTCCGTGGTGGCTGTCGACCGGGCTTACGGTCGAGCGTGAACTTCGGAGTGGCAGCGGCTGAACTGCAGCAGTTCTCGGTGTAGCCGCAGCACTCCGCCTTCGCCGGCAGAACGAGACGACCAGCAGAGCAATCACAGCAGAGGGCCAGGTCACTTTGGAGACCAGGTATCACTTCAAAGGAGAGGCCGAGGCTGCGGCTAGGCCTAGCAGGGAGCCGATGACTGCCACGTCAGCCGGGAAGGAAGGCGGCGGAGACTGACGGACTCAGCGTGAGCGGCGGCTAGCACAAGTACCATTTGTCGACGACGGCTATGTGGACGCGACGCTGCCAAGAGGACTCTGTTTCTGAACCCACACCGCAATCAACGTAAGAGTGTCCAAATTGTGCTTTTGAGCAGCTACCGCGGACGTGAACGCGAAGCCCATTGTTGGCGGACTCCTGTTGGGACTGCACCCATCGCGGAGGAACTTTAGTTTTACGAATTTGGCTAATCAGCTTGTTCACTTAACTTTTTTCCCTTTTTGTGTGCGAATTGTGTTTTTTCCATGTCTTTCATGTCTCGGTGTGCATGTGCACAAAGTAACGTTTTTGTTCGCTCAAGGCCTCAAGCCTCTTATCTCTCTCAATCCATCGGAGCAAGCGCTCCCGAGATCTCCCCTCTCACACGTGAGAGGCCCATTGGTCTGCGATAGCGCGAGTGCGCAGCATAGTCGCAAGGGACTACTTTTCCCTTCACGGCGTGTCTCCGTGAGCCATTGCCCGTAGTGATGTGCTTGCAGTGCCCTTCGTCTGCATTTTCGCCCATGGCGTGGCGAAGCCTTTGCTTCTCCCTCCGCTCGTTACTGCAGGCGGTGTGCAGTGTTTACAGTGTCGCCGTAGTGCAATAAAGTGCTGCGGTTGGTCTGAGAGCAGTACTGTGTCACTGCCACGCTGCGCTCGACGCTTTTGTCGTCTGAACGTATGTGTGCAACGGAGTGCAAGATAGGCGACGGCCTACGCGGCCCTGTGGCTCGCTAAGCCCGAACCCACTGCGGTGGCTGTATTCGTGTTACATATATACGCACCACCCACAATCTGCTAAGCTTGCATGTGCTTTATACTGTCCTCATCACTGCCGTCATTGCCAGCGTAAAACCTGGCTACAGGAACAACAAAAGCTCTTACAGTGACACAGAGAGGGAACAATGGGGAAAGAGAGCACGCACAACGAGCATGACTGCCTAGACAAACTCTCGACAAGGTTGGCTACTGGTTGTTTACACAGCAGCCAAGTTGATGTCAATGTCATGATATTCACCATTTTGCACCCAGATGCATAAGTGCAAATATGTTCTAGGCAACATGTGCAAGGAGAAACAAGCAGGCATGACCAGATGTACCAATGACCTAACATCTACACCAGATGCAAGACACTTGCACAAGGCTGCTACACCGCATGTAATTCCCACATCCATAGAAGGAACAAAGAGCAGTGAACACAAGTTACCGCATTTTCCGGTGTATAAGACGTGGTTTTTTTTCAAAATTTTCGGAGGTGCGTCTTATACAACGGTGTGTCTTATACGTACTTTTTTTGTAGTTCTTTTGGGAGAAACTCGTGGTGATGCTGATGAGTCTTTTTTTTTAACGACTAGAGCAGTCCGACACGAATGATGCGTCATAATTATAATAATGAAGACTCAACGCGCCGGTACTACAGTTCCACAACAAAACCAAAGTACATAAAACGGAAAAATTTAAAAAAAGTATGTCGTCGTGCGAGTTCTCAACTCACTGAAGCTGCGCGAGTTTCGGAGGCTGCACTATGGCTAGCTGTACTCAGTTAGTGAAATCGCGTAAGATGGCGATAGGTGCGCGATGGGTTCGGCTCGGCTTCGGCCGCCACGCCGGCCACGTTGACGTTCAGCGAGTTGGGTTAGTCGCCATTTGCAACTTCATTTGTTTGGTTGGTCCGCGCTGAGCGTATTTCCCTAACATATCAGGAGAGCCTTGAAACTGCGGTTCACTGAGATGTCCAACGGCTGAAGCATTTTCGTCATCCCGCCTGGGATAACAGCAGCGGTGCAGTTCTTTGCCTTGATGCACTTCAAAGTGAGCTCCGTTATATGCACCCGCATGCTATCCAAGACCAGGAGGCCCTTCTTCACATGAAAGAAACAGCCCGGTCGCTTAGAAAAGCTTTTTTCGAGCCACTTGCCCATCATCTCTTCGTCCATCCAGCCTTTCACGTTCGTTTCTATGACGACGTCAGGCAGGAAGGGCTCTTTCGGCATCGTCTTCCGCTTGAATATTATCATTGGCAGAAGTTTTTGCCCGTCGGCGCAACATGCGAGCACAACCGTGAAGTGCGCTTTTTCGTGGCCGGTAGTTTTGATGGTGACGGACTTGTCACCTTTAGGTGCCACACTCCTTTCCATCGGAATGTCAAACGTAAGTGGCACCTCGTCCATATTTATTGTATGGCTATTGCCGATGCCATCGTCTTCAATGGCTTTCTTAACGAAAGCCTGGAATCTCTCAAGCTTGTCCTTGAAGTCTGCTGGCAGATTCTGGCACGTGGTTGTGCGGGCCCTCATCGCCAGCGTTTTGCGGCGCATAAATCTGGAGCACCAGGACGGCCCGCCAACAAAATCAACGACGCCCATCTCCTTAGCTAGCGCCTGCGCTTTGAGACGCAGCTGCACCGTTGACATCGCCCTACCTTGGCACGCTGCTCGAGTATCCATGAGTGCAGACGTCCCTCAAGGACTGGCCATCGTGATTTCTTGCCACGGTCAGCTTTCTTGTCGCTCTTCATGGCCTGCTGTCTTTCATTCCCCTTACCCCTCTTTCCCTGCACAGGGTAGCCAGCCGGTCTCAGCACTGGCTAACATCCCTGTCTTTCCTCCTTTCCTCTTCCTTCCTTCCTTCCTTCATGGCCTGAAGCTTAGCAGTTGACTGTCGCCATGTGCGGATCCTCTTCTCGGTAACGTCGAAATGACGGCCCGCTGCCCGGTTCCTGTAGTCTTCTGCCTACTTCACAGCTGTAAGCTAAGCGTGTCGGAGGACGAGGACTTTGAGGGCTTCGACGAATAAATGTTTTTCCTGCAGGTTTCAGTGGGTGTGCATTATTTTTTCTCGCAAGTTTGGTGTAGTAGAAGTTTTCTTATGGACTAGCGCTCAGGAACGTAAGTACGGCATTTTGCAATGCTCGCTCAACCCCACATTATGAAGTTTCTTTGTGGGAAGTGAGTGAATATAGGTGTGTCTTATACATCGGTGCGTCTTATAGAGTGATTTTCGCATGAAAGCTTTCGGAAATTGGGGGGGGGGGGGTCTTATACAAGGGTGCGTCTTATACACCGGAAAATACGGTAAGTTTTTTCCGCATCCCAACTCTGTTAGGCACCTAAAGTATATAGTTAACACAAAAAAAATATGTACCAAAATTTATAGGGTTCAGCCCTACAATTAAAGTCTGGTGTTACTTGTTCTTATAGCTACATTTAATACTCCTTTCAGTTCAGACTTTAAGGTTACTCAAAACATTGTGCTGTGCTATTAAAGTCAAATTAGTATCATTCAACTACTACACACAGGAGCTGCTAGAAGCATCAAGTGTGCATTGTTGTAGTCGTGTCACAACACTCAAAAACACAATTCAAGATAAAAAGCATAAATAGAGTTCTACATTCAAGTGCCAGAAATTGAAAGTAGCTAGCCACCTTAAACAATCACCAGCAGTGACAAAGTCACGGGCATCTTCGACATCTCCGTCAGCCACGAGAGGTCGAGGGCAGAGAGCACGGACGCCACTGGGCTCGAGGCGCAAATGCACAGCACCAGCCTCAATGGCCACAACTTTTGCTGCACCCTCCAGGAGAGCACCAGGGCGAATCGCTCCAAACATGGCTCGGCTCAAAGGCTTCTGAAGGCTCAGATAGGGCCGCTGAACAAGTGGCTGAACATACAGCAATGTGCCCACCAACGTCTGACCCACCGTGATGTCCTCTGGGTTATCCCACGGTCCTGGCAAGTGGCTACGATGAACACATGCTTTGATACCATTCCAGCTTACCACAAGCCCTTCACTCCGTGCCTGCAAAAATGAATAGCAACCAAGAAGTCTACATGACATTTCTTTGTACTGGTGTGCCAACAAGAGCAGAAACTAATGCAACAAATGGCAAATGGCAAGTCAGGCTATAAAGCAAATCACTGTATACTATTGCCACTGTCAAGGTTTCTTTGCAGTCACTCCCCAGCTGTGATAGCGTAGCAGCAAAGGCATTGGACTGCTAAGCTCAAGCACTCTGGCTCAACCTCAACCACAGCAGCTAAATTTCAATGAACAGTTTTGGCAATTTTATACAAATGTATTGCGCTGGTAGCATAACTCTTACTGATCATTAGCAGACTAATATTACTTCTACGTTTAAGTGGTGCTGCAACACTTTTCCAAGTAATCCTCGAGCGTAATCCTTGAGATAATACTAATTTATCTGCCAACCAAATTTGATAAAAGGAGGCATGCTTTCTTACTTTCATCCGATTCTAAAAGTGCTGTTATTTTTTCTGTAGGTTTATTACTTCATACTGTATAATTAAAAAACATCTTTTGTTCTTGCTACGTAGACATACAACCACCACATCAATATGTACAAATGACATGTCGAATGATAGAAAACACAACGCTCACAACAATGGAGTGAGTGAGTAACAACTTTATTCATAGAAGGGGTGAAGGGTAATGGAGGCTAAGCCACATAGCCTGCAAGGCTGTGCCTTTCGATGACGTCTTCAGCACGTTCCAGGACCTGTGTCTGGATGTCTCTGTCGGTCTGGAGAGAAGGGTCTCCCATTGTTCCTCGGACAGTGGTGAGCGAAAGAGGTCGGCGGGCAGGGGATCGTCCGGGCAGCTCCGGAGGATGTGGTTCAGCGAGGCTATGCCACCACAGAGGCAGCAGCGCGGATCGATGACACCCGGGTGTATGTATGAAAAAACGAGGGGGCACGGAAAGGTGCGGGGTCTGTAGGCACCGCCAGGCGATCTTGGACCTCTTTTAATCTCGTTCTCTGCTCTCTTCCTGAAAAGCTGAACCGTATCCCCGGTCTCAAACACACCCTGTACGCAGACGTCGTTGCTCTCTGGGTCACGTCTGGCTCTGACGGCCACATCGAGCAGACGTTGCAACACGCAGCCGACATCGTCACATCCCACGTGCACGCGGCCGGTCTCACTTGCTCGGCGGCCAAATCAGCTCTCCTCCTCATGCGGCCTCCCAATCGGCGTTGCTACAAAACGCCTCAACCCACCATCACTGTTTACGGCAACTCCACTGCCGTGCCCGTTGTTTCACATCTCCGCATGCTGGGGCTGATACTGCAGTCCAACCGCCACAACACGCACACTATCGACAAGCTCTCGCTCTCAGTGCAGCAGACCGCACGTATGCTCGCCCGTGTCCTTGCACAGCGCACGGGCATGCGAGAATACGATCTGCTTTGCCTTGTGAACGCCTTCGTAGTTTCCCGCCTCACGTATGGCCTTCCTTACACTCATCTCCTCAAAGCGAAATTAACAATGGAACCACCACTTCCATGATTTTGTCCCTATTTCTTGGTTTGTAGTACACTGAACTGCGCCATTTTGAAAACAGTCATGCAATTGTCCTACAAAAACAAAATATTTTAAAAACTTAAGCAAATACAGTAGAATCTCGTTACAACGAACTTCGCGGGACCGCCGAATTTAATTCGTTATTCTGAAATATCGTAGTACTGAAAAATGATGTCGGTAATGTAACACAACAGCGAAAATAACGTACCTTTGCAGGAGGTGCATGTGTGTGGGCGTAAACAATCAACGAAAACACTGGGCACCGAGTGGAAACAATTTACTGCTTAAAAAAGTCTGTTATCTTCTTTTGGCGAGTAGAAAGCAGGCGCTGGTGCATGTATACCTCCACGTCCGCAACCTTCCTAAGGATGTCTTCGGGTACATCCACCCGAGGTACGATCGGGTCTTCTCAAGGAACACCACAGCATCCGAGCTGGAAATACTAGTCTCTTCCGTTGTCCCAGACTCTGCATCTCCAACGTCGTCTTCGTCACTGCTACAGCAATCTTGCTCACGCACTTGACTCACTCTGCGGACGTAGCCGCTGCGCAGTCACTGTCTACGTAATCCTCGAAGGTTACCGCAGCGTCTACCGGGAGCTTCTCGGTAAGCTCATTCCAAAACTCTGGGTCGAGCTCCGCTTCGTCATCGCAGTCTCGTGGCGTAGGCTCGCAGTCTTGCGGCATAAGCGAAGTCTCGAGAAGACCTGCAGTTGCTAATGGTGCTTGCCTTGACGTTCCACCACGACGCTCTCAGCATTTCTGCGGCTTGACGGATGCTGACCTCGGTGGGCAGCTTCAGTCGTATGTTAATGAGAAGGCAACAGCGGCAACAGCGCGACTAAGCCTATGACGTTGTTTGATTTGGTTTGACCAGTTTGACCGGTTGGTGACGCTCGCGTTGATGTCGACGCTGACGGAGCTGCACCCGTTGAAGCGGGTTTCCCGACGCATATCTGCTGCAGATGATGATAGGTGTAAGCTTCTGTGATTTCCGTACCGAAACATTCACGAACTTCGTAATAACGAAGCATCTTGTTGATTTCTGGGTTAAATTACGTACGTTAATCTGAAATATTCGGTATTCTGAAATTCGTAGTACTGAAAGTTCTTTACATTGGCAATATAGGCATTTTGGCGGGGATTTCAAAAAAAATTCATTAATCTGAAAATTTCGTTAATATGATGTTCGTAGTAACGAGATTTTACTGTATTATAGAAGACTAGTTCCCATGTTGTGTGCTCCAAACATCTAGCATTATGTTGCAAAAATTCTTTTACCTGTGATAGCTCCTTATACAGTTAAATGCTAATATAACAAAGTTGGTAAAATCTGCAATTGACATCATTATATCCAAACTTTGTTAAATCAAAATTCCGGCTTTTGTGCACAGCATATCTACCGAATGATTTTTTTTTTTTCACAAATAAACGCTGCAAGAATGTTTGCAGTACGAAAAACTCCAACCAGCAACGTTTGCAAAAGCTTTTATGGTGAACTGGGAACTGGATATCTGGCGGTGACATGACGACCAACCATCATCACAGCAGCCATAGGTCAAGTGTAAGAACTAAAGAAACGCAGGCACAGTGCACTTTGATAATAAGTGATAAGCAAGGCTATCACACCCATTATACCACAGGGGCTTGCTATAAAAAATTTGAGTGTTTCCTAGATCAAGAGCATGATGCCGATGTTATGTGCACTGCACCACTAGCTATCATAGCTTGGGCCTCGTTGCGGCAGACTTGGTGCCTTAGGTAGCATGCGAGGGCTTATTGGGCAGCAGCCATCTCATCTAAGTTCACGTTCTACGTGACGCCTCCTGGCAAGAAAGTGTGTTCTACACACGCCGCCTTGGCCACGAGTGGCGCTGCCTAACACTCCCAGGATAATACATACATAAATACGCAATAAAGTGGACGGGGAGACGGCTGCCTTCGTAGCTCAGTTGGTAGAGCATCGGACGCGACATCCGAAGGTCGTGGGTTCGGGTCCCACCGAAGGCAGGTTTGTCTTTTCGTCCACTTTAATTCCTTTCTACTTTCTCCACAATTACAATACCACAAGTAACTTCCCCTATGCTTTCCTAGGCTTCATTGTCTGTTTGCTCATTAAGCTATCAACTTAGTAAGATGAACACACCACATCAAAAACTGCAGCATGCCACAAAAACAAAGAAAGCTTCGGTGAAGAACTGCGTGAACACAAGGCAACAACCAGAACTGTAGCACCACAGTTCACAGTGGTAGAATTTTCTGTTTTGTGACATTGCGAGCATATGAATGAAGAATTCAGCAAAGCACGGCATAGCATCACAAATTTCAGCCACCACTATGCATTGGTTCAACAAGTATTGTAAGTCGCCTTTATCACAGAACACCTGTTTGATTTTATAGAGTTGGTCACTGTGGGGCAGGTAACTGCAAGCAACAAAGAAAAACAATTTGCAATAAACGCACCTGTTAGCTAAGATAGCTTTCACTGAGAATGTATTTTGTTCATGAGCAAGTCTAAAAATAGCTTTTCTTGTTATGAGTAATTAAAATTGAGCGTAGAAGCAGCTGGGTCTTTTTTTCCTTGCCGATCGTGAGTACCTTCAAAGCCTCAGCAGTAGCACTCATACGATCATGACCTTATGCAAGATAAGCATGAGCCTGCTGCCTTTACCAATGCCTCTGCGACTACACATGCTTGTTGTTCGACGCTTGGCAACAAGAAAACGCCAAATTGGGCACTAATGCATGATGCAAGTGATGCGAAGTACACAACCATGCCACCTGCAAAGTGCACAAGGCACGCAATACAATGTGCGAAGAGAGCTAGACTGTGAACATGCATGCTCTCCGTGCTGTACCCATGCTCTGGTGGCAAGTAGGCAAACATTCGGACTCCCCCATAACCCCTAACCAGCTGCTCCACATCAGCGGCCACAGTGCACAATTTGAAAAACGCGTTAAAAAAAGCCGCATACAACTTTTCCATTTTACCGCTGGCACATGCAGAAGTTTCAGATTGTCAGCTCAGCATTCACCTGCGGCAGCAATAAAACCTCATTACGTTGAAATCACAGATAAGGATGCTGCGTTACATGGATGTAAAAAATACAGGTGTTCTATGCACATCACACTGTAAAAATCAAATAATTCGTCATATCAAAAATTTCGTTATACAGTCAACGATTGATTTTTTGGACCCTCTCTGGCAACACAAAAACGTTCGAAAAAAATGAATACACGCAAAAAAAAAAAACAATTTTACTGATAGTTTTGTGATCAGGAGCGTCAAGGGGGAAGCACCACGGTGAAGCTGGTGCGGAATTGCTACTCAAGAACTGCCACTATGTTTCTGACATCGCATTCATTACACTGAGATAAAATGAAATTACTGTTCATTTTCATTATTCCTGATGTAGATGACCAATGCGCCGTTTTGAATGCATGCATGCAGCCAGCACACAACGTCCTAGCGAAACTGCATTCCGCAGAAAATCGCGGCAGTGTTGACGCATTTATGGATGGCGTTGATACCACTGCAGACCAAGTCGCAGACAGTGTGATTATGAATGGCAGCGACGCAGCTGTGCAAGTATGCGCATGGCCAGTGCACACAATGCCCGAACAGAGGTTTTACCGCTTGCGGGTTTTAAAAGCCGCGGTTCGCCAACTGACACGATCCTGTATGGCTACCTTCAAACTTTGAAAGTATGTGCGCACCCTACATGCAGTTAGTTGACGCATCACTGCTTTCCACAAATGCCGTGGAGGAAACGTGCTAGACATGATCGTGGATAGCAGTTTAACGGCCAGCGTCATCATCATTGCTTGTCACAGCGCTAACTGTACCACGGCATGAGCTCCGCTCGAGGTCACGAGCCCCGACGAAGACTGCAATCATGCTCTCGGCCGGACAAGACGCTGCAGCCCGCCGTTCCACTCCACCTCAGCTCTTGTTCACTGCTCGGACAAAATATAGTAGAACCTCACTGATACGATTTCTTCATTCCAACGTTCGCGATCGCGAAAACACGAACTTTTCTCGTAGTTATGCTTCTTTTCTTCCGGTTAATACGTTCCCGGAAAATATGATTATTCGGCACCAAAGTTCACTTTATCACCAAACTACAATCGGATGATACGTTTTCTGGGCTCTAGAAACCGCGTGCAACCGAGAAGTCGGGAAGGTCGCGCTATTGAGAGCAGTAGCTGCCTACCGCGGTGGCTACACCGCAGTACTCACCCGATCGTGTCACAAGAAAACGCCGGTGTGCTTTCTTCCGATACTAGCAAATCACCTAGCTAGACGTAACACACCATATTCATCGGTATCGCCGCTGACACTCGCGATCAAAGCAGCTTTAACAGCACGCATGCGGTAGCTGTTGGAAGCGCACATAGAACGCACTTTTAATGGCCGATAACCGAGACACGCCGCCATTTCTTTCAGTGGGACCGATTCGCGAGCACAAATGGTGCTTATGCAGGTCGTCTCTCGTCTATGCAGGTCGTCTCATGTCTCTCGTGACCAAGACTGTCACAAGTCAAATCAAAATAGCTGTGCCCGGCCGGGTACAGCGTGCCAGGTTGCGACACATCATGCGGGAACAGGCCCACAGTTGCGACGTAACAGGGGGGTTTGCAATACATGAGATCCTATGGGAGCTATGCAGGGACCGATGATAAACAACATAACAGCTGGGAAAATGCAGCAGTGAGGAACGTAACAGCGAGGTTCCACTGTACCTAGGCTGCAATAGAAGTATGGGCCCCTTATTACGCTGCTATGAGCTCTGTCCACTGACCAGGGAGCGCTACGTAGGTCTCATAGGATGGCTCAGTGTTGCGGACATCGGCCGCTAGGTGTGCGATTGAGATGCTCGCATGTTTGCCCATAATGTGCGCATGGTGAAAGCCAAGGTGACAACAACACGCACATTTCTTTGCTGATTTTTGGGCATGCTACGAAGAAAATCACATGCACACTCTTTTCGACTTCTGATGCAGTTCACTGCGGGTTTGCAGCGCGTGTCTCAAAGGAAACCAAACAAAAAAAAGTGGGAAGCACAGTCTACCCTTGCTGCCTTCGAGCTGGAGACGCGCGGGTCACATTCCAAGTATTTTCTGCCCACAGTCAGCTCAATTTTGCTTCTTCTGTCCACCAGGCTGTGTATTCTGGTACCACTGTCGCACATGAAAGCACCACTGTCGCACATGAGCCTGTACAGATTTTCCATGGCAGGATATATGCAATGCCATATGTTTCAACAGCTTATTGCACTGTACAGCTGTTATTCATACTTTGCCGAGTTTATTTCTTGTATATTGTTTCTTCTTTTTTGGTGTGTACAAGTTTTGTGTGTTGTGCAAAAACTTATATGAATGATAATTTTGCTTATTCGTGCAGGCAGTATTGACTAATGACTTAGAAAACCAGAATGCCACCCTAAAGGATGTTAAGATGGCCTCCATGACGTGATTCTGCCATGCTACTGAGTGGCTTACTGCACAAGAAACATAATTTTGCTTATTGTCGTTCTCAAACATGATCACACTGAAAATCAGTGTCTTGTCGCAGATCCCCTACATTGCTTATACATAAGCATTTGCTTTTTTTGCCTGTTTGTTTCTTTGTTGTTTTTTTTATGTTTACATGTGCTACATTCAGTGCTTTGACTTCTTTTGTGTTGCCTCCTGCGTTTAAATGAAACTTTTGTTCCCTGAAACTTACTTTATTTACTGAAGCACATAGACTACTTAACTTTGTTATAGTTGTGTAGAAATAAGAGCAAGGAATAATTAACTCCAACAGCAGTCAAATGGTACGGTCAGGTACGCCATGTATATAGTACAATGTTAAAAAAATGCACAGCAGGAAACACACTATTAAGCACTTAAGCAAGCGAATATGACTGACTTCTCCCCTACTATATGAGAGTTAAGAGCGTCATGTGCACCAGTAAAGAAACTGTTTTCAGGAAACCGTAAATTCAGCACTGCACAGGAAACAAAAGAGCAAAAAATTATTATTTAAGGGGGGACACTGCTTGTGGAGACCAAAAAATCGAAAAAAAAAAAAAACGTGTCTTTTTTATTGCTTTTTTTAAATCTACAGCTACTAATGCAGCTCTACTCTGAATTCCAAGTCGATAATATTAGTATTCTAGCCACAATGACTCCTTATACAGCGCGTACCAGCTAAAATTGAGCCGAAATCGACTCTGGAATGACCTCGCACTGCAAGAGGATAAAGTGTATGGCTATATCCCAGTGGAAAAAGAGGAGTGCGTTAGCCATGCTTTAACCATTTTTATCATAAAGCCCAATTTGTGTATTACAAAATGCTGAGAGCAGAATTTTCATTTCCTGCACATATAAATTTCAAAGTTATCAAATCTTTTTGTGCGTGATAGCCACACCATGGACACTGAACTTTTATCATCTGTGGAATCACTAATTATGATTTAATTTGAAAACTGCTTGCAGCGTTACACTTATTACTTATTGCATTATCTAGCTATGCAATAATATTCACTTTTCGCTGAACAGTCTTTTTCCTATTGTCTCCGAAAACAATAGAGTGGCAGCTTTGTGTATCTTCTGATCTAATCGACCTACAAAAAGGATTTCTTCATATTTGAAATAAGCAGGAAAAACTACATAGGCCTCTATATTTTCATCAAGTTTCGTCAAAAGATGCAGAAAATATCTCCACACGCCATGTCCCCCCTTAAAGCCTTGCATTATTTGTTCCCGTAAAAAGAATGTTTCTTGGTTATATAAGGTAAAATATAGATACAAGGAACTTCAGGGGACCACTGAAAATTGTTGATTATTCTGAAAGATCGTTATGGTGAAAACCACGAAACTATCATGACAACCGAAATTTCGTTGACTAAAACATCCTACTTTTGCAACAGTGTGTCTCTAATACTTTGAACGCGCTGTATCTCAAGACAAGTCATAGTTGACAAGAACCCGCGCATATAATTATGGGAACAAGCAGTGGCACAATGTCTGCACTATTACTGTCAGCACATGATCCACAACTCGACGACACAGGGCTGTGCTGCGGTAAGGGAGTGCATGTAATTTACTTTCCCGGTCCGCAACGTTATCAAAAGCTAGCATCAAGCCCGCATTATCAGATGCACTTTTCTCGCTAAAATAGAAGCATCCGCGGACTTCCGAATATGAGTTCGTAGTAGCTTTGTTCATACAATGACGATCTAAATACTGACACGTGTGGTTGTTTTAAGTGGAAAGCCGTTATCGCTTCCCAGTGACACGCGCGCTGGTTTTGACTGATAGCGGGGAGCGCCGTTATCACTTTCTGTTATGTGCAACGCAGGCCGCATTTATCCTGCATGCCACTTCTGGAACCGTGTCGACCATTCTTGTAACTCTGCATGCTTGACGCGCACATTTCAGTAACTTCTGGAATTCCAGAGATAATGCGAGAACGCGTTATGACGCGTGTATAAAAGCCGACGCATTGCGCCGCTTGTGAGTGTTTCCGTCGACCAACGACTGTTCACGCCGCTATTGCTGTGCATTGTCATTGGCTTTGTTTGCTGGGCACAAGTTCGCCCAATAAACAGTTCGCCTGACATCACTTGACTCCTGCGTGCTTCACCTTGAGTGCTGTGTGCGTCACTACCACGTGACAATACAGTAGAATCTCGATAAACGGAAATCGCTTAAATGGAATTGCCACTTAAACAGAACAGAAGCCTCACGTAAGTTGGTTGGTTTTGTATTCAGGTAAGGTAAAAAAAAGTTTCCGTAATCAAAACTAAAATTTCCGCTTCACCGTGTAAACAGAACCGAAAATGGAACTTCTGGCAGACCCATTGCCATGAGCATCAGCCTTTTCTGGTTCCGGCTGTTTTTTTTTTCCCCAGCCTCGTAAGCCTCGCTGGCCTCGTCTCGTTGGCAGTCAGCACAACAAATGCAACGTCGCTGTTCTTGATCTAGTCATTCGGTCTCGGTTCAAGTCGCCGAGGTCACAGCCGCATTGTTCCTGCCGTCGTGGTGCCTATCGTGCTTCATTGTCTCGTTGGTGTCTTCTAACTTCAGTGGCTCGTAAGCACTCGCGAAGTTGAGGCCTCGCTTCTTTTGTTTAAATGGCAACACAGAAGCGGGCACACCATGCGCTGATGTAAGAAAAGAAGATGGACATCATTCTTGACTTCGAAAGCGGCTCATACTCGAAGACGGCGCTCGTGACGAAGCCCAGCGTCCCGAAAAGAAGCTTAACGAGGATCTTGCACGACAAGGACAAGCTACGGGATGCCTTCGAAACTTCACAATTCTGGCCCTAAAGGAATCGTCTGTGACACACAACCACAAAGGACTGGAGAAGTGTCTTGTTTTGTGGCTTAGGAGAGCCCAGAGCCAGAGCATTCCCATGGACGGGCCACTAATCCATGCCAAAGCAGGAGAGTTTCTTCGTCAGCTTGGAATAACGGACTTCTTGTGCAGTGAAGGCTGGCTAACAAGGTTTAAAGAGAGAAATGGCCTCGTTTTTCGCACCATTGCAGGAGAAGCTGGAGCAGCTGATGCGACTGCGTGTCGTGACTGGCAGACAGGGCGGCTGCCGGAGATATTGCCTCTGTTCAAGGACAATGACATCTACAATGTGGATGAAACAGCACTTTTTTTTTAAGCTCCTGCCATCGAAATCAATCACTTTCAAAGATGAACTGTGCACAGGTGGCAAACTCAGCAAAGACAGACTGACTGTTCTTGTTGGAGCATACATGTCGGGCAGCGACAAGTTCAAGCTCCTTGTGGTAGGAAAATAAAAAAATCCTTGCAGTTTCAAGGGCATCAATACCGTGCCTGTCACTTACGAGCCGAACTCGAAAGCTTGGATGACTCGAGCCCTCTTCAGCAAATGGCTGCACACCGAGGATGCACAATTTTCGTGGCAAAATAGGGAAGCACTCTTCTTCGTTGACAACTGCCCTGGACATGGGACTGCAACAGGACTGAAGTTGATTCAGTTGGAGTTCCTCCTGGCCAGCACCACAGCACTGTTGCAGCCCATGGATGAGGGAGTTATCCAAGCCCTCAAGTCACGCTTCCGCAAGGGTCTCTTGCAGAGGATGCACTTGTGCATGAGCCAGGGCAAAGAGTACAAGGTCGACATTGTGGGCACCATTGACCTCATTCCTGATGCCTGGAGGCAGCTGACTCCCACTAGTATAGCAAATTGCTTCTTCATAGTATACAAACAGCGCGAAAACGAGGACGACAGAAGAAACAGGACTAGCGCTGACTACCAACACACCGAGGATGCACGATCACACTATCTGACAAAGAGATTAACTATCTCCGCGGTTAAGAGTTCCACGCTCCTTGACCTCGCACGGCATGTACGCATGTGCTGGTGGATCCTCTCCCTCCCCTCTCTGTTATTTTTCCTTTTCCAGAAGCGTATATATATTTGCATTGCAATAATAAACGCAGTTGTTGGTAGTCAGCGCTAGTCCTGTTTCTTCTGTCGTCCTCGTTTTTTCGCGCTGTTTGTATACTATGAAGGAGTACCAACAAGCTCAAGTTCGCGCGCTTCTCAAATTGCTTCAGGCATGCAGGATTTTCTTTCAGTGACCTGACATGCAACTTGGAGGACTTGCCTGAATGTGACAGCAAAGATGCCCTTGAAAGGCAGGAGGTAATAGAGCAGTATGCTTTAAGAGAAATCACACTGGACTTTGATGAATAAGTGCAAGTTGACAGCAGTGTTGCAACTTGCCCCAACAACACAGTGCAAAGTATTGTTGAAGAGGTATGCGATGAGGAGGAGGAGGAGCTGGAAGAAGACTGTGAAGAGGTAGCTACCACAGAAGTTACCACACTTCATGGTGCAGTCTGCTGTGCTGTACCTAAGAAATTTTTTCAGAAGGAGCCAGGATCAGAAGTGTTTGTCCAAAGCCTAAGTGACATGGAGAAAAAGATCCTGAAGATGAAGATGCAAGCACTCAAAAAAAAAAAAAGGAATTTTTCAGTTTACACCAATTGCCACCTAATATACTTAGGAATGCTATGTAAAAACCTCATGTAGTTTCCTTGCTTTCTAAATAACTATCATTTACATTCACCTCATTGTGCTTAGACATCCATAAAATGGTATTAAAGGGCCCCTAAACCACCAAGAGGTCGAAATTTAGTTGTGGCGTTGCTTTTGTGCCGGTGTCCGCAACAAACACGTAGCCGCAAGAATTTTTCGAAACGGTGCCAAAATAGCCGAGTTACACCCGTTCGATTATTAAAACGCGGCGCTTGCTTGTTTCGCTCTCTCCTGCGCCCGGCCGGCCGCTTGCCAGTGCCACCTCCTCGCCGAGTGCTCCTCCGAATGTCACGTGACATACAACGCCGATGACACGCATCCGGTGGACGTGCCTCCACCGGGCTCCCGCATTCGCGCAAATGTTTCGTTGGTGCTGTGCCAACGCTCTCTGTTAGCGCTATCAGTCGTGTTCTGACAGTTGCTGCAGTTTCTAGTCGGCTGTACCTCACTTGCACTTGCGTAGCGTAGCGCATTTGCGAATTCACACACGAACACCACACGAACGACACATGACGAGGAAAACAAACAGGCAAGGAGCGCGTGCATTTGCTAGCAGACTAACCGGAAGTCGATGTTCTCCTTCGACCAATAAGCGGAGCTCGGACTCTTTTGACGTCACCAAAAACCATAATGTCGTCACGGCTAACTTTGGCGCGCCGGAACTGGCCGGAGAGGCGCACGGGATTGTTTTTCGAGTTTGTGGCGCAGCCGCGGCGCATAGCGCTGCCGCGTTTGACATCGTTCATCGTGACGGCATTTTCAACTTGATGCGCGTGCTAACTTGAAATGTTAAAAAAAATGTCGGGGGTGGTTTACAGTGATGCTACCAGCCTACGTCCTTTTGGAGCAGGTTTTGGAGCAGGCAAAAGTGCTTTCTGTAGCAGCAAAACTGGTTTTTGGAGCAGGCGTTTGACAACAGTAATTGCAAAACTTACACTAGCTGCCTTCATGGTGCACAACTGACAAAGCGAGTGTGATGTACATGCTGCGCACTGTTCAAGTACTGTGTAATAAAAACAGACACAGATCTCTTTTCTGCTGGCCTGCAACTACGCATGAACTCACCAATGAGGAAACGCGAGAGCCAAGCCTCATACACAGGGAGCACATTTGCGAAATTACAATTCATTAATAGGGACATTTAGCGTGTCCGGTAAACCGCTATACGCAAGCGCTTTGCGTAGGGCGGAATACCGGGCGTAAACAGCGCATTGGCAAACATGGCCGACTGACCGCCCTCCGCTTCGAATCTTTCAAGTGGTCGTCGCGCGCTCTGTAGCCCTTAAGTAACTAACTGACGGTTGTATTTGCCTTAGCTTTGTATCATGCAGCTTCGACAGTAAAGTATCCGTGATGATTCAACGCCGTTTCTGAGAGCCCGGCTGAAATTATCGAAGCTGTAGGCTTAGTGAGTGGCTTCCAGAATCTCGGAGGACATATAACGCGAGTTTGCTTGTTCTGTGTATCCCCCATAGCTGGCGCCACTTCACTGCAAAAAAAACAGCGCTACACGCTATCCGGTATTCGCTACACCTTTGCTCTCTCTCTTTTTATTACATAAATCTATGTTTTGAATGGCTGCCTCAAGTTGTGATTTGCCTCCAGCTAGAAGGGAAATGCCACTTTCAAATTCTCCAAATGCCTTTGGCTTTAAACGATCAGTTCAGCCCCTGTGAACATGTCCCGCAGTCTCCGCTTCCTTTTGAAAATCACGATCCTCCTAACTCTTTAACTAGGGATTTAAGGGCAGAAGAAAAAGAAATTCGGAATTACTAACCGTACCAAGAGAATAAATGTCTGCCATATAGACGCACTCTGATATTATGAATGGATAAATTAATCCTGTTCTTAATTCTCATAATATCAGTGTAAAAGAAGCGTTCCTGGTAATTTTGTTACTGCCTTCTTGTAGAGACCGCGGTTCAAGAACCCCGCGCCTTAGTTCAACCGGAAAGTAGCCTACAGCCTGCCCCTCCCCCCCCCCTCTTCTGTTACCGCTGCCGCCGCCACTAAAATAACCACGCGATAGCGACGATCCTCTTTTTTTTTTATTATTTTCTTTGTCAATAACTTGAGCGGCAACAAACCATTTATCTATCCCTGCTGCAGCCGTCGCGTTCGATGCCAGCATGGGGAACGCGGCAAAATCGCTATTTATTTAGAACAGCTTCCGCCATGTAACTTCATAACATTGCACCGAGTCAAAACGAAACTACGCCACTTCTACTGCAGAAGTAACCGTGATCGCCAGCGACGCATTTGTTGCACGCAGGCTCCGAAGACACGCGCGAAGACAAAAAAAAAAAAAAAAACCGATACTATTACGGAATGCCAAAACTGCGGCACTCCGCGTACGTTACGGTAGTCACTGGCAACGCGATCATACGTAGCGCCCATGCACGCGCACGGTCTGAGCACAAAATACTGCACTCCGCGTTCTCTCGGGATGAACCCCGCCTACACCACTGCCAGTAGTGCCGTGATAGTGGACGGCGCCCACGCAGTTCTGAAGGCATGCGCGACCTAAGCGAGCTATCAAGAGGAAACCACTGCTTGCCGAAGCCGCCGCGGAAGAAACGTAGCTACGTAGCTCGCTGTTGCGCAACCATGGATGGGGAGAACACAATTCGGAAGGCATACAGCAAGCACGAAAATGCTGTTTGCCGCAGCCGCTGTGCAACGAAGTGGCCGCTATCGACGCTACCACGGACAAGCGTTCGCGCAGTTCACGCGCGCGGGGCAAACTAAATAGCTCGCCAAAGCCGCAGCGGATCTACCCTTCGTCACTATAAACGCGGTCATAGTCGGCAACCCTGCTTTTTAATAAAGAAAAAAAACGATTGAGCAAAGCGTCTAGTGTAGCGTGATGTCACACGCTGTGGTAAACATGGTTTACGCCGCTGCAGATATGGTTGATCCGTAATGCGCCGCCTCGTTTTGGCATGCACGCTCGCGCCATTTTCACTCTTTCGTGTCGCACATTTGCGGAGATTCAGACTAAGCGCGTTTCGAGGATCGTCCGAAATAACCGCCGGTTATAACCGAACTGCCGAGCATTTCGTACCATTAAAAAACGCATATGCTCGACGGGACTAGAGGATAAGTCCAATTTATCCGAATTAACGAGAGTCCAAACGAGCTTTTACCGTGTATATCATATGGGATTTAGCACACGATGTCGCTATCAGCGGGGGGGACTTCGCGTTTCTGAAAGTCTGTGCATCCCTTTCGGCGCAGCTTTGGCGCAGGTTCCCCAAATTTCGGGGAAATGTAGCAGGATGTAGCAGCCCCCGCGCTTCGGCGCAGTTTGGCGCAATTGGCGCAGCGGTAGCATCACTGGATTTAGGGGCCCTTTAAAGGGCCACTGAACAGGCTTCTACTTTTTTTTAAGCCGCCCAAACAAGCTAGTGAAGTGAAATAGCCGCCCAAACAAGTGAAATAATCTTACAATGAAACTATAGCAAGCCATTGCGGGATTTCTGAAAAGTTCGTTTATGTGGTGTGCACTGTAATGAGAGTTTACTGTACCCTTTTTTTTTTACAAATGCGCTGAGAAAATGAAAACATTTAAGCTTGACTTCTATAGACTATTACCTAATTTATATAATTGCATTAAATTAGTGCCACAGACACATTAGAAATCCAGAAGTCATAAATATAATTTTTACCCTCTGCGCATGTCTAATCATTATTTTTTGGAAAACTTGAAGGTGAACTGCACTTGTGCCACTGCTTTTTCTAATAGCTCTAAATATGCAATATCCAAATGTGACCTCAGGATGGTCCTATACCGATCATTTGAGGGACGTAATGTAGATGCAGGTTTACTGTCTCATTTTGGAGGTGCTGGGGACTTGCAGGGGATATCCCTAGGACACACCGTCCTAAGTGGGGCATCCTAAGGACATCCAACGGACATCAGTGCACTGTCTGAGAAGTGCGTCAAATTGAATAACAAATGCTTTCTGCTTGAGAAGCCAGCGACGACAGCCTTCGTACACCACGCGGTGTGATGTAATCAGTTCGTTCGGTGCAGACGGCCGGGTCGTTTCATCTCTGCTTCAGCCGCGTTCGTCCCCAGCGCTAGCGTGCTTTTACTCAAAATCTCAAATACTCACACAGCCTTACTTTTTCTTCGTGTCACTTGTCGCCCACTTGCCATCACTCCTGCTTGAAATTATGGTCTTTCCAGAATGAAGTGCATGAACTTCATTGTACAACTGCTACTGGCAGTTGTAAAATCATAAGAGGAAATGCCATCGGTAATCTATGGATGCAGCTTGCACATGGTCGTCCGTTCAACACTTTAAAATTGATTTTATATATGTTCTGGGCTGTGTTTGCCATTGATATTTCGCAGACGTGCGCGTGTCCATAAAATATATCTTTAAAGTTATCTCGCCTTCAAAAATTTAAGTCAGTGCTCCTTTAAACTGTCTGGAACCATGTCTGGTATAATGGTGTGATTTGGCGTCACTGGAATCGTTGACAGCACAAGGAATTTCACCGAAATAAAATGAACAGATATTACAGGCATATTTTTTTTCAAGGACAAAAGTGGGAGGTGGGTTCATTAATGTGCACAAATACAATATGTGCCATGCAGAAGGGATATTTCAAAAGAACAAATAACTTATACATGAAAACACATTACCTCAATGACAGTAACCTCTGCACGGAAACCAGGAAGGACGTAGTCCAAGCTGAAGTCCTCAAGTTCCTGGGCAAGCACAGCCAAAGCATAACTAGACATCAGAATTGTCATAAACTATTTATAATATAGACTGCACATTTTCATATACTGCAATACAGTCGAACGCCACTGCAACAAAATTTCCGGTACAACGAAAAATTCTCGGTTCCCCGTCAGCAGTCCATAGGAGCCATGCAGTAAACACAATCCCGAACATTTTGGCACATTTCAGAAAATAAAAATATGTCTACGAAGTCGAAATCGCATTTTGGCACCACCAGAAACGGCCGTTGTTGACTGTGTGGTTGACTACCGATGTCTACCGATGCCGTCTACCGATGTCTGTCGAGATAGCGCGTGCGGATGCCTCCCTTCCACCGACGCCCCTCATGGTCCTTCGCCCGACGAAAGACGGCCTGGGCGTTTCCTCTCTGCTTGAGAAGCAAGCGACGACAGCCTTCGCACACCACGTGGTGTGATGTAATCAGTTCGTTCGGTGCAGACGGCCGGGTCGTTTCATCTCTGCTTCAGCCGCGTTCGTCCCCAGCGCTAGCGTGCTTTCACTTGGGCATAAAACATACGATGTGGAGGTGGTGTAATCAAGTTGGACTTTGTACAGAACAACGGCATTCGTGCGTGTTGCATGACATGCGAGATTGCATCACGGAAATCTCGGAGACAATGCCCCGATCATGCTTAGGCTTAGCTGTGCCAGCCTGTGCAGCACGCATGGCAGCACGCGAGAGGGAACTGCGATAGCACGGAGGAATGCAGCACTGCAAGTAAATGATGTTACCACTGCTTGCAAGCAGCTACACCTGGCAACATGCAGCAGTTTTATCGGGACGTAGGAGTTATGAATCGGCACGCCGAACGCCTTCGAGACAACGTGGATTAAATAAAGCGGAAAAGCCCCAGCGCGGCCATTCGAGGGATGGCAGGGATTCAAAGTAGGCGGTGTAATTATTATGCGAGTGTGTTCATTACACAAGTAAAACATTTGGTTTTATGAATGTGAGAAAGTTGATTACTGAGGACTTTTTCCGTATCACAAAAAATGGGTGCGCGTTACAATCAGTTTCACTTTTTTTTTGGTAGCGGGAAACGGGCACGCATTACAATCGAGGGTGCAGTAGAACAGAGTAAATCTCCCGGATTCCATTTCTACAAATTTGGCAGGTACTGTTTCAGTACTCGCAGTTTCCGAACCATCCGACTACCGCCGTGACGCCGCGCACAAGATTGAGGTATAAAAGTTTTTTTGTTCTACCACCTCGTGTCAGTTATATTTTTTTCAATTTCACGACAACGAAATTTTTTCCGTGCACCGTCAATTTCATTGTAGCGAGAGTCGACTGTATCTTTTTCATGAATCACTAGCACCCAGGAGGAAAAAATGGTCTTCCAAGCCATTCCTATTACAATTTGCACTACACCACTACATAGCAGAAAATTTACTGCTAAGAAAACATTCCAAATGTCCTGATAATGATGGAAAGCACAAAGTGTGTAATAAGCAGTTAGCTTATTAGGATGTAGGCCCCAGAAATGAGTTCTGCGGGAAGAGCTAATCATTTTGAAAGCATCAGGTGCCACATATAAACGCCAGAAAAACACATGGAAGGTAGCCAAAAGAGTGCTTGCACACCGAAAATGAAAACGTCACTCATTATAACTTCTGGGATTCAAAATCTGCTCTTTTCTCAGCAGAATGTCCTCACCTAGTTCTATTCCAATGATGTTTAAAGGGACCCTGAAACAGTTTTGATGATTTTGTGCAAACATGGTGATCCGGTAGAGCGAGTCATTAGGATCATTAGAGGACAGATTTCAACGCTCTGCGTAAGGTGTGTAATTTACAATAACACTTTGAACACGCGCATCGCGAAAGATCGTAGCAGCTCGCCGAAATGCGTTTTCAAACGCACCCGCCTATCGAACAATAGATGGGAGGCCGCTGATAGGCCTCTAACAAGTGACGTGCACGTAAATTTCCCAACCTAACTGCGAACAACGTGCTCCTACAACGTGCTCCTTCGTTTCAGCCAACGATATCGTCGCGGTATCTGGCGGCGTACACACGAGTCGCCGGCGCTCTATTGCAGAGGCTAGCACTGCCGAGGCCGGCGACCTCAGTAAAGATATCAAGGCGCTATGTCGCTGCGGAGGGCTCCGCAGGGTGGCTGATGTGGGAGGCGCAGTCGTCGCTAGCGCGCACTCCGCAGCTGATCGAGTTGGGGAGGAACAGCAGTGGTAAGGAGGAAGGCGACAGAAATAAGCTCATAGCTGCCTTAGCACATGGTGCTTCGCTTTACTTATGGCGTGAATTATTTCACAATTGTGTTGCCTAATCAGTGGCGCAATGTCAAAAAAACGTTTCAGAGACCCTTTAAAGGAGCCCTGCAACGTTTTGTGAACACAGTCAGAAAACTGAGCTGATCGGTCGTGAAGGCTCCTGTGAACATGCAAGCTAAATATTATAGCATTGGACGCACCACTGAATTGCTAATTGGTTTTAAATACAGCTGGAAATTGCTGGCTCTTCTTTCAGCAAATGACATCACATGGAGCACAGACTACATCACTTGAGGCAGAACTAGTATTGGTGATTTCATGATTGTGGAAACATGCTCAGTAATGCTTTATCTGTTCGTTTCAAGCTCAAGAAACAAGGAAGATGTATGTATCTTATCTTTAAGAGCACTGGAGGAAGTCAAGCAACATAGTTTATGTTCCTCGCGATGTCAGTTGTTGAAAGAAGGGTGGGGGGTGGGAACTTTCCAGGTGTGTTCAAAACCAAACTGCAATTCCCTCATGCATGCAGTGCAACAATATTTGGCTCACATTTTCATAAGGGCATCGTTTTCTATGTTAAAAAAGTGTTGGAGGGCACCCTTAACAATACGTAATTTCTGCAAGGGTTAACACCCCACACAAGCTCTTCGCATTCATTTCAGAGAACACAACTGTGTGCGCACGTTTCGTACTTCGGAAGACAGATAAGGGTGGCTCAGAGTGTTGTGAATTGAAAAGATGTTCCCTGCAAGTTAGGTAGCTCCTGCTGTACCAGTAAATGAGTTCAGTGACAGATGAACCACTGATAGCAGCTGATTTTTTCATATGTTATGCTTGGTAGTGTTGCACTGATGTTTCAACTGAGTAAATCCCTGACACATCGCATATGCAGTGCAGCCACTTTTGTGAAAGACCTAGGCACATTCCTTTGCACTCCTACGGACATTTTGTGGGGCATGAGCAGTACACGTGAAAGCTGAAAAGCATTAACACCAACAACCAAATCATAGTAAATGTGTCGTTTTCCACACTGGCAACTGCCCACTATAGTACTATAATTGAAGCATAGCAAGAGAAACAACTATTCCATCCATGCATAAGTTTCCAAACATATGCATTGTTTTTGCATGCCCATCCTCTCCTACCAGTACAGTTAGACGCAGAGCTGCAGAAGCTACACTGGCTACGTTTAGCGGAACTTGGTGTCCAAAAATTGCGACTGTAGTGGTCTGCACTGGCTACACAGTGGCTACTTTTGGCCTCAATAATTAATATATACATGGCCTCCAAAAGTTTGTATCCAAATTTGACGTACATAAATTGTTTTCAACTCCTGCAATCACTTCTGCCACGTGCAAGCTCAAGCATGGCCTGTTTGAGATCTGCATTTGCTGCCCAGAACATAAAACACCGCCATTGACTGCATGCCAGGAAGCATGAACGTATGGGCACTAGAATAAGTAGTACAATCTACGGACCATTGATTTCTGGTGTTTTATGTTGCAAAACCACAATCCGATTATGAGAGACACCGTAGTGAATGGCTCCGGAAATTTTGACCACCTGGGCTTCTTTGTCGTGCACTAATATCGCACAGTACACGGGCCTCAACATTCCAGCAATCTAGAGGCCATGGTCATCACCATCATCGCCCTATGTTAAGTCCACTGCAGAATGAGGGCCTCTGCCAATGATTTCCAATTTGCCCTATCCTGAGTGAGTTGGTTCCACTTTAAGCCTGCGAATTTCTTAACTTCATCGCTCCATCTAACCTTTTACCTGGTTCTGTTGCATTCTCCTTCTCTGATACCCATTCCGTCGCTCTTACTGTCCATCTGTTATCTTTCCTCCTCATGACATGTCCTGCCCAGGTCCACTTCTTTCTTTTAATTGATATAATAATATCAGCTATTCCTGTCTGTTCTCTGATCCATTCCGCTCGTTTTTTATCTCTTAGCGTTACCCCTACCATTTTTCTTTCCATTGCACGTTGCGTGCTCCTTAGTTTCATCTCTAGTTTTTTCGTTATCCTCCACGTTTCTGCACCGTACGTTAGTACTGGGAGAATGCAGTGATTGAATACTTTTTGCTTTAGTGAGAGCGGTAAGTTTCCAGTCATGATTTCAAAATGCCTTCCGAATGCGCTCCAGCCCATCCTTATTCTACGGAGAATTTCTTTTTCATGGGTAGGAGTTCCTGTTATTAACTGTCCCAGGTATATGTATTCATTTACACATTGTAAGGGTTCACTGTTAATTTTAAATTCCTGTTCCTCAGCTAGGCTATTGAGCATAACTCTGGTCTTTTGCCTATTCATTTTTAATCCAATTTTAATACTTTCCCAGTTTAGGTCATCAATCATGTTTTGTAGTTCGTCTCCATCATTGCTAAAGAGCACAATGTCGTCTGCAAATCTTAAATTGCTTAGATATTCTCTGTCTATTCGAATTCCCTTGTCTTCCCAGTCTAGACGTTTAAAGATTTCCTCTAAACATGCAGTGAATAGCATCGGGGATATTGTATCTCCCTGTCTCACATCTCTCCCGATCGGGATTTCTCTGCTTCTCTCATGTAGGAGTAGTGTGGCTGTGCAATCTTTGTATATGCTGTTTATGGTTTTCACGTATACGCCAGGTACCCCTTGTCGACGTAGAGCTTCTAGAACTGCTTGTATTTCTATGGAGTCAAATGCTTTCTCGTTTAACCAGACATAACACCTGAAAAACAAACTCCATCGACACAGAGCGAAAATCCACACAGAGCAAACAGCCTTTGCAATAGCACCCAGCAACTAGCATGGGCAACTAGCATGAGCATATACATACCAGGGGCACATTGACAGCTGATGGCCGTGCTGTCAATTGCAAGGCGCGGCCACCTCCAGTATCAGCTAGAACAGCACATTGAACCAATTGGCCAACAGCAAGTGCATGACCTGCATTGCATTGCTTGATGAACGGAGTTGCTTCAGCCCGGGACAAGAAGGCAGTGACGCCATCAACTCCGCAATCCATGGTGTAACCATGGTCCTCTACGCTTGATACTGCTGCTTGGAGCACCTGTAACAAGAGAGTTTAGTCTGGAATGCTGCCTAAACAACTCGAAGTCCCTCCTACCATTCCTTTCTGTATTACAGACGGTGTCATTGAGGCATTCACAGCAGCCGGATCCAAGGAAAGCTCGACCGATACCTTGGAAGAGCCCCATTCCACAGGAGCAGCAGCAATAACTTTACAGACTACCGTTTGGCCTTCTTGAAACAGCTTTGTCAGGGGGAGTATCTCCTGTTGAGAATAATAAAACAGGAAATGCAGAAAGCAACAACATGACACCTAATATATGCAATATTTTTTTTTAAAAGCTTGCCGTTTAATACATGCGCAATTCAAAGCATCATAACATGACTATACAAAACGTCCCTTGTATTCATCTTACTTTAGGCAGGCTGCATAGTCAGGGCACACTTGAAACTCGTTATCATACAACAGGATATGTATAACGAAATAATGGATATAGTAAAGCAAATAATAGTATTCCTTTTTATATCCCCAATGCAACACAGTCACATTGTGGTGAAGCACACTATGAATGGCAAGGAGCTACTGTGGTGAGACATAAAGGTAAGTGTTTCCTATTTATACATATGTGCACTTGCAGTCTCCTGCCACAGTATTAATACAGAGATAGCTAAAGCACCAAATAACATGCCTTCAAAATTAGTTTGGACATAGCTGCGGCAATTAAAGCCCGTGCGAGTAGTAAAAAGCCATGACTCCATTATCACGGATGATCTTGGGGTGCCATAAAATTTGGAAGCGTTGTGCAACTTAGCTGAAGAACAAATGAAACCACTGCCGGATTGTTTGCAAAGGTGCCAATGGCATGTGAATGGAAATTCCTCATTCAAGCAGGCACACCTGGACACCTGCAAGTTGTTTCACAGCAGACAGTGTTCATCGGGCATACTGTCTCTTGAAATATCAGGACTTCCAATGTAACATGTGGTGTGCTTTTTTGAACAAGCTCATGAAATTATTTGGTTTTGTGGATTTTCTTTTACGCCTCTTAATCTTGCTTTATTTGACAGCTTATTCCTTCATGGAATGCAAACTTGAATTGTTTCAATGCACTGCGCATACAGCATGAGTTGTTCTGTCTAGTTCATCTCAAGAGTATCGACAGTTTGTACTTACAGTGAAACCCCGATTATACGATGCTCTCAGGACCGCGAAAAAGCATCGTAAAATACGAACAAAGAAATTTATGCCCTTGTGCACCGCAAACTGCTGGTGTGATTCCCAACAGCCATAGCGAAACATGGCACATGCTTGAGGGGGATGCAGCCTTTGAAAGTCGAGAAATCGCGAAACACGCTTTTCGGACAACCGCATATTTGCACTGTATGTGTCATAAACTACCCCTCCTGTAATTTCCAGCGCCCAATTCGTCCTAAAACTACTTCATATCAAATATATTACGAGCAGCAGCAGCTGCTCGTAATATATTTACGAGCCAAACACACTCTGAAACAGCACAACTTCAAGCGAGCGCCTTTAACGTGCCATTCAACCGACCAGCACCATTTTGGTTTTGTTTTATTCGTGAATTCCCGCACTTTTTTCCAGCGCCATTGGCGGGAGCGGCGGTGGCGTGGTGGAAGCATGGTTCATGCATGACTGGGGAGCTCGCAAGGGCATTCAAGTATCCTGTGCTTGGATGTGAAGCTGCGATTGGGCCAAGCACGCACTCCTTGAGAGAGTGGGGAAACATGCGGCCGCTACTGGCTGCTGCGCGTGATGACGCAGTGGCCTTCTCCAGTGGGTGCTTTGTCTGCTACGGTTAGGGTTAGCGCCTGCTTCGTGGTTGTCGCCGTGATGTCTGCCTTTGTGTGTGCCGGGTCGCTTTTCGTTATCACACGAGAGAGATCGCTGGAGAGAGATGTCTGGCCAGAAAGGGCGAAAAGAATGGGGAAAGACCACAACCGCGCCACTCTATGCCGCCACTCGCGGCACTGGCGGCCGCTGGGAGGGCCAGGGGAAGACGAACAAATGGCAGCGAAAAGCTGAAACGAACCGGTTTCCCAAGCATTCGGCATGCAGAGGGGTGACACTCCTGAAAGAGCCAGTGTGACGAAAGACACCCGTGGCACTTCCCTTTTTTTCGCCGTTTGGTCACCTTGCTTCGCGAGGACCGTCGTGTAACGCAGGTTCGGTGTGAGATCGCATCGTAAAATTGAGGTTTTTAATGCACTGTGTCTATGGGTCTTTCGCCGGCACGGGACTAATCCGTCGTAAAATGTGGGTCATTGTAAAACCGGGGGATGTGAAACCGGGGTTCCACTGTAAAAGTCTTTGTATTAGCAGAGATGCCATACATTGAAAATCATGTTTCAAAAGCACCGTCAATCGTTTTATATCCTGGCAGATACAACACTAATGGAGCGGGTGTTGTGTTTCCTTACATTCATATGTCTGAGCGATGGTGAGGCAGCCACCAACAGGACTCCAATAACGAAAAAGCGAGCTGAAGGCGAGCTGAATGTAAAAAGCGAGCTGAATGTAAAATGTGGCGCGGTACCAAAAA
This sequence comes from Hyalomma asiaticum, assembly GCA_013339685.2. Taxonomy (NCBI): domain Eukaryota; kingdom Metazoa; phylum Arthropoda; class Arachnida; order Ixodida; family Ixodidae; genus Hyalomma; species Hyalomma asiaticum. The sequence goes on from CM023481.1 coordinate 322,746,832, forward strand.
TTCTTAAAGAATGTGCAACTCTTGTCTTTTTCACATTGCGCATACCAAAATTGACATGGAAAGATACAAATGTATGACTAACATGAATGATCAATGACGAGAGCAATAAGTTGACATGCTCGCCATTTATGTAATTATTTAGTAACAACATCACCTGTGGCACATACCCGCACTCCATAGCCAACACTGAAATAAAGGAAACAATAACAGTGCAACACAGTATATGTTTCACTTCGATCATCAAGAACATCAGAGCGCAAACATGATGCATTAAGGGGGGACGTGGCAATGGGAATGCTCAATTTGGTCAAAATTTTCCATTTTTCAATTTATTTTTTTTCATGATCCTCGGACCTTCTTTTACCATGTGGTGGAATATTATAATGAAATACGTGGTAGTAGTACGGAAAATGCCACTTTATCTACATGTTGTCATCCAAAACCACAAGAAAATCGGGCTTCTGAAAAGGCCACCATCTTGGCATCATCGTAAAAAGGAGAGATCGAACCTGAGGATCACACCGTCGTGTTTCTCCAACAAAAAATAGAACCAGCAAAAGCGAGCAAGAAGTTAGCTGCTCAAAGCTAACATTTGACTATTTCCATGAAATAAAACTTTGAGCTCAGTTTTCTCAGCTTCCATTTTTTGAGCAGTTGCTGTCAGTCATCCCAGTGCCATTTCATAACTAATGAAGCTAAATTCATTGTTTTTTCTTCACTTAGATCCTGAAACATTAGTGAGCGCCGTAAAGCTATTCATTTCTACCTGCACATCACACAAAATTTTATAATTGTATTTTACAAAAGTTGTCAGTAAGAAAATATGTGGAGGACATTTCAAAAATTTTTTCTGTACTCATTTGGACATAAAAAAATCAACGAACAGCTTTACGGCACACAGTGGGCCTTAGTGTACATGCTTAAGTAAAAATGGTACTGAAATTTTGTCTAATTCGCCGATTAATTAGGGGGTGACTGTAAGGGTCTATAAAGTGATGTAACTCAAAGACTATGACAGGTAGCTTAAAACCAATTTCATTTAAGATATCACCATAACAAACTACACCAGTATGCCAAATTTCATCACTTAGTACCCATAAATAAAAAAAGATAGTTTTCATTGCCATGTCCCCCCTTAAAGGGACCGACAACTGGCCAGAACGTGTGAATGGACCTTTGCGCATTTAGAAAGAACCTGAATTATAGCGATGTAATCGAGCAGCCTTTCAAGATTTGAGTAGGATTTGAATATTTAAGTTGAGCATGAAAATCGCGGACATTGAAACATGGCATAACCTGGTGGCAAAGCCTTGATACTGCTTGCTGGAGTCTTTAAAATGCTATACATTGCCTTCTGCTGTTCATACGACCATAACTCTGGGTTAAAATTGCAGTCGGTACATAAAAAATCCATCCCAGCCATATTATTTGCTTTCTACACAGTAAAAGGAGTCGACGCTGCTTTCGCAGCAACCGAAAAGATTTTTTTAACTGCCACACATGCGTGCGTGCAGCATCTCCCAGGTGTTGTGCGCATGCGCTCTATCATGGCAGAACCTGGTGCAATCACACTCGACAGCTGTCAGCCAATATTTGCAATATGTGTTACATATAAGACTCCATTGGCAAAAAGTTCTAATAAGAATGTTTCACGGCGTTTTCCCTGTTGCCAATGCATGATTAAACACATTGACCGGTAAGCTTCGCATTGGAATAAAGAAAAGAGGGGCCTTAAAAATTGGTTGTTGGTCTTTTAATAATTGATGTATAACCAGCTTTTCACCTTAGTGTGCTACAAGAGTGCAACTCTCAACAAATTGTTCGCCAACATTTCTGGCGTGATTCACGGCATATACATCTGCATGAAAATACTGCTGTGCTCAGGACACACGCGACTACCTCGCATTCTCCACGTTTCGCAGCAGCCACACATTTATTCTTACACCCTTGGTCCCATGGAGTGCGAAACATTTTCCATCCCTCCGCAAAACAATTTGGAACATGACCGCTGAGCAAAAGGCAACCACGTCGCAGAAGTGCACGTATTTCTTTCCCAAATGCTCTGAACAGGCACACCAGGGCCTCTGGGGCAGCAAGGAGCTAGGCCTCGAACCGGAAATGCCATAGCAGATGATGCGCCGTTTTGCTATCCATGTATTTCAAAGGCTGTTTGGAAAGGCTAACATTTGCAGGAACCACGTAATAGAAACCTAACTACCATGTCTTGTGCAATGTTCAATAACGACACATTTTACAGTGTCGGCTGTTATCAGATCACAACAAGGGCCGCTTTTGTGCCGTAGCTGTCCGCCGCCGCCGGTGTCCGCAGCCACTATCGCGCAAATTTCAGAAAAAAATAATCAGGACCGAGGAGTATTCGACCTCGTCCTCTACGTGGATTCGAACCCACACCCTCTGCGTGGCAGTCCAGCACTCTACCACTGAGCTAAACAGGTATAACGTCCGCCGAGGAATCGCCTTAACAAATGTAATAACGAAAGGGAAGGGGTCAAGGGCTCGTTCTTTATTTGTTAGAAACAAGTTAATGAGCAAACAGACAATGAAGCCTAGGAAAGCATAGGGGAAGTTACTTGTGGTATTTTAATTGTGGAGAAAGTAGAAAGGAATTAAAGTGGACGAAAAGACAAACCTGCCTTCGGTGGGACCCGAACCCACGACCTTCGGATGTCGCGTCCGATGCTCTACCAACTGAGCTACGAAGGCGGCCGTCCCCCCGTCCACTTTATTGTGTATTTATGTACATATTATCCTGGGAGTGTTAGGCACTGAGTGGCGCTGCCTAACACTAGGATGTAGGGGAAGTTGGGTGATAGGTGTTAGCGTGACTAATATAAATGGCAAGAGCGAAAGCTTCCAAAGAATCTGCTCGTTGTACATATCTTGGAAATACATTGTGTGCGCAGCGCTAGAAGGTAGGATGAAAAAAGAAACACACCCTTGGAACAGGAGTTGCTCTTATGGCATGTGTCCCTCTCTCCACGCCGCACCCGCAGTGCATTTCACTCCCTATACACGAATATACCTATCACAGAAGGAATCGAAGTGCTCTCGAAGGCAATACAGAATAGCAAACATGCACACGCCGCTGAAGTTTAATCACATTACTAAAATTAGTACTTACACTTAATTACTTTGAATTTGACTCGACCAACTACCTGCAAATTTTTGACACCAGCATGGGAACTCCTTTTGCACCGACCTACACCAATATTTTCATGGGGCAACTAGAAGCACAGCTTTTGGAATCGTCGCCGCTAAAACCTCGCACCAACCTCCGGTACATAGACGATATTTTTATTATTTGGGAACATGGTGTAAGTGCACTAAGCACATTTTTTGAGCATTTTAACAACTTCCATCCCAGCATTAAGTTTTCCATGCCCTACACCACTCTTCTAGTAAAATTGATTTCCTCGACACGACAGTGTACATCAAAAAAGGAAAACTAAAGACGACACTTTACAGAAAGCCAACGGATAGCCAGAAATATCTAGATTATAATAGTCATCACCCGCGACACTGTTAACAGGGGATATTTATAGGACAGGCAAGGCGCATAAGAACTTGTAGCAGCGACTGAACGAAACCACCTGCACGACGCTCTCAACAAGGCATACAATGACGCGCGAAAACTAGATAGGACACCAGCACTAGAAAAAAAGAGCCCCTAAAGCGTAGGCCAACCAGCCGCTAGCATTCATAACGAAATTGGCCTCGAGGACGTACCGTGGCGACATCTGCCGGAAACTCTCCGTGACGTAGAAAACGACATCACGTGATACCAGCCGCGAAGTGTACGACGTCTACAATGTCGCAGCTCATTCAGACACGGTATTTTCGTGTTGTAAGAATTGCGTGTGTTTGTCTAAACCTGTTGTACAGGTCGGCAAAGTATTTTCCGAGCGAACAGGAGGCATCGGCTGCATCGCCTACGCTTGTCGGAAAGTGTGCACGCAGTACTATGCACGACGAAAGTGACGAGGCCGCTCGCGTAAAAGGTGCTCAGGAAAGGAGAATTAGTTAACTGTCACTGGAAATACTCAAACATCCCGCGTAAAGTTACTTATTCAAGAGCGAATATGCGCTACTATCTCGTGCACTTGCGCGGACGGTGCATGGGCGATAGGTGACATTTCGATCTGGGTTGACAGCTGTGCGTGGTTCACGGCATACCTTCCCATCCCCTCGCCCCAGTTTAGGGCGCATGATGAATCGGGCGATATATGTGATGTTTTGATGTTGCTGATTAAACCTGCATGTCAATTCAGAAAGGCATTCATACGGCACATGCCGCTATAGAAGTACTGTGCACAGCATTCATTGCGGCGCCCGCTTTGGCAATTGCCAGTATTATCGCGGGATGATGACTTATCACAAGGTTATTTATCACCAGTAAGTTATACCTTAAATTCATGTATACGGTTCCGCCATGTGCGCGCATTATCTCTGTGCGCAGTATCTCGACTGATGACAAAATCAAAACATTCCGTTAATTTTTGCGATTACGCTGCTCCGTAAACAAGACACAGTTCCTCTACAGGTGCAAACACGTGTCGTAAGTTCGAGTGCCTACATTCCGAGAAAGTTTATGCCGTACTCACTAAACATTTTAGCTCCAACGCCATGCACAGAATCCATTTCGCGGAATGCTTCCCACACACCCTAAATGCATGAGCACCGGGCTGTTTCCCCATTCTCAGCTTTTTCAGCCAAGACGATTCGTTTTGGGTATATACACGTAAAAAATTACACCCAGCTTGGTCGAATACATCAGTCACTGTGGCACCGAGCAGTACTCCATGCTCAAAAGCAAGGAGAAAAATAACCGCGAGAATAATAAGCGCTTCGCTGGCAGTGGCAACAGTGTCACGTGATGTCGTTTACTAAGTCACAACAACCGCAGCGCCGGTCTTCCCAGTGGTGGCCCTCGAAGCCAATACTCCGACACGCTTCCAAACATAAATAATATTCTTTGCAAATACTATCCAATGTTAACAAGCAACGATCGCCTTAGAAAAGTGTTTCCGGAAATACCAAGTCACCTACCGCCGTTATAGAAACCTTAAGGACCTGTTAGTACATGCCAAAGTAAATGCTCAGCGCACCGCCTGCATAATAACTTGCCCCCGTCCCAGATGTAAGACTTGCAAGCATATTCAAAATGATCTTAAAGTTAAAAGCACGGGAAGTGACTATGTCCATCATATAAAATCAAGTTTCACTTGCACTAGTTCAAAGGTTATTTACACGTTGGAATGTTCACTCTGTCACAAGCAATACATCGGCGAAGCTGGGCGACCAATTAATGTTAAACAGCCACCGCACGGACACCGCGAATAACCCGCCGAAGACAGTGGCACAGCATTTTAATATGACAGGTCATAATTTCGACAAAGAAACTCTACATACTTCAGGGAAACTTCCGCTCGCCGAGGGACAGAAAATACAGGGAATTGTATTGTGGTGACACGAAGCGCTGAATGATAAGACTAGGCATTGACGGGGAACCACGTAAAACTTCCCTTTTATTCCGCTGGCAATGGCTTATATACAGATGCTATTAACAACGCCCCCTATACACAACACATTCCCCCCTCATAAGAAAAAAAGAAAGAAAGAAAAGAAGTCAATCCACTTACGCACACTCACTTCACAGTCAGGCAAGCTCGTAGTCTTGATATCGCGTTGGCATTCTTCTCGTTCGTTCCGGACTGGTGCGTGGTTGTGCTGTGGTTGTGCCAACTGTGTCCTGCTGATCGGGAACCTCTAGTATAGACTCCGTTACTGTGGCCTGTGCACCATCAGAATGGGTAGCGCTTCCCTGGGTGTCCTCTGATGGCCCCATTTTCTATTCATTGACGACGGTAGTAGGGGGTTTTCGCTGCGCCATCTTGCCTATGTGAAGATCCAGGTCGCCGGAAAACCCTGAGGCTGCACTGCGTCGTGCTGTAACCACGTCAGGTAGTGCTTGTGCCTGTCCTGTCCCTACTTTACCAATTACTGTTAACTTTGATGCATTCCATTTCGTACCGTTTACCAGCAAAAACGAATTCGTGCCCACTCGTCTCTCCACCTGGATCAGCAAAGAAAACTTGTGTTTCGTCTTTGGTCCGCTTTGTTTTACTTTTACGAAATCTCCTGGCTCAATGGTAGACGCTCTGGCACCTCGTTTTTCATCGGTGTACTTTTTGTTCGTTGCAGCTGCTCCTTAACGCGCTGTTTCAACTTTTCCATGGCGACACGAGGCTCCTCGAAAAATTCCCTTTCTGGGAGGCCAACAGCATCCAATCTTGTTCTGGGTCTTCTTCCATGCAGCAGGTAAGCCGTTGACGCTCCTGTAGTTGCATGTTGGGTGGCCCTGTAAACACCCAGGTAGTCCCATATTGCCTCCTTCAGTGGTCTTTGTTCCAATGCTGCAACCTGAATATATTCCTTGAGAATGCGGTTGAACCGCTCGATCTGATCATTGCATTGCGGGTAGTACAATGTTGTAACGCTGTGCTGGGTCACCCGGTCTCGTAAAAATTGCTCAAAACATGTCAACGTGAACTGACGCCCATTGTCAGTAACAATGCTTTTTGTACCCTTCTCTCGCAAAAAGTTCCAAGAGTACTTTCACTACTGCCTGTGCAGTTATTGTGGACACAAATGCCACCTCGGGCCACTTGCTGTGGTAATCAATAATTGTGATTGCAAACCTGCACTCCGGAGGGGCTCGCTCCATTGGCCCAACGATGTCGATTCCAAGCTTTTCCCACGGCTTCTCGGGCCACTGCACTGGCTCCAACAGGGCCATCACGGTTTTTGCAGATTTATCTGATGCTTTGCAGATAGTGCAATTCCTAACCAGAGATTCAACATCACTGTCCATTCCGGGCCACCAGTACTGTTCCCTCAACCATTGTTTGGTCCTTACAATGCCTGGATGCGATTCATGTGCCATCATGACCAGCCTGGAAGTGAGTGCCGCTGGGGGAACAACCCGTTCAGCGCGAAACAGTAGCCCGTCTATAACCAACAGTTCTTCTTGCACACGAAAAAACAACCTTAGTTTTCCAGCTAAACAGCCTTTTTCCGGCCATCTGGACATAACATGCTGCGCCACCTCATTTAGCAATGCATCCTCAGCTGTTGCTGCTTGCAACTCACTCTTTGTGATCATGCTGGAAACCACAGCAACTACTTCCTCCACAGGTTCGTCCTCGGCAGAGGTCAAAGGTAACCTAGAAAGCGCATCCGCAACGACATTGGTGTTCCCCTTTGTGTACTGCACAGTGAAGTTGTATCTCAAAAGTCTAGCACTAGTTCAATATGCAGTGGGCGTCTTCCAACACCATTTGTGGACAGCAGTGTTACCAAAGCCTGATGGTCAGTTCGTAAGACAAACTTACGGCCCCACAGATAAACGTGCCAATGTTCACATGCCCATAAGCATGCCAGCGCCTCTCGTTCCCCGGTAGAGTACTTGCGTTCTGATTAAGTTAGCGTCCTCGAAGCGAATGCCACTGTACATACTTCTCCGTCGACTACCTGCTGTAGTACAGCTCCCAGTCCATATGCCGAGGCATCAGTGGTCACTTGTACAGACAAAGGCTCGAACATAGCCACCACCTCACATGATGACAGCATCTCCTTGACTCTGCAAAAGCTCTCCTCGGTGCGCTGATCCCACAACGAACTTCTGCCCTTTACGAAGAAGCCGTCGCAGCGGCTCCACCACCTGTGCATATTGGGAAGAAAATGGGAGTAATAGCCTACGAGCCCAAGGAAAGAGCGCAACGAGACTACATTGGCTGGGTTTGTGCTTTAATCACAGCATCCACCTTTGACTTGAGTGGGGCAAGACCACTTGCACTCATATGATGACCCAAAAAGGAGAGTTCGCTGAGCGAACAAGCATTTCTGCTTTAGCTGCAGCCCCGCCTCAGCGATCCGATGCAATACCTCGTGAAGGTTACGGTTGTGCTCGTTCTTTGTCTTTCCAAAAACCATGATATCGTCGATATAAAACAACACGCCCTTGCAGCCCTTCAAGGTTTCTTGCATCATTCGCTGAAACACGGCTGGTGCTGATGCGAGGCCAAAACACACTCTGCATAATAAACGTCGGCTCTCTTCGGCTAATTCCACTTGATGGTAGGCTGCAGTAAGATCCAATTTCGAGAACCACGCTGTTCCACTCAGCGCATGCAACAGTTCCTCCGTGTGCGGCAAAGGGAATCCATCAATGACTATTGCTTTGTTCGGCTCGCGCAAATCGACGCATAGGCGAATAGTTCCATCCTTCTTCTGCACAACCACTATAGGAGACACCCATTCCGCAGCACTAACCTTTTCTATAATGCCTGCATCCAATAATATTTCCAGTTCAGCCGCTACCTTCTCTCGCAGCACCAGGGGCAAGCGTCGAACCTTCGCTGCTACTGGTTCTACATCTGTGCACCACTTCACAGAATGTACAAAGTCACAGAATGTACAAATTTGCCAGCACATTGTAGCTCTTGTAGGGGGTGTGAGCCCTTATTCAAACAAGCAAAAATACTAGGCAGAAGCAGGGAGAGGGTAGCGCGCGAGCTGCTGGAAGCCTTCCATATCAAGGATGCTGGCGATAACTGCGTCAGTGATACATCTGTTGCCTTATACAGAGCAGAAAGCGAATTTCTGCGCAGTTTTTTGACGTGAGTTTGTATATATTGTGATTCCTCCTCACTGCCCTTCTCCTCTCTTCCCTCTCTCGTGTTGTTTGGGTCATGCATATATATGCAATGACCGATTCAATAAAAACCAGTTGATAGTTTGCGCTCTTTCCGTTTATTCTGCCTCTTATTTCCTGTGTACGTCCGTTGAATGCGCAACGACACCCAACAATTATGCACCAACTCGCCCAAGAAGAAGTTCTTCTGAAATACTTCCCCTACATCCTACCCCCCCCCCCCCCTTTTTTTTTTATTGGTTATTGTTCGCACGTGCTGCTCTTCTTCTCTCGTTCCGAGGACGGGGGAGAGTGTGCAATAGTGTACATAAACGAACATTGGAGAAGGCAGTCACCGCCCTGATGAAGACAAGTGCACTTGTCGAAACGTTAGCTCCTGCAACATTCCCTGTTCTAAATCGTATTTTGCAATCTGTTCATCAATACCACAATTAGGAACTTGAATCACTTCCCCTATGCTTTCCTAAGCTTCAATGTTCAAACAATAAACATTGAAGCCTAGCCTTCCTAGGCTTCAAACCTAAGCGCGCCTCATAGTAACTCTCTACTGCTGTTCAGACAAGAGATATTAGAAGCTCTTGTCTGTCCAATCGCATCAACTAACGAAAAACACTTTGGATGCTTAATGCAAACCAGGAAGTAAAAAGCTAATCCAGATCCTCTTATCTCATACTCCTTATGTTAATATTTGGTATTAAAGCCCCGTCAATTAACCAATCACAATGTCGGTCTAGTTTACATAATGAAAATCCTCACTGTGGTTTGATCCTGGGCTTCTTGAGCAAATTGGCGCAGAAGTAGGCTGTATGGCTGGGAGATGTTAGTTAGGGATACACGGCCTGTGATGGCCCCTGGGAGGGAAACACGCAGGCCAAACTCCTGCACCTGCTGCACACGACCCAGCACCACCAAGCCTTCAACCAGCAGACGAATTGTCAGTGGCTCCACAGCCACAGATGAGGACTCCTCTGCCTCAGCCTCATCTTCCTGCATCTTCTTCTTGCGCTTGCGACTACGCTTTTTCGGCAAGTCGCTGTCACGGGCCTGCAAGTAGTTTTCCTCATTTATCCACAGCACTATCATACTTATCAAACACGACAGAAATGGAGAAGACAAGATGCTAGAGTGAATAAATTTTAAGAATAAGAAATAAAGTGAAACAAAAATGAAGCAATGTGATGCGAGTGATGACAAGCCTAAATTTTTGTATTTATTATTGTAATTACATGCAATGTGCAGTTCCCCCTCTACTCCGTCCCCCTTTCTCAGGAGACACCTGAGAAAGGGGGACGTTAGTAGTATAACCAAAATACTACTAACCAGCATCCCACTTTCATGGCCACTACTACCATGTTACCAAAGATCATCTGAGGAAGCACTAAACACACTAGTGCTACAAGCACTGTCAAGGTTAGGAAACATATTCACAGAACTGTACTAGCAAAAGATGGTTTCTTGCACTATTATAAATGAATTATACCTGTGTGTGACATGTAGAGTAAATGAGTTTAATCTTCTCCAATGGCATTTTGTTTTTGTTAAAGTTCAACATATTCTCTATCAAAGAAAAGAAAGTGTGTCCACGGACATAACTTTAAATACAATGAACTTGTTTTTGGTATTAAATTTATAATTTAGTTTCAGACTGAATTTTACAGTCGTAAGTACAGTGCTTAGCAATTGGAATGCAACACTCAGCTAGCATCTCGTATACCATTACAGTGGACTAGGAGACAAAAGTGAAAGGCAATGTCATAAAGGCTCTCAAGTTCTCCTACACCACAATGAATACACTTGACATCCCCAGCACACTGTGGTGGCACGAAAAGCATTGGCAGCCATGTGCTCCAATCGTCAAGCACTGTGCAGGGTTGCCAACTCCCAGTGCTAATATGGAGAAGCATGGACACGTTCAGAGGTGTGCCAGAGCACATGGTGCAGCTATGCGTTGAAGTAGAGCGGTGCAGGTGACTCTGCTACAGCAAAAGAGTGCATTTTGCTGAGCAGCACACCAAACCTATTGCATGCTGGCAATACCCAACCATGCCACAATAGTGTTACCTCGACCCTCTAGCTGAACTGCATCTTCAAAGGGCCCTGCAACAATTTTCCAAGTAATCCTCGAATGACACCACTACAGGAGCGTACTTCCCAATGAACCGCACGCCACGAAATATTTCAAATCCGTCAAGCACAAGTGGAGTTACAGCACCAAGACCAAACAGAATTCCACTGTCCAAGCACATTCTCTCTCCTTTCATCCTGATGAGTGCAACAGAAACTACATAGAGGGGGATGAAAAGGGACAAGAAGCTACACCAGCATGCGACATGATTTCAAACATTTTCTCTTCCTTTTCTTTTTTCTTTAAGCATACTTATGCTTTCGTGATGATGACAAGCATGCTGCCAGAGTCACAGCAAGGACCTGCCTGGGGTGGCAAGAATGAATGGGGAAGCGTGAAAAGCAGCAGCGGAAACCAGTCATGGATTGATTGACTGATTGATTTGTGGGGTTTAACGTCCCAAAACCAGCTCTGATTATGAGAGACACCATAGTGGAGGTCTCCGTAAATTTGGACCCACCTGGGGTTCTTTAACGTGCACTGACATCGCACAGCACAAGGGCCTCAACATTTTGCCTCCATCGAAATGCAGCCGCCGCGGCCGGGATCCGATCCCGCGACCATCGGATCAGCAGTTGAGTGTCATAACCACTAGACCACCATGGCAGGGCGGTCCCTGGATTCCACCGATGCCACAAGGAGCACTAAATGCAGCAGCACATTGTGTCAAGCAAACAGCACCTGCGTTCCACTGCTATCGCCTGCCAAACCTGGCTTGCGCTTTTCTGCAAGCAAGAGTTTGCAGCATTATTCATCTCTTTTTTTAACACGAAAGTGTTTTATGCCGGGGTCCACCAAGAAATCTATGACATACTTCCGTAACGGAAATAGATGTCTGGAAAATGAACGTGCATTTGACACTGAAAAAGTACCACCCGCTGGGACTCAAACCCACCACCAGCCAGAGCGTTGCGGTAGGCACTGGAAGCGCTACCGACCACGCCACCGACAAACTTGGAATACGGAGGTAAAGATGGGCCTTATATATATATATATATATATATATATATATATATATATATATACTAGACCGCTTTACAATTTGCATCTAGTTGATTTCCGATTAAACGAAACGCATTTAGCCAGCAAAACTGCTCTTAAATTAACATCGCCTCCCTTGCACTGTAGTCTCAGTTCTCAGCGGTGGTACTGCCACCTAGGAACGATGAAGTCGTAAATTGTTGCGTTACTATACACGTCGACAGTTAGCGTTTCAGTAGTTTCGACGCCTCTATCCCCGCACATGCATCAGCGTTCTGTCGGCGCGTTACTTCAGCCACGGCCGCTACATAATGTCTTGTGCGACGTATGTGATAGCCAGTTGCGTTGGTGATGCGCTTTATTCCAGGAACGCAGACAGCTGTCGACAAGTAAATGATGCGCCTTTCGCCCAGCGAAGTGCGTTCACAAAACAATCCGCCAACAAACAGTTAGGTTACGCTTGCAAGGTTTCACAGTTTGCAGATGCTCCTGGTTTATGGCAGGTTTGCGCAGGGCGCTGGCACATTTACTGCATTGTCTCTGGAGAAATGTGTCGTTCAAGAGCTTTCGCTTGTGTGCAACTGTCAAAATCCCTGTACAGTGTCGAGGTGCCGCTGGTGTGTACACGCAAAGGGGAGTCCAGAGTACCCAACCAAGCTCCCGCCCCTCGGTTCGCCAGATTGCCGCTTATGTCCAAAGACAAGTGTCACTTTCGTGTTATACCGATTCCTATGACAGAGGGATCAACCACATTTTTTTCCTCAGTGAATGCACTAACAAATGGCACACTCTTAAAGCTTCTTGTCGTTCACTATCTCCATAAGAGAATGCATGTGAGAGGGTATATACCAGGTTGGGATGTTGTGCACTACAACGACATGAAGCCACTTCCACTTAAGGCGTTATTCTGGCACAAGTTTAGAGGACTCAAAACAGGGTCACAGTGCTTTCTCAAGAACAAAAAAATAAAATAATAATAATAATAATAATAATAAATAAATAAATAAATTAAAGTTCAGTGCCCTACCACTCTGTGAAGAATGACCAGCAAAGCTGTGATGGTGGAATCAGCCTACCAGTGTAAACTTCTCTGTCGACGCGACTCAAAAGGGGGGAGTGGGGATGCACTTGAGGTCATCAGCAAGACTGTCAGCAGCGATTACCACTGTGCACTTGTGCTCACCGCATGTGCACAAAACTGGCCGCACGCGCTGTGCAAGAGTTCTGTATGACAGCTCAGATGACAGAAACCTCTGAAACGCTTCCTACAACGCATGCCAACACACGAACAGCACATACGGATGGACCTGCAAATGCACGTCTAGCCAGCAATCATTTCGCCCCCAATGAATTAAGGCTCAGTGCATACCCCCTATAGATATTGTACCTTTCATTCACTCATTTAGTTAACATTTGATTAACATCAGGTAACCTTTAGATCATTTAATGCACCACTGACTTACTTTAATTCTCACTGAATTCACATTTTGCATATGAGTCACTGCTCCACACCTTGCACTCCCACTGTGATCAAACAGTGTAAAATTGTTGTTGTTCTATGCATCATTCCATGCACAGACGCGAACCACCAGAACCTAGCCCTATAGAGCTTCGCTGTAACGGTGTTCACATGTATTGTAATGGGATTATTGCACGCATATTAACATCTCTGTTTTTTATCATCCACCTGGCTCATCCCCTGATAACTTTTCCCTTCTTGCTCATTACATCAACATGCACAACTTTCATGCATGCAGTCTAATCCTAATGGGCGACTTTAACACGCCTGGCATTCACTGGCCCTCCCTTTCATATCATGGTTCTTGAGGTAATGAACTGGTTAATTTTTCGCTGCCTTTCGGGCTTACGCAAATAGTTGATGGTGCAATAAGACAGAATGCATGCCTAGACCTGGTTTTCTTTCGTGCAGACCTTGTTGATAAGCTGAATGAATGAGAGATAATTGATGGGATTTCTGATCACAAGGCACTGCTCATATCTTTCAAACGCCCAGTCTGCAAGCCACACATTGTCATTCAAACTTTTTTCGACTTCAATTGCTCTGACGATACACCTATTCTTGAAGCTTTATCTGAAAACTATGAACCATTCGTTATGCGTAGTAAGGACTGTGATGTGAATGCCCTCGTTCGAGAATTTGAGAACATTGTACATCTATGCATTCATTGCATTGTTCTCATTAAAAACAAAAAAAAAAAAAGAAATCGCGCCATTCCCTGGATAAACAGAGAGATATTGCAGCTACCTCGCCGTGTTAGGCGCCTCAGGCGCCCTAAAAGCAGCGACGACCCCATTGCCAATGCCAGATTCACATCTACCAAGGAGGAACTTAAGCAGAAAACAAAGCTCGCCAGCGACTTCTTCTATGGTGTCGAGGTATCGGTGCTACTCAGAAATAACGCATGAAAATTTTGGCGTTCTGTCATGCCTATTACTGATTCTGCATCTTCATTTACTATCGAAGGTGAAAGTGTAAATGATCCCATGTGCGTATCTAATGCATTTAACGAATAGTTTCCTTCTGTCTATGCATCTCATTCTCAAGCGTATTCAGTTTTTGATATTCATTCAGATCATTCCATTACAAGACATTACAATTAGTATTAACGGTGTTTGTAATTTGATTTTAAAACTAGACACCAAGAAATCTAATGGCTCAGATGATGTTCCGCACTCGTTTTTACTGCGTTATTCTCAATGAACCTCTTGTTACCTTGCTATTATATTTAAGAAATCTTTAGAACTAGTACCGTTCCTTCATCTTGGAAGCTTGCAAGAGTAATACTTTTGTGTAAATCAGGTAGCAAGTCCGACATAACTAATTATAGACCAATTTCTTTAACTCCCTATTCATGCAAATTGTTAGAGCATATAATATACAAACACACAATAGATTTTCTAGAGTCAAACAATATTTTAACTAATGCACAACATGGCTTCAGAAATGGTTTCAGCACCATCATGCAACTAACTGAATTAACTGACGACATTGCGTATCATTTAGACCAGGGCAATCAAATCGATACACTTTTTATTGACGTCTCCAAAGCCTTTGACACGGTACTACATTCTCATCTTCTGCATAAACTACACACCATCCTAAAGAATTCACATCTGGCTGATTGTATTGCTAGTTTCCTTTATAATCTCTCTCAGTATGTCGACTTCAGTTCCACAAGGTTGTCAGTTCTAGAGGCAGGCTCTGGGGTCCCACAAGGATACGTCCTGGGTCCCTTATTATTTTTAATTTACATAAATGACCTTCCAGAACATGTATCCTCGAACATTCGCCTTTACGCAGATGATTGTGCTTTATAGGACGTGATTGTTTCCGCAGCTGACCAAAAGCGTCTGAGTGATTCCTTTAACTCGTATTGTGTTTGGTGTGAGAAATGGAAAATGAACATTAATTTACAAAGAAACTGTTGTTTTGTCCTTTACAAAAAAAAAGTAATGCCGGTTAGTGCAACATACTCCTTCAATGGAGTATGTTGGTGTCACAGTACCTTGGTGTCACATTTACTCATGATCTTTCATGGTCTACTTACATTGCTTTAACATGTTCTAAAGCTTTAAGACAACTAGGATACCTACGTCGAACAATCCAGAATGCCCGAAAAGATATCAAACTTTTAATGTATAAATTTCTTGTTCGCCCTATCATCGATTATGCCTCCACGGTCTGGTCACGTTATAGACAATGCAACATACTCAGACTAGAAGCAGTTCAAAAGAAAGCTGCCCGTTTCATTTTTCGCAGATACGACTGCTACATCTCACCCTCATCAGCATTAAATGAGCTAAAGCTAGAACCTCTTTCGGTACTTCGTGATGTAGAATCATTAAAATTTTTGCACAACATAATCAACAATTCATATTGCATTTCAAACACAGCTTTCTTGTCATCTGCCAAGCCTTCCTCTATGCGTAACTTCCACGAACTTAATCTTGCTACCTTTTTTGCGCACACTGATACCTTTAAGTATAGTTTCTTTCTAAGAACTATAGAATTATGGAATTCCTTACCTGGTCGCATCCGATCACTCCCCCTGAATGATTATGTGACTATTCTTGTTGAAAATAATTATGTATAACAAAAGCCTAATTCCTTTATTGTTATAAATGGTTTTTGTTTTGTTGTTACTTCCCTTGTATCGTTTGTCTGTTGCGATTTTTCCTGCACTGTATAATCCCACTCCTGCAATAGCTCTTTCACAGGGCTGCAGTATGTAAAATAAATAAATAAATAAATAAATAAATAAAAGAGTGGTCTCGCTTGCAGTATTTCGCGCAAAGCACTTTTAAGCACCAAGAACCTTCTTCTCATTTTTTTTTTTTCACCACATGTCCTGCCCTTTATCATTAATTTCAATTACGTATCACTGAAACTTATTTGCATTGCTTTAATGCCTACTCCCATTGCTAAAAATGTGGCTGCTCTCATATTTAGACCCATCACTAATCACAAGCGGCTGGTCAAAGTGTGGTGTGTAGATTTGGCCAGCAAAAAAAAAAAAAGATTGATGGAAAAGAAAACACATTCGTGCATAAATAAATCTTATTTGGATAATGATAGTAATTACTGCGGTTTTAAGAGTAAGACACGTCTCGCATGAACGCACACAACACAAGACACGAGAATGATGTCACCACTGCAAGAAGAAAAAAAACCTGATGCTCTAACACGATAGTTTACAGTAGTCCTGATGCTTATATCACCCCATCGCCACTGCTGATACGTTTTTACGTTCCGAAACCACAATATGATTATGAGGTGCTCTGAAAATTTATACCCCCTGAGGTTCTTTAATGTGCCCTGAAAGCGCACAGCACATGGCTCTTTAGCATTTTTGCCTCTATCAAAAATGCAACCGGTGCGACTGGTACCAAGCCAGCGTTGATCCTTCGTGTCAGCAGCCAAACATCATAATCATGGTATCACCACAGGACAATAAATTTGCAGTAAAAAGTTGCCTACAGAAAACAGAACTTAAAGGGGTCATGTAAAGAATATGGCACTACCCAGTTGTTATTTTCACTGCTTCAATAAGTATATTCGACATGCTGCATCCGAAATATTTCGGCGCAATATTTAGTCTACATTTAATAATGCCAGTTTGGAATTCCAGATTTTTTTGTGCTCCTGAAACGATCGTGCGACACCACAGGCCGGCATAGACACTATTCAGTGGCGTCACCTCAAGACATTTAAAAATGTAAACACATCGCTAACTTTCGTTTGCTCTAAAATAACAGATTTATATGAAACTTAGCAAGTAAGGAAATAGTTGGACCCCGTGTGGCACCACCATATGGCAGCAAGGCTGGAGCACGATTTGTTTTCGCATGGCCTCCGAGAGAGCTCGAATCTCAGAGGCCATAGCAGCGACCCAGAGTTAAAGCCCCGAATGAAGCACCAGCGTTCAGGTTTCTTCGTTTTATAGGACACCGTCACCACAGCTCAGACGTGTGACCCAATCCCGTAGAAGAATAAAAAACATGTTGCTGTGCAGTAGCGGGTAATCTGAGATGATGGCAGCTGCACCACGCGACCACGCTGCATCCCCTGAAGCAGCATCCCTGGTGGCATCAGTGCACCGAGGGGCTCTGTCTGGCAAGGGGAACGCACAGTGCTCATCACACTTCCCTATTCTAGCCACCCGAACCTGGTGGTGCCTCACGGTATCTAGAGTAAACTGCCTTTGCGATAGTCAGTCAGTACTATTTCTGCCTAATGAGATTAGTCCATGCCTCCAGTGACGTGATTTGTTGAAAGAGCAGGCACTTTTCAGCTGTATTTAAGAGCGAATTGCAAATTACTTGGTGTGTGCGGTGTAATAGTATTTGGCTGACATGTTTAGAAGTGTTTATTGATTCATTCCCAGGGTTTTTAAGTCCCAAAAACAGATATGATTATGAGAGACGCCGTAGTGGGGGCCTCCAGAAATTTCGATCAACTGGAGCTTTAATGTGCGCTGGCACTGCACCAGCACACGGGCCTCAACATTTCGCCTCCACCAAAATGCAGCCGCGGTGGCCAGGATTCGATTCCACGACCTTCGGGTCAGCAGCTGAGCGCCATAGCAATTAGGCCATCATGGCGGGACATGTTAAGAAGTCTTCATGTGTGATCAGCAGCATTTTCTAGCTATGTTCAAAATGTGTTGGTGTTATATGAAGAAAGACAATAGGCACTGATACCATGTAGTGAGTTAGGTGTCACTTAACTCACAGGACGGATATGGTGTCTGTTGGCTTCCTTAAAATATATAAAAATACTCATTGAGGCTACTCAAATTGCTGTTAGACTGACATAAGGTTGGTACTGCATGCCATGACCTGCATGCAATGCTTCACAATAAAGCAAGCACGAAACATTCCCACTCTCTTTAGAGGAGCACTGACACGATTTTACGGCGGCGCAAAAGGGATATTTTTCATTTTCTAGCCATGCATTGTGAACGCCCTCCACACAGAAGCCAGGAATCACGTGCAGTAAAGTATTTAGTTTGATTTTAAAGTTTTCGTCACCCAGCATCTGCAAGCCAGCCCCAGCGCAACGGACAATACGATGACGTATCAACACAGTACCTTGAAAATCGTGAAATCGCTGTCAAGTCACTGGATGACCGTGAAGTTATCGTTGTTTGCATGCACCACGTGCAACTGACCACAGCTGACAAAGGTACAGCGATGCAATCACGAATTGCTGCCTCCACGCGACTAGACATACTAGACTGTGTTGACAGGTCAGACATACTAGACTAGACATACTAGACTGTGTTGACAGGTCACTAGGAAACCATCCCCCTCGATATCAAAACCGAAAGTGAGCTTTTAAGGGAGCGGTAGTATTAAAAATATATTCATTGTGCTGCGAAACACGGCGATACTCTTTTTAGGGCTCTCCAAGCCACGGCTTTTATGTAGAGCAACAATAAGAGAATGTCAGAAATTCGTGTCAGTACTCCTTTAGGGTGCATCCAGACGGCCGACCAAATCCTGATCTTTCACCAATGTGGACGGGTGCTCCACAGAGCGTCCAACAGCGAGCACATCCACACAGCGGACAAGGCCCTAGTAGATCACAGAACTGGAGAACTAGACTAATCTTTAGTGCGGCCTCCCCACTGGTTACCAAAAGAATGGTTTGAGAGTCTTCCTCCAATGGCAAGCAGATGACTGTCGCACTGCCTCCCTCCTTGGCAGGAGAGGTGTACTGGTTGCCAGTCACTTCATGTTGACAAGCTAAAGCTGCAGCTGTCCCCCACCAGAATCTGGATGTGAAAAACGGGTTGGCACTATCCGTTTTCGCGAGCTGCAGACCAGGCGTGGACGAAGCGAATCAGTGATGTGCAGTCACGTGACGCACCACTCAGCCGAGAAAATCCGGATTCAGTCCTTCATCTGGATGCAACTTTAGGTGCCTCCTTACTACTCCCTACTTGGTTTCAGTGCCTCTTGGCTTCCTTCATATATGTAAACAACTCGTCAAGGCTGCTGGTGTCACGTCACTCATTGCATGGCTTCGGTGAGTGTTGGTTTTCTGCATATATGCAAAATACTCGTTACTAAGGCAGTTAAAGCTGACACCTAACCAGTAGGTTCAGATAATGTCGCAGTGTGCTTGGGTGCTGCAACAACACACTGACTTTGCTGGTCTCCACAGTTAAAAGTGAGCACCATGCATTCCCACGCCTTACGTGGATGTCGAAAAGTGCAACCTTAGAGGCCCTGTGCATCCTGTGTCACTTTGCTTTGATGCACAGCCACGAAGCAGCAGCACAGCGAATGTTCCATATTTAAACCATGAGTGGACAACCCTGCACATATGCTCCCATATATGTGTTTAAGATAGCAGCTGCTAAATTATTAGATTGTATGAGGAAAGCGAGTCATGGAAATGGTGGCTCTGAACCAACTGCGTGAAATGGCAGCTCTTGACCAGAGCTCTTCAGGCAACCTTGTTTAGAAATGTCATATTGCACTGACGAAGACACAGCAAAAAACTTTTCTTCTGCACAATTACTTGTATTTACCAATTTAACAATGGACTGTCTTCAAGGGCACTTCCTGATCCAGTGTATCCAACGACGAGAAATCAGGCTTCTGTTTATTCAGCAACAAAAACTATTAGGGTTTTACATCCAACGACTACAGCACGGTCTACGTGCTGCCTTAAAGGGTCCCTGAAACGTTTTTTTGACATTGCGTCACTGATTAGGCAACACAATTGTGAAATCATTCACACCATAAATAAAGCGAAGCACCATGCGCTAAGGCAGCTATGGGCTTATTTCTGTCGCCTTCCTCCTTAGCACTGATGTTCCCCCTCAACTTGATCTGCTGCGGAGTGCGCGCTAGCAACGACAGCGCCTCCCACGTCAGCCGCTCTGCCGAGCCTTCCGTAGTGACATAGCGCCCCGATATCTCACTGAGGTCGCCCGCCTCGGCAGTGCTAGCCTCTGTAATAGAGCGCCAGCGACTCGTGTGTACGCCGCCAGATGCCGCGACAATACCGTTGGCTGAAACGAAGGAGTACGTTGTAGAAGCACGTTGTTCGCAGCTAGGTTTTGAAAATTATGTGCACTCGATGGTTCGGGGCCAATCAGCGACCTCCCATTCGTAGTTCGATTGGCGGGAGCGTTTGAAAACGCATTTTGGCGAGCCGCTGCGACCTTTTGCGATACGCGTGTTCAAAACCTTACTGTAAATTACACACTTTATGCACAGCACTGAAATCTGTCCTGTAATGGTCCTAATGACCCGCTCTATCGGATCACCATGTTTGCACAAAATCATCAAAACCGTTTCAGAGTCCCTTGAAACACTACATTTTATGCTACCATTGGCATTATAAAGAAATGTTCTAAAACCTGAAAAAGATGTGTCACTTTCTACAGCATTTTTGAAAAACAGAAAAGAAATCATTTGTCTAAATGTATTAGGCCAACACTTAATTCAATATAAAAAAATAAAAGCTCGTTCACCTTGAACAAATCATCTTTCTCGACAGCGGATCGCTTAACAGTGGTAGTTCTGTGCTCTTCACCACGAGGCAGTTCGCCATCATCCATGTTTTCCGGTGCCTTGCTCCTGTAGACGCATGCCACAAACATAAAAGGACTGCTATAATTAAGCAGATAGCATGTTAATGTTACTTCTTTAGTTTCCGCTCATACATCACAATGTTCTCTAGTGGAACTAACTGGTCCCAGTAAAGGGTCTAACTGGAACTTTGACTGACGTGAGTGGGAACTGGTACCATATGGGATGCAATATATGTATGTCTGACCATATTTACTGCATGGTCGCACAAACGTTTAGAAACTGAAGAAAAACATAACATTATTGTCATGTGTATAAATCACGGCACTCAAGTGCCACATAAAAAAAAAAACAAGAAAAAGAGGGGGGTGGGGGGAGTTATCCAACAATTTTATGCGCCCTCAGCGCAGAAGTATAGATATATGTAACAGGATTAGTAAGTGCTGGCTGACAAAAAAGAAATAAAAAAAACAAAAGAATAGAAAACCGCTTCATCATTGGTTCGCAATATGTTGACGTCTCTTAACTGTATGAGCGACGGCTCGAAGAGGCCATATTTCGCGCACGCGCACTGTGAGCGACCGTTCTACGTACCCGAATCATGTAGGATCCCATAGCGTAAATGCGCTACATGTAGCAAGAACGCACATCCGCTGGCTTTTTAAAAGCTTCAGCGACAGACTGGTGGCAAGTTGGTCTTGCATCTTGAAGAGTTGAGCTTGCGTGAACGAAACACACATACGCAAGAGACGAAGCGGACAAGGATGCTCCATCTATATGGCGAAAGTACTACTATATAACAACCATTTACTGTGCAAAAATGCCTGTCCTTGTCTGCTTCACCTCTTCATTTGTCTGTGTGTGTGTTTCACGCGCTCTATGATCAACTTTTCAAGCACTTGGTATGTATAGCATCAATCTTTTTATGTTTACCTCAGCAACAAAGTGACAACAAACACTGCTGGCAAAGCGTGCTTAAGACCAACGTCATGGTTAGCATAATGTTAGACCAATTTTGCTGTGCTGACACCCTTGTCGAACACAGCGCAATTCTAACTCCGTGTGACAGATAGATGAAGGAAACAGCCACAGAGCTGCAGCGGGCCAGAGCTGCGACGATTCAGTGGATTCGGCCGTGCAATAGCTTAACCGTCACCAATGTGTATATACGTATAATATTGAAACAGTGAACTAAAACAAAAATATATGACACTAGAGCAGACTAGGAGCTAGGGGGCCCTGCCGCACATATGGCTGCACTATGCTGTTAGCCTCCACGGCTGGAAATTGGATTGTCACTGACTTCGCAATATAATAATTGCTGACCTAGTGTTCCTGAGTTTCATATCTGGAGGGCGTTCCGACTATATGCACCCAACGGTGACAGTTGCTTTCACCCATGATGACGCGGCTTTGTGGATCCGTCGTGTGTGGCATGCAATTGTTCGTGGAAGAGGAGGCGCTGACCATGGCCATGATACGGCCATTTGGAAGTAATTCACTTATGTTATAAATTATGTTGTTCTCTGCAAGTTAGAGAACCTAGAAGTAGAAAGTAGAAATACTGCAGCATAGTTTTAATGCGTTGAGGGTTGCTATGATGGAATGCCGAGTTAAAAGCAGTGCCTCACGCAGTACCAGTGCTTTGAAAAACTTGTGCAGAATAGCATAATATTTATGAAGCAAATATACTCATGTTTATATCTGCAAATCTGTCCTATCCCTGAGAGAGAGAAACAAACATCTGTGTTCAGGGGCCAGGTTTGCATTCTCAAACATGTCACTTTTGCAGGCATATATGATTTCGAGAAGAGAAAAAAGCTTGAGTGAACAGGGCCACCTTTCTTTATCAGATTAGGTCAGGGCATAAACTCTGCAGATAGTGTTTGCTATATGGACTTTATCATAACTGGTAGCATGAGCATCAGATGGGATGTGAAATTAAAATCATGCCGTGAATGATTTCCATGACCACAAACTTGGGTATATATGCAGGATATACCCAATGAAAGAGTGTGTACTGTGTAAGCCGGTTAGTACAAGGCTACGATCAGATTAATTAAGCACACGAGACAAGCTTTCACTTCTGAATGCTTGGACAAACATATAAGCACAGTTAGTGAAAAAGTAAACGCTATATACTTTATAGACGCAGTCATGCCGAAACTAAGCTTTATTTCCATTGCACAGGTAGGTGCCTGATGGTTACCTAAAAAACAATGCACGAGTTAAAAGTTATAATCGGACAAGTGGAATATATTGCCCTTGAGTCTAATGTGTGCAACACAAAGAGTAAGACATGTCTGGAGTCCTGTTGAGCGTGAGTGTCGGCTCAACAGGACTTCAGACATGTCTTACTTTTACTAGCGTATCCTTTTACTAGCGTATCCTAAAAAGACAGACATGTCTTGTCTTTTTAGGATACGCTAGCTTAAGGTGTCACATGGGCGTTTCGAAGGCCTTCGAACCGACGGTCAATCGACTCAAAAGTCATGTTTGAGCTGCTACACGGTCGGTTTCGATGGCCGTCGAGTCGATAGTCTATCGATCGAGCTCGATATACTATCGACTCGACGGCCATCGAAACCGCCCTTGTAGCAGCTCAAACATGACTTTTGAGTCGATTGACTGTCGGTTCGAAGGCCTTCGAAGCGCCCGTGTGACACCAGTATAAAACCACAAGCAAAGTCGTATAGAGAAACTACGTTTCTGACTATGGCATAACATTGCTTCAGCACGCTGAAGCGATCAATAAAAATAAATAAATTACTTTCATTCACTCACATTTTTGTCTTTGACCGCCGCTAAAACCACGCAAGAAATGTACACGCACAGCTCCGTGACGGTAATTGTGTCCGTATACTACGTTTTCTCATACGATCCGCATCAACGCTTACACGCTTCACGCACGCCGCAAATAACACGTGCTGCACGAAAAGTCGCGCAGCCGAACCAGAGATGATGATGATGTGTAGACAGCTCTACGGCATTAACCGGATCTGACCATGAAAACAAAAATTAGGTGATAAGAAAAAAATAATAAACATAAAAAGAAAGAAAGAGTCTAAAAGAAAGAAAGTATAGTTATGCCTGCAGTTTTGCACTGCTACGTGGGACTCCGGACCAAGGTTATATATTACTTTTTCTGGAGTGGAAGCGTGCCGCCGAAAGTGAAGCCATCGCCGCCATCGCCGCCATCTTGCTCAAGGAAACAGTAGCAGACGAACACACAGACGGCTGAGCGCGTAGACAAGGCGACACTGTTTCGTGGTGTTTAAACACTGTGTCCTGTTTTTCCTAAGCATCCAAATCTCTGAGAAGGCAACGGTGACTTCGCGCGTCGCTTTCGGCTGCACAAATCGCGTTGAGAAGAAGCCTGGAAGAACTTTCACGTGCAAGTTTTTCTCACTTCCTTCACGTACGGCTGCCCGTTTTCAGTGCATTTTGCTAAATAGAGGGCAATTTTAAACATTCGCATCCATATATTGCCTCCCTACGCCTGTGTGAAAGTTAACTGTAAGCTCTAAATACCTGCTAGTGCTTCGTTTTCAGATGCGTGCATACATGATTTGCTACGGGCTCGAGTTCTGCTAAAACACACGTCCGATGCGCATATTGGATAGTCCCTGCAGTGTTTGTATGCGAACTTTAGAGGAAGGGCATCTTTCCGGAGCATAGACGCAGAATTTAATTGTTATGCGTACGTGTTGACGAATGCGCAAATGCAGCGATCACGTACGTATATATGGCGTGTTTCTCCGTGCTGGTTTCGCAAATGAAGAAAAATATGAAAAGGAATACTGTGCGTAGCCTTCTGACTGAGAACATGTGGTGTTGGGTGGATGGAAATGCTTAGAACAGCCACTCGATCCCCTCTGCTCTAGTGACACCGAACAACCCGACCTCTGTCTACAAGTGCATGCTTTTCGGCGCGTGTCCTATATAAGAAATGTACGTTTACTGTCAGAACTAAATGAGAAAGTTTTCCGAACGCACCCAACGGGTCTTGATATATACTCGGATCTGAGAAGACTTCGCAAACGCTAAGAGCAACGAACCATTTGGAAGAACGTACGTGGAATACAAAAAAAAAAAAAAAAAAAAACATGCGGAAAGCATGCGTTACATGTTTAAATAAAGGGCACAAATGCATTAACGTCAGCTGGCAGTCGCACAGTGCCGCATATTTGCGCTATATTGCATCACCGCATCATAAAAACCTAGTTTCTACTAACAAACGAAGTAAGCCGGCAAATACGATTTGCATAGAACCTCTCAGTCGGCTGTGTTCTTTTAATTGTTTTCTTCGGCGCCTACAGCTGAGTACGGGCGTGGGAAATTTTTTTTTTTTCTCAACTATAGGCCTAGTGCGCTCGTTTGGCGGCGCTACTGCTCTCTCAAGCTAGGGAAACGACAGACCATATTTTGATTGAATGTACAGATGTCCACCCAGGTGTAGCTGTGGACACTACCCTACAGGAGGCCATGGGTTTCAGGATCAGTAACAGGGGAAAGCTGAACATGCCGGCGATAGAAAGTAAAAGGCGCTTAGAGCATTGGTGGCGCAAAAGTATGGAGCAAACAAAAGCGCAAGGTAGTTCGGGTAAGATTGTTACATCACGGCAGAACGATAATAGATAAAATAAATAGACGAGGAAGAAAGTTAGTTGTGAAAATATGTGTGATTCGGGAAAATAAATGGTTGTAAACGAAAAAGAAATAAAGCTAGAGCTTGGTGGCCCGGCCACCGCCCCGTTATAAAGGGGACGCTCCTAATATGCCCCTTTCATGTAGTAGTGTGGTTATGCAATCTTTGCAGATGTTATTTATGGTTTCCATTTATACGTCAGGTACTCCTCCTCGACGTAAAGCTTCTATAACTGCTTGTATTTCTATGGAGTCAAATGCTTTCTCATAGTCTATAAAGGCCATATAAAGAAGTTTGTTATATTCAGCGAACTTCTCAGTTATCCATAGCCAAAAGAAGAGGCGTGCAGGACACGGACACAAGGAGAGCAGAGAACACCACGAACGCCGACTAACAACTGAAGCACAGCACAGAGGCGAAAAAGAAAGAAGACACACAGCTTATCTGCGCATGCTCGGAATGGTAGCGCCACCTGTCATACTGTTACACGTGTCGTTCTACGCGATAGACAACTGCTAAGACATTCTAGCTATCTCCTCTCTGTTTAAGATAATCGACGGTTGACTCACGCATGCACTTCCACTAATACTAATATGCCAGGCCTCAACCAATAAACGCGTATCTTCGTTCTTATGCCTGTACAGGATCTCGGTTTCGTCTAACTCGGGCATGCAGCTACAGACCTGGCAGTGCAAGGATAGATTGGACGGCGTCCCACCTGATAGCGACCTTCTGTGTTCAATTAATCTTTGATTAATACAACGTGCAGTTTGCCCTACATAAAAACGTCCGCTCTCCTTGTGTCCGTGTCCTGCACGCCTCTTCTTTTGGCTATGGAATGTTACCAACTCGCTCAACTTTCTGTCCTTTTGTTTCTCAGTTATCAGTTTGACAGCATGGCTGTGGTCCATTGTTGAGTAACCTTTCCTAAAACCAGCTTGTTCTCTTGGTCGGTTAAAGTCAAGTTTTTCTCTTATCCTAGCAGAAATTACTTTTGTAAATAGCTTGTATATTACTGGAAGTAGACTAATAGGTCTACAACTCTAACACTTTCAGCTCTCGATTTTTTATTTTCAGTGCAGAATTTATTCAGCACGATCTTTATGTGTCTGAGGGCTAAATAAGATCCCTTGCAATAATTAACCATGTGGCCAATCTATTAGGCTACTTAGCACTATGGCATCAAAATCATACATCAGGGCTCAAGGGTTGTAAAATGACACACATTGCCCATAGTGTTATGAGGGCCTAGTTAAGCCACATCTTTGCTAGGTGCACGCGTTGAACACTGTGAAGCGTCTCCTTGGCAATTACAGGCACAAATGGACTGTGGGTCCCAGCCAGGGTTCCAGACCTGAGGGGCTGGGGGCAATAGACCTTTCCAATAGGCACGTTGCACATCTAACTCCGCCGACGACACTAGCGCCGTTGCGGCGGCGGGCTCGTCACCGTCGGGGGAGCGGAGAGCGGTCGCGCCTGCTTGCCCTGTTGACTGCGTCAGTTAAGCGGCTGCCTTGTCGCTTTGCACCGCATTAAATAATTTTTTAAAATAAGTTTTTGTAGGCTTAGTGTATCGGAATGATTCTTTGCAGAAGTCAAACTGTAGCGTTGTGGAATCGAACATTCTATATGTACAGCAACTCGCCGTGGAAGAAGTTTCAGAGCTTCCCAACGCGCTAGTAAGTTTTACATAGCCGCGAGTTGTCAACTGTGCCAGATTATTTCATTAAAGAGAACTTTGTGTTTGCAAGAATTACATATGCTGGCATATTAATTAGGCTCGCCTTAATTGGCCCCAAATATGCTTAGCTTATTTGAATATACAATTACCTGGGCATGGTTGCTATGGCAATGCGCGACTCGACGGAGTCTTCTGCGGATTCCTTACCTCAAACAGCTTCGCTGTTAAAACACAGCGACCGCCATGGGTCGTTCGCGTTTGCATATGTACCCGTGATGGAGACTTTGTGGATACATTTGACGCCAACTGCTTCTTCAATCGCCAGGAATAACTGCTTGAACAGGCGACAATGAACACGCCAGGTCAAACAGTCGAACTGAGGAACGGCTTCTCAGAGGCGAGCTATCAACTTAGCGCGGTTTCTCTTCGTTGACCTCGCAATTAAATCCTGAACTAACCAGCAACGCAAGTGCTATTGCACTGATTTTTTAGCAAATGGTTCACTAAATTACCACCTGGCAGCCAAGCGCGTGTTTTTCGAGAGGGTTTTCATCCTCAGTTTGAGGAACGCGAAGGCGCGTGGTTTAAGCGCCAGCTGCTTTAATTCATCTTTTACATCATGCGTACAGCCTGCCTGATCCAGCAGCTTATCGTTCCTAGTACTTATACCTAAGAAAAGGTTACAAATGTTCAGCTATCTATGAAAAGACGAAGGGCAGTAACGCGAGCACTCATGTTGCGTCTCTCTACATTACGTTCCTGTCCTTCGCTAGCTCTTCAGATTTTTTTTTACACGCTCTATACGAACGAGGACGAACATCGTACGTGTTCGAAATACGTGTTGAATTCCGTTTTAACAAACTGCTATTATGGCCCACGACACGGCGCTCAACGCGCGCACCACCTTCACTCGCCTCGGAGTATCGAGGGCAGCCCGCGGAAGCTCCCCCGACGCTAACGAAAAACTGGCCACAGTGGCGCTGGTGGGCTATGCGATGGTGGAGGCTCCTGGCGGGTGCAACCTGCCTATAGAGCCCTCCTGGGCGCCGCCATGAAGTGCCGCTAGCGATGTCTAGCGGTGGCGCCATCTTGGGCTGTTTTCTCGCCGGGCTTTGCGTGCGGGCGCGTGCATTCGTTGTGTGTGTTTCAGCAAGATCTTGCTTTCGCTCTTTGTAAACATCGAGAAATCGTTAGGTAGGTTCATTTGTGAGTATGTGGGATCTGATTGATTAGCAGGACAGTTGCCATCGCCATTGTTTCGCGTGTTATTGCGCGGGCAAAGGCGGGATCAGCGGGGCCAGTCGGTAGCAGTAAAACTGGGAAACCGGGAACATTAGGGAGTTTTCGAATAGGGGCCCCAAACACTTTGGGGCCCCAAAGAAATAGCGTCGACACCACTGCGCATGCGCGAGACCCAAACTGCCTTTGGGTTTTGGGTTGGGCACGCTATTTCTGGAATTTAGCGTGAGCCCCAAAGCTTGCCCCAAACTTTTTAGCGTAAACAAACATGGCGGCGCCCATCGAAGCGGCGGCTCTTGCCTAGGACAAAATTGAGCTGATTTCTGGTTAAGTGACGACTTTATCAATCAATAAATGGTGGCATAGGTCATCGCTGTCTTCCATCTCACGCATGCCACAAAAACTGGCCGTAAAATAGCCCGCGTTTTTAAGATCGGTTGTCGAATTGAGAGCTCGTAGGCTTAACGCGACAGGTGGCTCAAAGCTGGGTGCTGGGTTACCTTGGCTAGAGTGTACTAGAAAGGTTGAGTGGCGCGGCCACCGCTCAGCGTCTGAGGCGCGGCGCACGGACAGCATAGAGGGGGGCGCTGTGAGCGAGGTGGTTTGGTGGACCAAGGCACGCTGCGGCTAGCCGTGCCGGCCGCGTTCGTAAGCTGCTTTTCTGCAGCGACTGGTGCTGTTCAGTGGCAACGTAGATAAAGCCGTCATGCTTTAGCACACGTAAAGTGCCCGCGCACAGCAATATAAGCTGTGAGTGCCCGGATAGACCTAATTGTTTTTGCGAGAGCTGTTTGGTTGAAGCGTCTGCTACGGCACTGTAGGGTGCAAGCTAAATAGGATGTTCCATTTGGTTCTGCCTGAATAGCCACCTGCACAAGCTTGGATCGACAGCGTCGTTGTCTTAGAGTACAAGTATATTTTGACTTTGCAGATGGCATAAACTTCAACAAGAACAGGCTTTTTTTTTTTTCGCTCGGCAGCGCTAGAACAGCGTGCGCTCAGTTCACTCAGCCTCCAATGTAAATGAACGCACTGAAATTTACAAGACGACTGCATTTCCTTTTGCGCCACTAATCACTTGCCTAATCATTTCTGCTTCAACCCACTGAAATTGCAATCTGGTGCCTCATATAATGTATGCGTGCAATCTTAAAACGCCCAGTCGCAGACACGCCATAATTTATTAAATATACTAACACATTTCCTTACGAAACAGTCAACGTTTATATCCTCCTTCGAAAGGTAAAGCATTGAGTGCTTGTCCTTCGGGACGCTGAAGAGAGACAGCTTTCGCTTGAATTTAACACCTGAATAGCCGGTGCGACAGCCTGGTGCATAGCAGTGCCGACGGGGGTACTTCGGCATATTATACTGAGAGGGCCAGGGGAGGTCGTGGACAGGGCACAGTGAGCATCAAAAAGAAGCCAAAACCAACAAGCGGCGAGGCGTTCCACGCAGTCGTTACCACTTTTGACAGCGCACGACTCGGTGCGCCCCAAACCACCATGCCAAACCACCTCGACCGCAGCGCCCCCACATAAATTTTCCGTGTTTGGAGCGTCGCTTGAAAGCATGGGCGCCAGTGGGGGTTCGCGGCACTCAACCTTTCTAGTACACTCTACCTTGGCTCATATGATACTAAATTCTTAATTCTTAAGACTCGCAGAACGATGGGGATCACAAGCAAATTCATTGCCACTGCACGCTTTAAATAGCAGTTTTAAAGGGTACGCTTATGAAAGGCAAATGCGTTTATTAATCTTCAATTTTTACTTGTCGTACCTGCCTTTTTGGCCACTTTGGCGCTGCAAGCGCAAGACGCAAGGAGCGAGCGCAAAACTAGAGTGTACTATAGTACACTCTAGCAAAACCCAATTCGAAAACTCCTACTTTCTACGTGGTCCCAAGTTAGCGCACGCTAAGCACTTTGGGGCCCCAAACTTTTGGGGCCCGTATTCGAAAACTCTCTATTGTCGCCTCTTCTTTGTTTGAGTTACTGTTGTAAGATTACTCGTCTCATAATAAAAATACTGTTGCTTTTGCTAACAATGGTGCCACTCATTAAGGCGAGAGCCTTAATGTCTCAATTAGAGTAACCTTAATGTTTCAGTCACCTTAAAAGAGGGTGGTTCCAAAATTATGGAAAATTATCACAAGAAACGATGCCTTGAGAAATACATGACTAATCACGTAACACGATATATCAAAGGAACCCTTAATTTAACGCGGACATGACTCAGGCATAATCAGCATAATAGCAAGGCCTTTATTCATGTTCATGACAAACTATGAAAGTGAGCGTGTTATCAATGATTAAAAATCGCTAACTAATGTTTGTAAATCACACAAGTTAGGTTAGTGGTTGCGATAATGAGTGTACCGTGATACTTACCAAATCACGATTAAAGAATGACCTGATTTTTCAAAGCATGTTATTAATGACACATAATACAAGGAAAAGCTTGAAACTGTAAGAAGGCGGTCGATATGGGTGTCAAACGAATGGTGAATCTCGAAGGATGTGATATTGGTCATAGTCACGTTCATGACATGACATGTTCTCATGTCATGCTATGACATGAGCATGACTGAAAACATAATACTATTGGAAGGGGATCGACATGGGTGTCAAACAAAAGGTGCATGTCGAAGAATGTAATATTGGTCGTAGTTACGTTCATGACGTGACTTGATGTGCTTAGGTCACGCTATGACATGAGTCATGAGCATGACTCTGCAAACATAAGACCACTGGAAGGGGATCGATATGGGTGTCAAACAAAAGGTGCATGTCGAAGAATGTTATATTGGTCATAGTCACGTTCATGACATGGCATCATGTGCTCATGTCATGAGCATGACTGCAAAAACAAATGTAAAGGAAGGAGGTCAAGATGGGTGTCAAATGAAAGATACAGGTCCAGAGACGCGAGTTGGTCACATTCATGACATGAGCATGACGAAGCAAAAATTAACGGGAAGTGGTCAAGATCTGTGCCAAACGAAAGATATAGATAGAGAGAGGCGATACGAGTTAGTCATGTTCATGACATGAAATACGTGATAGGACATGAGCATGACAGAGCGAAAATTAACGGAAGAGGGTGAAGATGGGTGTCAAAGGAAATGTAAAACTCGAGGGATGTGATGTAAAATATAATCATGTCCATGACATTGCTTACCGGTTGTAAAACGAAAGGCACAGGAGGAGATGTGATATGAGTTATAGTCATTTTCATGACACGATATGGTCATGGCACGACATGATTATGACTCAACATGAAAGCTTTAAAGGAGTACTGACATGAATTTTTTGACATTCTCGTATTGTTGCTGTAAGTGAAAGCACTGGCGTGGAGAACCCCAAAAAGAGTGTCATGGAGCCTCGCAACGCAATGAATATATTTTTAATATGGCTCCCTTAAAAGCAGACTTTCGGTTTCGATTTCGAGGGGGCGGTTTCCTAGTGACGTGTGAACATAGTTGGACGTACGTCTAAGTCACGTAGGGGCAGCAATTCTTGATAGCGTCGCTGCAGCTCTATCGTCTGTGGTCAATTACACGTGGGGCACGCAAACAACGACAATTTCACGGTCGTCCAGTCACTCTGACAGCGATTTCGGCGATTTTTAATACCCTGTGCTCATACGTCATCGTAGTGTCCATTGCGCTGGGGCTGGCTTGCAGTGCTGGGCGACGAAAACTTTAAAACCAAACTAAAATACTTTGTACCTGTTTCCTGGCTTCCGTGTGCGGAAGTCGTTAACATAAATACATGGGTAGAAAACGAAAAATGTACATTTTGGGCCGCCGCAAAATCGTGTCAGTACTCCTTTAAGGGGGTTGAAATGGGTGTCAAACTAAAGGTACAGCTCGAGGAATGTGATATTTTGTAATCATGTTCATGACATGATCGTGGCTCGATATGGTCATTACTCAACATAACGACAAAACTCAATAAGTAGTGCAACGGCGTTCATACACTGATAATAAAGCAAGTAAACATTAACAAGGTGCGATAGTCAGTAAATGCCACACGTATATCTGTGTGCATAACATCGTAAAAATGTTGTAGCATGATTTATAAGTCATGACATATGTGCGGCATTTACTCAATTAAAACCAGCGCTATAGATAGCTACTCTTGGCTAGAGTTCCTTCAACTGTCGGCTATTGTGTGCTGACTTTCTCTTTAATGAATAACGTTGGCTAATACTTACAATTACATCGCTGGCATCTTGGCATAGCATTGGCTCCCACGGTGCGTGAGACCTGTTTTTTTTTTGTTTTTTTTGTTCTAATCGGGTTTCCCATTTATCGCACTCATGGTCAAGAAGCAATCATTTGGCTCCTTTCTCGCAGCCTATAGTCGGGTACAACTTTAGAAGACAGGAGAGGCCCCGCCCAGATGACCGAAGCGCAGCAGTCAATTGCCTCCGCGACTAAAGAAATAGTCCCGCTGAAAAAATTGTCACTGCTTCTAAAACGCGTATTTGACGGTATAAATAAGATTTGTGTGTCTTGGTGAGTGCTTTGGTAAAGCTGTCATGATGGAAATGCTACAGCATATGCCGTATCGCGAGAGAAAAATAACTCCGTGCCTTCTACAACGCTGTGCGTCGTCTGCTACGGAGCAAGATCAACGGCACCGGACGCTACAATCTCTCATCGCCAGCTCACGGCTCAGAACAAACGCACGCGGCATAAATTGTGCATCGTAAAGGCCGGTCCCCACTAGCAGCAAAAACGCGTGCGGCGAGCGCTTCCGCGGCACGCGCGCGTCAACAAGTCCCCACTCGCATTTTGCGGCAAGCGGCGACGAGGCAGCCAAGAACGACCTTGCACCCCAACTTGTGTTGTTCCATTTGAAAGGTCTCACGAAAACGTGAGCTCTAACCTGATGACTGTCTTTCGTAGACCATGTACGTCTCTCTAGCGTTACGGCTGTTCACGCTATCAAAAAACCTACTGCGAGGATACTTCTTGCTCGGCGTCTCGGTACGGGCAGGCTTAACGAAAACTGCATATAGGTCTGGGCATGGCCTCTGAGATTTTACGACGGCCATGTCACTTTCGAATCTCAGACGCTGTGTATTGTGGTTATACGCTTGACGGACAGATGGCGCCATGCGTCCGCACCACCGTCGGCACGCCTCCGTGGCTCGCTTCTGATTAGTGCTTGTTTCGCGGCGGCCGAAAATAATGGGCGTTGCTGCCTTTTTCACGAATCTCGCCGCGCGCGGCGAGACTCAATTTCCGGCATGACAGACCACCACGAACAATTCGAATTCACTCTGACGAACGGGGACGCACACATCTGACGCGACTCGGCCCAGCTCGAAGCGACGGCGGCCATGTTGTTCTCCGACGGCGGCATCCCCGGCAGTCCGGCTCATGACGTCACCTCAGGTGCGAGCCTAGTGGTGGAGGCTCGTGTTCATCCGCCTTTGAGGAGAAAATGCCGCTGCCTTCTAAAGTTGTACCCGACTATAGTTCATTCTCGACTTCCGTCGAGCTCTCCACTTTTTTTTTAAGGAAGCGTCCGCGTCACATAAAGTGCTGAAGCACGTTTGCCGTTCAACAAAACATACCCACCTGGTTTGCACTGCACAGGCCGGAGGCGTAGAACAGTAAGGACAAGAGCAACAAAAAAAATAAATAAAAAGGAATGTCCGCACTAAAACCCCTTGCTTTGGTAGTACCGTGAAACGCGTTTAGCTCTCATGGTTGAAGTTAATCGAGTAGGGAGGGAATGAAAGAAGAAATCTGGGACATTCGCACCATATGCTAAGAACGGCACTGACTAGGGTTGAGGAGGTGTTGGCGACATCAGCGTTAGACCACGTGGGTAGATGATCGGTGCGGCGTTTTGGCACGAGTAGGTCAGTGAGTGCGCAGCCGCACTCCTCCTTCGCAACGTTGTGCTTGTTGCACAGCTGTTTACGTGCAGCGTTTCTTTTCTTCTGGTTGTACGTGCAACCGTAAACAATGCAGTGATGCCCTGTCGATAGACTGTTCTTAAAATACATTTTAAATCGCTCTAGTGAGCGAAAAACAGCGCGCGCACCGTGCAAGAACGGCAAAACTTATGGGCGGCTCGGCGCAAAAAGCAGCCCAACGAAGGGCACGGAGAGCTCTCTCCCGCGCGCTAGCAGACGACAAAAACAGGTTCCTGCTCGCCGGTGCGAGAGTGCCGATGGAAAGGTCTATGGAGATGGTGCACAAGGCCAGGCGGCTCCACAGTCGCCCCCTGCGTTCAGCGCCAATGCAGGCGCTCCCGCGTCGTTGGGGTGATAAGACCCCCCCCCCCCCCCCGCACCTGCTTGTGCGGGGGTGGCGTCGTCTGCGTGCGTTCCGCCGCAGCTTCTTGCTCGTTTTAAGACCGTAGAAGGTTTGAAAAAATTCTTTCGTAGGGCTAATATTGCTAAAGGAAAACTTTTATACGAGGCAGGCCATGTGCATCAAGTTAAAGAAAGTCTGCGGACGGAAGCAGGGTGATCGGCCGATGTGTCTCCCAAACACGGGAGACAAAATACTAAAAAAAATACTCCAAAAGTTCTAAGATTGCCAGGCTGAAAAGCAAAAGCGATTTTTATTTTATCCTTGTTAATTTGTAATTATTTGTTATCGGTATGTATACATTATTATCAATATATTAGTCCTATAAAAGGCTCCACAATAAAACAGTGAAAGACTGTAGCTGTATCCATCACGTGTGAGCATAGTGCTTGTGTGCGCGTGTTGGAAAGAGAAGCTGTGAAGCCACGAACTGCAATACCTGATCTGTTTATTTCCATTAATCGTGCTTATACTAAGTGAGAAAACGCGGGGCCGGTGCCAGGAATCGTCGACAACGTACTTCCATTTATTTATTTCTAAATAATGAAGGCTGAACTAAGCAATACGGTTCTAACTCGTTTTGAAAGATTCTGTTAGAAACCAAAAAGAAAGAAAGAGAAACACGACAGGAAAGAAAGCAGCAGGACGCCTTTGAGTGGCTTTTGTTATCCGGTGCCTCAACTCCTTCGTGCGGCGTCTAAGCCGGCAGGCGCATGCAAGAGGCACACAGTCCGTTTTTAACAAGTTTTTCTTCTTTCCTACCTTTTCTTTTTTTTTTTTGCAAGAGGCACTTCAGTAGACGGCGATCCTTCTTCTGGTTGGAGTACAAACGAAAGGAAAGACCAAACCATTCAAATGCGTGACGGGGCTCTAGGACAAAAACGAAAAGAAAAAGAAGAGGAAAAGGGCAGCAGCGCGGGCCACGAACGAAATGTACGGAGCGCCTCAGTCCACGCGGCTATGCGTGTCAGCCTGGTAGCCCACACAAGCGGCTCGTTAAAAACAGCGCGAACCATTGGAAATTGACAACATATGTCGTCTGCTAGTAGAAGAGGGTTGCCGGAAAGCGCGCACCAACTCCCTCCCTTTGACAGCCCACCTTTCACGTACTCCACGCAGAATGCCGGGGGACATAAATTCCCGTTGCATTGCAAACTAGCACCACATGTCGTCTGCTGAGTAGAGAGCGTCGACGGAACACGCGCGCACGACCGCGCTTTTCCTTCAGCATTGAGCTTATATTACTGGAAGCTATAAATATTTGTCCCTGGTTATCTGATATAAGTATTGTTATGGCCGAGGACAAACAAATCTTGTTGCTGAACACCGAGCCGTAGTACGACGACCTTTGGAAGAAACTAAAAACCGCAGGAAAACGCGAATAACTCGGTTTAAGCTACCACCAGCCCTGCGACCGGAGCTTCTATCACCCCAACGACGGGCGCGCCGCCGCGATGGCGCTCCCGTCGGCGGTACAAGTGCACCATCCCCATATCCAGCGCCGTATGGGCGTATGCACGTATGTGTATATGTGTGCACTTTACATAAAGTTGAGTGCACATGGATGGATGCACGGAAACATCAAAAAGCTTCAGCCGTCCGCTCCTACATGCCTTTGAAACAGCCGTTGCACTTGCTGAATGGCACCGTATTGCGATCTATTGGGACACTTCATAAACATTCTCTAGGAAAACTGACTGTATGATAGTATTTTTCATCCACTGTGTTTAAATACCGTGCTTATAATCACAGATCACTCTTTCTTCACAGTTGATTATCCTTATTCGCGACTCTATCTAAATGCTCGCCACCTAGCGGACGCTCCTGGAACCAGCCGATCCAAGGTCGACCTCGAAACGCGGCATGGTATCGCATTACCGCGCGCTGTGAAACAGCTCTGTAGTTCCTTAATCGACGCCATGCCGCCTCGAAGCATCCCGAAAAAGAAAGAATCCTCATCAAAAGACTTTTGTTGCGTGCCTCAGTGCGTGTCATCGCGATGCAAAGACAGCAACACGTCGTTTCATCGGTTCCCCAAAGAAGCAGACGACGCTTCGCGCAGAGCAACATGGATTAGGAACTTGCGCATCGGCAAGAAGGTGACGGGAACTATGCTAGTTTGGTCGAGGCACTTCACCCGCGACGATTTCTTCCTCCCCGGTGAGTACACAGATTGTGTGTGCGCGCGTTTATTATCATGCGCGCTTTTCGAAGAGCCGGAGTGTAGTTTAGTTTAGGCAAGCGCGTGAACAAAATAGCGACATCGTTTATACGTGTATATCTGGTAACGTTTTCTGAGCGTGCCTATGCTCAACTTGAACCGCGGTAACATTATTGCTGACGTACTTTTGCCCGAATGCATTGTAGTAGGTAGATATAAAGCGAGCGCTTGCCTTCGTTCGCCGCCTTCGTCCGATGCGCGCGCTGCGCTTCGTAATTTGTTTGGTGGTTATGGAGGTAATGTGTGATCGTTTAACGTGGCGCGTTTGCATTTCGAGTTCATCTGGTGACAATTCAGGATTTATTGCGCTCGTTCCAACTTTTCAGCCCTCGACCTGCTCACCGTGCCTCTAAGTTTGTCTTCCGGCACCGCGCATAGAACTGCACTATTTTAACACGTTTATAAGTGACGCATTTGTACTCAGTGGAGCAACAGCGCGCACAAGTGCTTGCATCTTTCGGAGAGGCCTGCTACGCATTAACACGTACCTGCCTTCTTCAACTTCAGGCTTGCTGGAAAGGCTCTTTATCCTTAAGAAAATCTGATACGGATCTCCGAACAAGTGCGACGTTTGAACGCACAGCGCAATTATTTCCGCTGTTTCGCCGCTCAAATCTATTAGACCGATTAATATCAGATGTTCGGCAGCAGGAACCCTTTCGCATTCGACGAAGCATCGTGATTCGAACCCGCAATCAAGAAACTTTAGCACAGCGCTAAGCGGAAGCGCGGCCGTGACCCTGGATATAAAGGCCATCTTTGTTTTTCTCAGCAATGTGGCCAGATGAACCACTTTTTCTGGAGTTGCGAATAGCGTTCACCCTATACATTCAGCAGATTTCCCTTCCTGACCTCCTGGAGCAGCGCGCTAGCGGCTACATTGACTTATCTGAAGATATTTTCATGTCCTTTGAAAGACAACACTATTGGCAGGAACATACATGTGATAAAACAGACTAAGCAAACAAAAACAGCACACCTCTCGTAACTATGTGTTTCATTCACAATCGTTGAGTCCTGATGGTGTCAAAATCTTAGAGAAAACAAGGCGTTACCAAAACTCGGCACTAACCATAACAAAACTTCAGGCAGCTGTACACTAAGGCAATTCTTGCAAACATATAAAAATTGGATTGCATGGGTCCGAATATTTATTGAGATATCATAATTAAAAAATCACACCTCACGTGGCACATCACGTGCGGGAGTTTCGCAGTGGCATCTTCTTCCTTGCCGTCGGCATGAAAACATGCAGCAAGTAATCATGCAGATGGCAGTAAGGATTCCTAAATGTCATCTTGCCACTAAAATCGACAATTGAAGTTCTGTTTTCAAGGTTCCTTGGCAAACATTTTCTTGTGGTGTCAATTGACACCACCAGGGCCGAAAGGGTTGACTCTTCTATTGTTGTTGTTATGTGGGGTTTAACGTCCCAAAACCAGCTCTGGTTATGAGAGACGCCGTAGTGAAGGGCTCCGGAAATTTCGACCACCTGGGGTTCTTTAACGTGCACTGACATCGCACAGCACACGGGCCTCAACATTTCGCCTCCATCGAAATGCAGCCGCCGCGGCCGGGATTCGATCCCGCGACCCTCGGATCTGCAGCCGAGTACCATAGCCACTAGACCACCGTGGCGGGGCTTGACTCTTCTATGTCACCCTTCTTGTGTATTAGGATTCTATTAGCGTTTTATGTGCGAAATATAAACATGACTTCTCAATCCTCGGTCCTCTCCTCACCCGGTCTCCCCCTGGAGCTTCGTTCAGGCCATCATTTGCACCCAATGTCAGAGAGCATGTCGCAAGACGAGCAACTTGACCCCCCCCCCCCCCCCCTACTGCCACCATTGCGACACCTCAAGCTACACCACAAGCCCTACCTCCTTACATCTGCTTCAGCCGGCCATTTGCAACTAATTCCATACCCCGCACCTCCACCACATATGAGGTTGCAGTTGGGGGGACATTTTTTTGGCCAGGAGCTCAGTAGCGAACCAGCACAGCCTGCGCACGATGATGATGATCGTAGCTATGAGTGACACGGAAGATAACGAAATGTGTGATGATGGTGATAGAAAGACAAGGAATATGTGCATAATATAAATGCCCACAGTCTTTCCAGTTGAGTGGTACGCTAGATGTCTTGATATTTCGCGAAGAGCGATGCTAGGTTTTTCAAATATAATGTCTCCTTCATCTTTGATCAAGTCAGCTGTTATGCCGTCATCCCCTGATGCTTTACCGCAGGACATGCCTTTGACGGCTTTTCTGACTTCGTCAGTATAGTTATACATGGAACACCAGAATTCTCCTCCAATTTGATTTTTTTACTAAGGTTACATGGACTGTCCGAGAGCTGTACAGTTCAGAGTACAAATCTTCGGCTACCTTTACTATTTCATTGAAGTTGTTGATAACATTACCTTATCTTTTAGCGCATGCGTTTTGTTTGTCCTAAGTGCAGTTTCTTTTTGGCCGATTTAATGCTGGTACCTTTCTATATTTCTCTCATGTTAAAGTTTCGTACATCTCTTTGCCTATACGAGTAAAAAGACTCTCCAACCACGTTTAGCCAGTTACCCCGACCAAAAGACTGGCTGCTAAAAGAAAGATTCCCCGGGCTAGTCTACGAAATTTCCTGCACTGACTGCCATGCCACTTACATCAGCGAGACAAAAAACTTTCTGGAAAGGATACAGCAACACCGATACAATGTTTGTAGCTTCAAGGATGCATGAGACGCCCTCACAGAACACAGCGAGAAGGCAGACCATTGCATCAACTTCCGACATCACCCGGGTCATCGAAACTGAAGGTACCCGCACCAAGAGGCAATTCTTAGAGTCTTGGCATATCCAAAAGACACCTGGAAATCTTAACCGCTCAACTGGGACACTGCCGAGCATGTATGTACGCAGTCGCTGGAATGAATGGAGAAAACAACAATGCAACAAGAATGACAGGAAGAACGACGGTGGAGAGGAGGACAACCACCAAGAAAAGTCGCTATTTGCCTGGCTTTACTGATCAGTTTTGATAGTTCTGCGAATGCTATTTTACCTTTTGAACAGTCACTTTCTTCTGTTGGTGTTTTTTTATTATGTATTTAGTAGATTGGGACAACTTATTTATATCTTGCTTTGTTGTTTTACTCCCAACTTCTAACGCTGTTTCGAAGGTTGTTTTCATTATGGTTTTGTTTACTTCTAAATCTTCATCGTTTTGGTCCAGCCCCGCCACGGTGGTCTAGTGGCTATGGTACTCGGCTGCTGATCCGAGGGTCGCGGGATCGAATCCCGGCCGCGGCGGCTGCATTTCGATGGAGGCGAAATGTTGAGGCCCGTGTGCTGTGCGATGTCAGTGTACGTTAAAGAACCCCAGGTGGTCAAAATTTCCGGAGACCTCCACTACGGCGTCTCTCATAATCAGAGCTGGTTTTGGGACGTTAAACCCCACGAATCAATCGTTTTGGTCCAAGGCATCAAACTTGTTTTTTAGGGCGGCTTTAAATTCTTCGTTCTTTGCTTGATTACCTCTAGATTTGCATTTTTTCTATTAAATAGTCTTTCTATTAAACATTGCTGGTTGTAGCGAATCGCAGTTGCACGAGGTGCAGCAATAAGTAATGATATCTGTAATTTCCTATGCCGAAAAAAACAGGAAGCTAACAGGCACACTTACATATACACACACACCAACACACATAAACACCAGCACAAACACTCAAAGTTTCTACTGCAGCGATGGAGGCACAGAATCGTCATTTTTACATGAAATGGGTAAAGAGCGTTAGTTTGTCACCTGATTAGTCATCCGTCATCTAGAAGATTCGTGTACAGATTAGTAGTGTACGGCGTTGTGACTGACGAGGTGTACTATATAGCCTAATCATGCGTGAGATGTTAATTTCATATTGAAAGAGGCAATTTAGCCTGTTTCCTATCTACCTATCTAACTCGTATCAGTTGCTCATGAGATGCTATTCTCGGAGGCCGTTGGTTGGGTATATACAGCGGCACATGGGGTTCTTGTTTGTAGAATGTTTAATTACTAATGCGGTTACATGTTCTCGTAACATTTGAGGCAGTCTGTTAATAAGAAAAAGCTTATTTAGCTGCTCACCGAATTATTGTCGGTGCGAGAGGCTCAGCGTGGTTGTAGTCCTGTGGAAGCTCACATGTGCATCCCTGGCCAATTTACATCTCTGCCTGCATTCCACTGTCCTTTCAACTTAAAGAGAGACATCATAGGAAAGTGGTTTCCCTCTCCCAACTTTCTTTCTGGGGGTGAGCTGACCTTTGTGTTCTATGTCTCGCATACTTACACCCCTGTCACACTAGACGTTTTAACGTCATTCGATTCGAATGACGTTCGGTGCAACGAATGTCATTCGACCCATGGTGGTGCTACACACGAACAAGTAATGTCATTCATATATGATATCAGTGACAATAGTTCCAAAAGAATTCGCCATACAAGCTGCAGGACGTAAGTGCAGAGTGGCTGAAAAGCTGTCCTATTTGATTTAAATAAACGCAGGGCTTTGCTTCACTGAATTACACGAACAGAATAATTTGCGGCTGATACGACAGCGCTCAACGGGTACGCTCACTTGCAGCAGGCGAACCATTCATTTACTGTTTTTGCAAGCAAAGCACGTTAATGAGAAGCACAGATGCTAAATTAAGACTGAGCACTCAAGCAAACGGCGTTCGCGATTGCACCCTGTGGCAAAATAGCGAAGCAGGTCAGACGCCGCTGATGTCGAGAGTAAACACATTTTGTTACTGCCTGCCTGGCTGTTTTCTTTTTAAAATAATAATATCGTCAAACGCGCTAAAGTAATACCATTTTCACATAACGTTACACAAATTAAGAATGCTCAGTGCCGCACCTTTACGTTGTCTCTGGGGTAGAGAGTACACATTTGGTCCCAGTGCGAATGCGAATGAGTTGCTCGAACTCATTCGATTTCAGAAGTCATTCGATTTGAATGAGTTAAATATCGTCGTGTAGCAGCTGAATAATGTCATTCGATACGAATGTCATTGCGTTCGAATGACATTAAAACTTCCAGTGTGACAGGGGTATTAGTCGGGGAGGGAGGAGCGAGGGGGACAGGTTTTGCGGAACGCTATTGCTATGTACTGGTGACTGTGAAGAAAGTTGAAAGCTGCTGATGTTGACACCCAGGACGTCGTGCTTTGTGAAATTTCCCGAAATTTCCGTGAAAGCTAGGTAGGCGCATGGTGAATCCTGTCATTGTGTGTCCTAACTTCTCTATCCTCACTAGGCATATATGTTTTGCACGTGCTGGAGGAGTAGGTTGTGCTGTTAAAGTTAGGGACAAAGAAACTCATTTTTAAACTTTCCAGGAGCAGTTTTTACGTCACGCAAATTTGAAAGGTGACAGTGCACGTTCACATTTAGTGTGAGTGTCTAATGCTTCATATATGAAAGTTTGTGCATTCTACTCCGAGCAGTATGTGACCATCTATTGAGCCTGCAACTAAGTTGACAAGTGTATACATACACATATATTTGAAAGCACACCGAACACTAGATTTTTCGGTTCGTGTGTTCCCAGCGTGGTTTCCTCTTTTCGGCAAAAGCGATAATACCTTCCTGTGAGTCGC
Source organism: Hyalomma asiaticum (assembly GCA_013339685.2). Classification (NCBI taxonomy): domain Eukaryota; kingdom Metazoa; phylum Arthropoda; class Arachnida; order Ixodida; family Ixodidae; genus Hyalomma; species Hyalomma asiaticum. Next base: position 322,789,507 of record CM023481.1, read on the forward strand.
TGTACTCCAAGTTGTGGAGCATGACCCGTTCACCTTCAGCATATGCATCTTCTATGCCCATCTGAATCTGTCTATAGTAAAATTTTTTGCCGAGGCACAAAACAGATTTGCTCTTGGCCTTGATGGCCGAGACCACGTGATCCGTTTCCTCTTGAAGCTTTTCCTCAGGAACTACCTTGCTCACCAGGCCACTTCTCAGCGCTTCCTGGGCGCTTATGGCGTTGCCTGTGAACAGCATGTAGGCGGACATCTTCTGCGGCACGCAACGGGCAACTGCGATGCCAGGCGTCGAGCAGAAGAGACCGAACGCAGCACCAGGAAGCGAGAAGGATGCATTGTCCGTTGCCAATACGATGTCACAAGTGGCGACCAGCTGGCATCCTGCCGCCGCAGCGAGACCGTTCACCTGCGCGACGACGGGCACTGACAGCCCACGTATCGCAGTCATAACGCTGGTGCAGACGGAAAATATTTCTTGAATTTTGGCATTATCACCGGACTCAATCTTCAGCTCCTTTAGGTCGTGTCCCGAGCTGAAGACGGGCCCGCTGCTAGAAATAACAACGCAGCGAACAGAGCTTTCGTTGTCGATCTCCCCAAAACAAGCGTCCAGTTCCCTAAGCACAGCAAGAGACAACACGTTCCGTTTTTTTGGATTGTTCAGAGTAATTTTGCGGACGCCGTCCACGTCGTTCACGGAGACGTGATTAGCACATCGAGACGATGCAGTAGTATGGAGTTTCTTGGTCAGGTCAGTTGGTACGACTTGATGCTTGGTTGAAAGCAAGCCTCGTAAACCAGAGCGCAAGACACTTCGGCGAACAATTTTCATCGCAGAGCAAGAAAATGTGAGCATCATTTTCACTTATCTAGACCAAAACTAACCAGTGCAGAAAAAAAAAAAAAAATGTTCCGGCTTGCCTCAGCTTCGAGAACACAGGGAACACCACAAACACGCCGTGCAGCCGAACAACCATGTAACAGCCTTATCTGGCCCTTTACGCGATTGTTGTTATCGCCGAACACCAAAGTAATCACTCTTGCCGCCTCTAACAGGCCATCCTGATGGTCACATGGTTCCTGCAATTTTTTCGTCGCCTCTTTTTCGTTCGCGCCGCTAGTACACTCTAGCGCCGCCATTAATCTAAAACGTCTAAAACATGGCGATTCCCAAGAAGAGGGAACACGTCACTTTGGGGCTTTAGTGCGTAGCTTAGGGTGCAAGTTTAAGCATAAAAATATGTAGCAGTAAAAATACAACTGCGCTACACCTCCTATTTAAATTCTCTAACATAAGTTTTTGTTCATACTTACGACAAAATGTAAACATTCGCCCGTACGTTCTTCCGGTGGCGTAAGTGTTCCTGTGATTGCCGGAGAGCCAGCTTGCAGCAGCCACAGCAGTGTGCCGGGCAGGCTGACCTTCTGCATAACCTCTGCTTGCATATTTGTATTGCTTGGTAAGAACTGCATCGCTCACTGCGAACACGCATTTATTGTGCCGCGGTATTACCCTGTACATGTTTGTCCTCTCGGGTGAAATGCAGCACGTATATATGTGCTAGAACAGTCTCGGTCCAGCATGCACAAATTGGCTAGCTTGAATGATGTTAGTTCAGTAGTTATTGTGGTACGCATGATTCAGTAATTGCAGTTGACAGAATATGTGATAATAGTCCAATACTCTTCTTGCACATTCAGGCTCTGGGAGGATTTGTTCACCACTTCGGATGACTCGTTCGTTTTTGCACGGACATGGGAAACGATATGAATTATCGATATTGCGCAGATAATTACCTTAATACCCCTTCTTTTGGCTGTGAAAGTAGTACGGTTGCTTAAATCAGGCACGATGAGAAAGTTTTTTTTTTTTTTTTTTTTATGGATCACAGCACCAGCCACCAGTTCGTGGCAGGTAGTGAAGTTCTGCCCATGTTGAGTTGTGATGAGCAAGTCTTCCTCTCCTTTCCCTTGTTGCCTCAGTTTTTGCAGGTTCCGGCTTTGTAATGGCTGGTGGACACGAGCCGCAGTTTCAAGGTCTCTCCAAATACTTCACACTGTTACCAAAACGGGCCGCGCCAATGTAAGTCGTGAGTACCAGGTGAAGTGTACAAGAGGGGGCCTCAAAGTGTCGTTTATTTCATTTTTCAGATTGCCAAGTCCACTTACTTAGTACTGGGAACCGTAGGTTTCCTTTTCTGGGCGAAGAAAAAAGCCAGTAAAGGATCTGCAAAGTAGATGCCTTAGTACAAGCCACAAGAAAGGGTGCAGGACATCTGTGCCCCCTTGCTACCACTATTCACACGAGCATGCATGTGCAACCATTTGTGCACTAATTCGCAGGCTGCCATGTTTGTGAACTTAGTGTCAACAACAAAGCAAAAAAAGAAAGATACATAATCAGAGTGGCAGTATACGACATGCATTGCTGTATTGAATAAAAACGAGTATCATGCATACGACTTAGTATCTCTTGGTTGCTCATACTGCTGTTGTGCTGCCTGTTATTCTGGCCAGCATCTGTGAGAGTGTCTTTAGTATACCTTGGATGTTTGTTTCTGATCATTGTAAAACGTGACTGCTCTGCGAGACAGTGTTCTTGGTAAACTGCGGTGACATGATTTGCCCATGCTGCTCGCAGAGCAAGGGCCAATCTTGCCACACATTAATACCTCTCACTGTAACCTTTTTCCATTTAATGTGCTTGACTACCTTATACAGTAGGGTCTAGTACTCATTAATTTCAATAATGATAGCCTTACTCACCGTTTAATTTAGAAATTTCAAATCCTTGCCACTGTTGCATTTCGTCTGCAGCTTACAAGGTAGAGCAAGGCTTTTTTGGCGGACTGCTCTGATGTGTTAAACATGTTGGAATAAGGTTTGTTCAGCTTGCAGCTAGGGAGAACCTGTGTGCCGTTGTCTTCACATATTTGTGGTCATGCTAGATGGGACCCAGTGGCACGTGTGAACACAATCAATTAGCTGCTACCTGCTAAGAAATGGCATGCATTTGTGGCTAGCAGTTGTGGGAAGACTGAGGCAGGGTTTCCTTTTTTCTTTTTTTTAAATTCAGTAGACTTCTATTTTGCTGAACATCTGGCAAGACAAGAGTTCTCGGGTACCATTGCATTCAGTGCTGCAGTGCGTGAATTGGTGGCATGCACTTCACATAGGTAAACTGTAATATTGCTGCTAAACATTTGTTTTACTGCTGTAGGGTGCATGCAAAGAGAGCTGGCTGTGATATTTTCTGAGGAACAGCCTTTTATTGTCGTACAAACTAAGGCGAGTCCCGAGCAGGTGTGCCGGCATGATGTTAGGAGGAGACATGAGGGCAAGAATGAGAAGAGGCGAGAGGATGATCGATTCCAATGCTTCAGCCCACATGAGAGGTTGCATACAAAGCCACCAGGTCCTGTTTCTGAACACACTGTTTCAACAACTCGCTACACGACTCCCCCTCAAGAGACGAGACCATTGTGACAAACTATTACAGCCGCAGGCAAAGTGGTTCCCAGTGGACACAGCACGCGGGACGGGATGAGTGGGAAGGGGAGTTATCGGGGTGCGAGTTGTCTTAGGCTTTTATAGGGCCAAGAGAGGCTTTACATTGGAAGTTGTCTAAGTCATGATGGATAAATTGTTCAGCACTGGATTGACTTCATGAAAGTCAGTGAGGTCATTTTCATTTATGAGCACATTTTGAACATTTAACACAGCCACGTCAAGTTATGAAAGTTGGGGATTTCATAGTTTCTGAATTTGACGTCAAGGACAATGCAGTGCTGTTAAGTGCTTTTAGCATTTTGTTTTCGAACATTTGGGCAGGACATTGCATGATAACCGGGTTCCCAGCTCGTGGGTGCTCAGTGCCATAAGCTTTGGTGGAAGGAAACCTTTGAAACAACATAAACACTAGTTGCTGCTGACACATTTAGATAATAGATGTTATTTCCTTTGAATAAATCAACTAGATGTGATAACTTCCATGTGTTGGTATATTATTTTGCTGTAAGTGTACTCGTGTGGAACTGGCTTCAGTGCGGCCCTGACCAATACAGCACTCTTTTATCAAAATTAGCGACACTTCTTTGATGACTTCTCATCACTTCAGGCATACATCTTCCTGTGAACTTCTGTCTGGTTTTAGTGGCTTTAACTTATGTTTCACTATACTAATGCAGTTAACCGTTGCCCATGTGACGCAAGTGTTAACAGTTCATTAAGACAATTGTGCATCCTCTTTTTGGTTGGAGCCTCTCACAAAGTTGTAATCAAGTTGCCAACTGGACAGGCAACTCTAGTCAAAATGTCCAGTTTCAAATCCTCTCAGATGGTACATTTGCAACTTACTCGGGTTTTTGCTTTAACTGCACCAAAGTAGTAAGAGATGGAGAGAGTATGTATAACCTGTTTACAATGTGGTATGGGCATTGGCCCTTCAACTACCTATGTTACTGTGCCACCATCACCATTTGGCTCCTCTTTCCCGATAGCGAAAATCATGCTGATAAGTGCTGCTTTCAGCTTCAGTTGAAAGTGAAAATGGAGCGTTAACGGTACCATTTCACAAGTGGCTCTCTTTTAGCGTCATATGTCAAAATGCTCTAAATCGGCGCAAATGTGCACTCCAATGGATTGTATATGTAGGTAAATCATTGGATGCAGTGGAACAGAGTCCGCACTCTGAGAAATTTGCAAAAGCTGGCATTAAACATAATAGCATTCCATTCTTCAATTGTACTAGTGCCTGCTACCTAGATTTAAATGATAAATGTGGAGCCATAATTTAAATTTACCAAATGTAATTAATGTCTTATACTTAATTGTAGTATATGCTTCTCTCGTAACAGCAGACAGCTCTTGCCACCTTGTCACTGTGCAAGCCATCGGCATTACGAGCAAGCATTCCATCAACAGTACCTTTTCAGTATCATTAAAATAGTAACTTTCTTTTCACTGTTTCTCACAATTACTTTTATTGAACATGCTGCCCCGCCCAGGTGGTCTAGTGGTATAGCACTCGGAGGCTCATCCGAAGGTTGCGGGATCGAATCCCTGCCACGATGGCTGCATTTCGGTGAAGGCAAAAATGTTGAGGTTTCGTGTACTGTATGATGTCAATGCACGTTAAGGAACCCCAGATGGTCCGGAGCCCTCCACTACGGCATCTCTCAGAATCATATTGTGTTTCTGGACATAAACGCCACAAATTGTTATATACTATTATTGAATATGCTAGAGCAAGGGTCTCAAACTCGCCTCAGCTGGAAGGCCGCAGTCACGAAATTTAGCCTAGCTAGGGCAGGGTCATTGAAAGAAATTGGTGGGGCAGCCAACATCTCCATTTGTCAGCCATGTCAGCCAACATCTCCATTTGAAGGAAGGCATTTCCATGTCTCGTACATGGGTCATTACGGAAGGGGATTTGGCATCGGGATTCGCGAATCATATCAATACTACTAATCTCCAGAATGACTATAATCGGTACACAGATTCTGATCGGACGAAGACCACCATCTGCAGGCCAGGCCACTAGCGAAAGGTGTATAAGCAGTTAGAATAGTTCAGCTATATGTATTTCAAGATATCCCCACTTAGCTGTATATGCTATTATATCAGCTTTCTGGACACCAAACTTGGTGTATGGACAAAATAATGGATGTAATGTTTACATGTAGATTGACTCAATGTTCTTCACATTTAACAAAACTGCAGTCAGTTTTTTTTTATGCTTTTTGTGCTTGGGACAAAATTAACAGTGTATACACTTAGCTTTTTAAAACTCATGCACTCTACACAACATAATAAATTATGTTTACACCAATGAATCAAGATGTCAGTGCAAGTCTTGAAACCTTAATAGGTTGTTTTTTTAAGGGACATTACTAGTACTTCTCTAAAAAAAGAAAGTGGTTTCACGGAAGCTGTCCGTACTGCTGTCGACTTTGGCGAAAAAATGAGCTGCAAAGTGTCAACTAAGTTTCGAGTGAGGACTTGCCCATGACACGCTTATGCTTGGGAGGCTTGACCGAGTGGTATCCTGCTCAGGTTTCCTTCCTTTTGTTTTATGTTCATGTTTTTTTGCATTTCTGCACACACACACGAAATTCTTGTGGACTTGCCACATTTAGATGTGGGAGGAATGCACAGTAGCGCTCATTATGAGCTGAAACACTGTGGCTGTGATCAAAGCAGACACTGAACACTAATACTAAGACTAAAGTAAACTCTCAACTATTAGTATTTTATGCAATCAATTTCACATTACGCTATGTTGCTCTTCAGCCTTAGAAGCCCCTTCAACCACTGGTGTGTTTGCTTTGGATAACTTTGTGCAGTTACACTGCACTCAAGTCCTCCTGCCTTTACAGTGAGCTACTTGCTGTTAAACAACACTATTTTTTAAGCTGCTTCATGTACAGGGATGTGCAAATGTTCAAATATGGTTGCGACATTTCATGTTTTGATCTCAGAATTCATCATTCAACATTGCCAAGCACACAATTCTGTTAGAATATATATGCGATGGAGTACCTATTGGAGACCATGAGCAGATGCAAGTGTGGGCAGTTTCGAATGGTTCTACTGCAAGAGTGCCACGGGTTTTATGTGGAGTTAGTTCCTGAGCAAAATCACAAGGTATG